>JALDNG010000015.1:9905000-10217500 GCA_024349245.1 Neodontobutis hainanensis
CCTTTAACATCTGCCAATGTAATATCAGCACACAAAAGACATTAACAACGAAATGCAAATCCGCTTTCAGTGTAATAATCCCAAAATCATTTACTGTTTTGTGAAATATTATTGTAATTATAAAAGACTTCCGCCTTCTTGCAGATGTAACAAATCAATGGAAGATGATTTTTAGTAATGAGAGAAAAAAAAACAAGTCCCTGTCAAAAAGGAAGTTAAGATTTTGAGTCAGTTTCTTAAAATCAGACTTGAAATCATGCAAATCAATACTAATTCAAGTCATTAAACTGGATGAACTGAGTCATTATTTTAGAAATATGTCCAAGACTAAGTGATTTTTATTCAGTAGGAAGAGAAATATAATAATCTGAAGCTGTGCATTAAGCGTGTAGTTTTACCTGACTGGTTTTGGCAGCATTTGAAGGGCTCAGGTTCTCTGTGAGGTCACTCACAGTGGGATCTGAGGCTTCCTCACACTTGATTGTTCAAAGCAGCTGTCAGTCATTCTTCACTTTCCAGGCACTGTTTTCCATTTCAGTCTTTGTTGCCCTCTAAATCAAAACCAACAGAGTCCCTCTTCTGGTGTATGTTTGTTCTTGGAACTGCATTTGATATTATACTGACACATCAGCAGAGAAGAAATCATCTTATCCTGTTTTAAGCTCATAATTTTACCGTAATTCATTAGATAAGGTGCACACAGGTCAACTAGTTCTAATAAATGTAGCTTTGACAAAAACAGGAGTGGACCCATTATATAATTCAATAATGGATAGTTTAGAAGCGAGGAAAGCAGCATCTATTGACTACAGTTCTGAGAATCTAATGAGACAGTGAGTCAATTTAGCAAAGAAAACACATTTTGTTTTCCAGCATGATATTGACAATGCTGATAATTGGGCTTTCTAGTAACTGGAGTCAGACCATCAAACATTCGACTCCGCCAACATGTATCCATTTCACACACATTTGTAGCAGAATAAATCTCAATAGTAAAAATATAACACACTATTTACGTGGAAGAGTGGTTAGCACTTCTGCCTCACAACTAGAAGGTTGTGAGTTCAAAACCTGGTTGCCTCAAAACATTCTTAGCCAACTCCGGTCTTTCTGTGAGGAGTCTGCATGTCCGCCACGTGTTACCGTGGGTTCTCTCCGGGTACTCCGGCTTCCTCCCACCGTCAAAAGACATGCATGTGTAGGACAAATGGCAACTCTAAAGTGTCCCTAGTGAATGAGAGGACCCCCTCGAAAAACGAGATGATTCATCTTAAGGGATTATTCCTCATGAAAAAAAATGTTAATACAATAATAAATATTTACAATTCATTAAATTTCTAAATGTGAGGGACAATATTTCAAGATCTAATAATATGTTTACTATAGTTTACATCTAATGATGGTCTTAATTCAAATTGTTAAAAAAAAGAGGCATAAGCTACATGATCAGGTAGGCTTTTGTTACAGTTCCACGCCCCCTGAACTTCAATTTGTTATACAATATTGTGTAAATGTCTTCTTAGTGCAGCATCAAATGGCACTTCTTGGTAATCTCAAAATCAAGTTTGACTGTAGGCCAAAGCATGACTGTTTCATTGTCAGTGCTGATAAAATAACAATAAAAAGATAATAAGAAAAGAGAAAGTGAAGTAGTGAGAGGTGAGACAGTTTTATGTGAGTAGGAAGAGCAGGTCCTGATGCCCCGTGTTGAGCTGAGCCCTGCAAACTGGTTCCTCTGCTGCCACCGCCACAGCAGCTCGGAGGATGAAAGGAAGCTTGAGCTCTCTGTTGGTGTCAGAATGAATGTTGTGTGACATAACCTTTCGCCGTCTCTGCCACTCACATCTACTATTCTGTTTATCATCAGACGTCGGAGTCGGTCCTGTATAAATAAAGTAATATTGACGTGGGCAGTAAAGTACTCAGTGGTTCATTTAAAGGAAAAGAGGACTGACGTTGAAGTACTACTTGATTAACTGTACTTCTAAACCCCTGCTGTCATGATTTGTATATGATTGGTATATTGTAATGCACCTCCTCATACTTGAGGCTAACATTCTTTAAGCTTTGATTAGTGAGATTAAGTCCTGTCACAGAACAGACAGAATCTGAACAGGGTGAAACAATTAAATAACATTTAGGTCAGTGACATAATCAAAAAGGCAGATTGTCATTTATCGAGATGTAAAATATGTGTGCAATGTAATGGTGTCATCTTATACATTTAATATGTCCCCTGCAGTCCACTGTCAGAGTGAGACATCAGTCAAGTGTACACATCATCTCAATATTAACATTTACATCCAAATAGTCAGAGCAAATGATTTATTTTTAGATGTCTTGAGCTGATATCTCCTGGGTTTGAGGGTTGTTAGTGTGTAAAAGTGAGAACAAAACCTGTCATTTCACAAGTTCCTCCCAGTGGGGATCAGCAGAACAGGATATGGGAAGCAGCAAGTCTGCGGTGTCTTCATCACATGTCTGATGTGTGCACATAAGATTCTAGCGTTTATTCTTTTAGGAAAATAGCTAGTTTGTAAAAAATTGGGCTACATTTACAATTATACGTTTAATGATGGCTTACTATAAGGCACTTACTGTAGGAAAGGCTCAGTTTTAACCACAATATACACCTATAATAAATATTCTATGCTAGAAAAAAATGAATGCAGATCTTTCACATAAGAAGGATGTCTGTTTGACAAATTGTATAAATGTCATGATACCTGGTCATGAGTTTGTACTACAAGTCAAACACATAACTCACCAAGTAAAGGCCAACAACAGTCAGTGTGTGGATTCTTTTGTTTTATTTTATAATGGACAGTACCCGAGTTATTTTTCTGCATTTTTCTTCAGAAGAGTGTGTTCAGAGACTGTTCAGCCCGTACTGGCAGACTTTGGTCAATTTGATGTTTGCGTACTCCAGGTCTGCTTATTTGCTTCTGCATTACAATAAGCTTCCATTGGCTTTGAGGTGGAATTATTGACTCAATATTGGCAAAAAAACAAAAAAAAAACAACTTACTCTATATTAGTATTTCAAAAAATAATACCAATCAGTATAAACTTCTATAAACCTTTATGATAGAACTTTACAATGTCGCTTGTCAAAATAAATGCTTGGAGCTGTGTCGATTATGTGGACACTTTCTCACTCTGCGCAGATTTATTTATTTTTATTCCACCCCACCGCCCGGTTCTAGTGACATGGCAGAAGTTTCTCCGGAGATCTGCCTTATCCAAAAGTGAACCAGCTTTGTGATACTGAATACCCAGTTAACCCTTAAGGGTGTTGAGCGCTCATGTTAGTGATGCTTTTGGATGTCTATGGTTCATTATGCATATGAAGAAGACAGATTTAAATATTGATGACGCTGCTCAATGTATCTGTAAAGCAAAAATGTAAAAGGACACAGTGAGCTCAGGTTTTGTAGTCATGAAAACAGTGGCTTTTTAATGTAAACACTACATTCGATTGGTTTTTCCAGCACGGACATCCCACATGAAATAACAACCATTCACTAAAGAGGAGTAGAGGAGGAGAGAAAAAAAGCTGCACAGAAAAAGCATTCACTGGGAGAGAACAGAACATAGAGGAGGTAAAAAATAATGAACAGGAACAGAATGCCAAAAAACAGGTATATCATGTCATTATACACAGTTGATTTCTCTTTTAAAAACTAGAAATAAAGAAGGCAAGAGAGAGGTCTATATAGATAGATGATAGATAGAGCGGTGGGGGGAAACATATAGAATAGGTATGAAGATAACAAATTTCCAAATCTACTTTTGTGTGTGTCAAAGCTTGTGTGTGTGAGAGAGAGAGATGTGAGAACTGTGCTTTTCATTGAAGACCTCGAAGGTGTATGTCCAACTGAAAACAGACAGTAGAGAAGGAGCATGACTTTTTACAGCGTCAAAGAGTGTGAACATGCGGCGTCCCTAACTAGCGGACGCAGCTTCAAAACGTGCTCTCCCCCCAAAAAAGTGTTTTTTTTTGGAAATAATAAAAAATAGATATTGTTATTATATTATTATATTTAATCGTTCTGAGTCAGGCTAAAGTGAGGACATGGTTTTCTAAATGCAGGGAAACAGGCAAAAATGGTTGAAAGGAAGTGGAACAGTTCAGAGCATTACAACGACACGGGGTCAAGTCTGAGGTTGCTGTTCCTCATCAGCTTGCTGTCAAACTTTGCAAAACCTCTTTATTTAAAAAAGGGAAATATAGAGAAAAAAATGTTCTGTCGCTACAAACCACAAGAAAGATTTGTGAATATATCAGGACTATTATGGTTGTTTGTTTTATTGTGGGAATATTATCTTTAGACTTTAACATTTCGGTTTAACAGGCTCAAGTCAAGGTTTCACTGAATTACAAAATCAAAATAAAACAACAGCCTCCTTCACTTTTTTTGACTTAACTTTTACTGACCCCGCCCCTTCTGGTTCAGGAACCAATCGTCTCTCCTGCTTCTAACTGTCATCGCTAACATATTTTTTTTTGGTATTTTTTATAGTCTTTTTTAGCTTTCTTTTGCAATTTTTATCAAACATTTTGTTACTATTCTGAACAGTGCCTACGTGAAGTTATCTTCAGCTGTATGAGCTGTAATAACTGGTCTATTTTACAAAGGCTTGAGTATCTCATGCTAACTGTGTCAGGCTCTAGGAGAAGAGGAGTCCCATTTGAAAGCGGGACACCATGCAAAACCAAGACAAAAGAACAGAGAAAAGATGAGTTGAGAGAAAGGGCATTGTGGAAATGAGATTATGAGATACAGAGAAGTGTGTGGGTTTGGTCAATAAATAAATTAATAAATTAATCAACCAGGAGTGAGTTTCTCATATGGAGAATGTTAGTAGGTCTAGAGGTTCTAACAGTGACAAGGTTAAGTTTAATGTGTACTTTGCTTCTAAAAGCAGAGCTATCTACATACAGTACCCTCTTAAATGGCACTGATTGGACATTTAGCACGATTCCTATTGGCTCTCAAGCCCGGCCATGACCGGTGGTTAGCTAACGGTTAAGGCCTGCAGACAGGAAGACAAACGTCCTGTCGATGAAAACCAGCTTGTGGCTGCACAATGAGTTAAATCAAACAAATGAATCAAAACAAGATTAAAAATCTGAATGAACAACACTAAAATCTAATGTAAACAAAGAATAAAGTTAAAAACAGTTCAGCAGGTCTTGTGTTTTAAGGTTTGGCTGACCTGGCAGCATTTTTAGTGCTATTATTTAATTTCTCACATCTTTTGAACTTGTTATTACACATCACTACTTATGGCAAAAAAATAATAAAATATTACACAAATCAAGGTGTCAGGTGAGGCAAAAACGTGAATAAAAATCAGACTGTAATAAATATACACACAATCAACAAAATAAAACAAAAGTCATAATCAAATTAATAATAAAAAAAATGGGAAAAGAGCAGGGAAACAGAGGCTTTCATCGACTTTGTTCAAGAAGTTTCCAAGACTGCAAGGTTGTAGTTTCTACTTAACAAATTTCTCTGCTTGGCTGCAGCCAAGACCATCAGGAGGAGAAGTTGGTGCGAGAAGAGACAAGAACTAAAAACATTATATATATATATTATATATATATATTTATATATACGAATGCCTATTTTTTTAAATTATCCTCATTATTAATATGTACCTAGTTGCATTTTTCTTTCTTTTTTCTTTAAATAATCAGCAGAATCGTCATCATCACCATCATCATCATCATTTCCACAGCAGTGTCAAAGGGACAGGAAGGAGGAGGGATGAGGGCAGTAAGGGGCGGGACAAAGAACGAGTGGAGGGGAAGGGGACAGGACGGAGCGTGCTCAGTACAAGCCGCAGCCTCGGAGGTTATTGGCAATGATGATGTCGGTCACGGCGTCGAACACCACCTGGATATTTCCTGTATCTGTGGCGCAGGTCATGTGACAGTAGATTTCCTTGTTTGGTGAACGGTTCTTGCTCTCGAATTGTGCTTGGATGTAAGCGGCTGCGTCCTCGTAGGTGTTGGGTCCTGCACAGACAACAAAATGATTGAGAGCAAATGTTATACCACAAGCACCTAAGGACCAAAACTGCACTAACACGAACTACAGTATAGCTAAGGTAGAATTTAACTTAATACATATTGCCAATAGTAGGTAAAAGCAAAATTGTTGAACCATGCAAAAAAAATTCTAGGACATTTAACCTTTGCGCCCATTTTCCAACCTCAACTTACTGGCCCAGGTATGTAGAGTAAAATATATATTATTTTTTGTTGGTATTTATATACCAGTGTTACAGTTGGAACACCACTGGAGGCAAGGTGGGTTAAGTGTCTTCCCCAAAGACACAACGACAGTATGATCTGTGGGGAGAGCGGAATGTTATGATGTTTTAGGATGTTTCAAGCGGAGATCAAACTGCCCACCCTCCTAACAAAGTGCTACTGCCGCCCCAGTATATTCCATGTTTTCCAGGGTGTGTGGGAACCCTAGCACAGTGCAAGTGTAAAGGCATGGTTCATTTAGCACATGGGCACTGTTTAATTCAAAGAACACCACAGTGACAAAACCCCTCCATAAAACATTCTGTTCCCATTACTGCAAGCACTCCATCAAATTAACGGCAGAAAGAGGGCAGGTAGAAGAGTCTCAATTCTCCTTTATCATGGGAAAATGCAATTAAATGTATTTCAAGAAACAATGTGAAGATGCTTGCTCATTTAAAATAAAATAAACTCTTAAACATTGTACATTATTCATTTCTGTCGGCCCCGTTTACCAGTGTTAGCTATAGCGTTAGCTTGGAGCAGAATGATTGACTTTTTTGACCTTGATAATAGTAATTTCTTAAAAAATATGTCAACTTCAATGAGTTTTTTAATTGCATGTTCTAAGCTGCTGTTTAGTTTGAATCAATGTCTACATAGTATTTTGGTAAGTTCTACAGAGTTGCAAACAGCTGTGAAAAACAGGAGTTCCTAAACGGGGCGGCAGTAGCTCAGTGGTAGAGCAGCCGTCCTTCAACCGGAAGGTAGTAGGTTCGATTCCTGCTCTCCCCACAGTTCATACTGTCGTTGTGTCCTTGGGCAAGACACAACAAACCTTCCCTTGTATGATTGTGTGAGAATGTGAATGTATTTGGTGTTGGTCGGAAAGGCCGTAGGGCAGCTGTGGTTACAGATGTAGCTTACTACCGTGAGTGTGGAGTGAATGAATAATTGATATGTAAAGCGTCTTTGCGTCCCCAGAAAAGCACTATATAAAATTGATGCAATAATATTAATAATAATAAAAACACCTGTCTTGACTCCCCCCTCCAGTTATCTCTTTTTATCTTCAGTTGTGCTCATAAGTTTACATTTCCTATCAGAATTTGTGATAGTTTGACCATTTTTCAGAGACTATGAATAATAACACAAAAACTTTTCTTTCACTCATAACTAGTGGTTTGGGGGAGGCCATTTATCAATCAATTGTGTTTACTCTTTTTAAAATCATGATGACAAGAGAAACTACCCAAATGACCCTGATCAAAAGTTGCATACCCTGATAATTTTGGTCTGATAACATGCACAAGTGACACAAACAGGTTTGAATGGCTACTAAAGGTAACCATCCTCACCTGTGATCATTGTGTGTGTATAAAAGGTCAGGGAGTTTCTGGGCTCCTGACTGACCCTTGCATTTATCATCCAGTGCTGCACTGATGTTTCTGTATTTTGAGTTGTGGGATGGCAAAAGAATTGTCAAAAGGATCTGCAGAAAAAGGTAATTGAACTGTATAAAACAGTAAAGGGATATAAAAAGATATCCAAGGAATTCAAAATACCAATTAGCAGTGTTCAAACTATAATAAAGAAGTGGAAAATGAAAACAAACCAAAGTCAGGTAGACCAACAAAAGTTTTTGCCACAACTGGCAGAAAAATTGTTCGGGAAAAGTGCTGTTTCAAGATGCACAATAAGTCGATGTCCAGAAGAAAGCTATTACTACACAAACGCCACATACCATCTCACTTACAATACGCCAAGCAGCACAGAGACATGCCTCAAAACGTCTGGAACGAAGTCATTTGGAGTAATGAGACCAAAATTGTACTTTTTTTGCAACAACCATTAACGTTACATTTGGAGAGGACACAACAAGGCCTACGATGAAAGGAACACTAACTACTGTGAAACATGGAGGTGGATCGCTAATGTTTTGGACATGTGTGAGCTACAAAGACACAGGAAAAGTTGAATATAAGAAAAAACTGGAGGAAAATCTGCTTTCATCAGCCCGGCAGCTGTGCATTAGACGTACTTGGACGTTCCAACATGACAACGATCCAAAGCACAAGGCCAAGTCGACCTGTTATTGGCTACATCAGAATAAAGTGAATGTTCTGGACTGGCCTCAGTCTCCTGACCTCAATATCCTTGAGCCACTCTGGGGAGATCTCAAACGTGCAGTTTATGCAAGACAGCCCAAGACTTTAAAAGAACTGGAGGCTGTTTGCCAAGAAGAATGGGCAGCTTTACCATCTGAGAAAATAAAGAGCCTCATCCACAGCTACCACAAAAGACTTCAAGTGCAATTGATGTTAAATGTGACAATACACAGTATTAAGAACTGGGTATGTGAACTTTTGATCAGGGTAATTTGGGTAGTTTCCGTTGTCATTAGGATTTAAAAAGTGTAAACACAATTGTTGACAAAAATGGCTTCACCCAACCACTAACAATGAGTGAAAGAATTTTTTTTTTTGCATATTCTCAGAAAAATGGGCAAAGAATTTGCTAGGGAAGTTAAACTCATGAGCACAACTGTACATACTCAAACTGCTTTTTTTATCAATTTGAATGTTTATCAGTGTCCCATTGTGACACCTTTATTTAAACTAGATCAATAATAAATTAGATGTACAGATTTAATTGAACAGTAAACATCAAAACTTTTGATCAAATAATCTGACACCAAAGTGTTGCCCCACAGAGGTTCTTTACTCAGAATCCTTCATGGCCACAGGAACTCTCAAGGTGTAATATTTTAGCACAGAGATGCAAATAAGAACTTTAATAATTCTATAAAGGTCAATAGGAATGCAGTCAAATCGAACGTTTCAATCTATGCTTTCTGAGAAGGCTTTAACATAGGACTGCTTCATTCAAGGGACTATTCCTATCTCAGTCTCACATTTATTGCTCTCCCTGTTTCTCCCGGAACATGATGAAAAATAATAAAGCAAGAAATGTGATGTAGTAATTAACAAGTTCATTTATTCAACATTTATATAGTAAGTTAATAGGCATTTGCTCATAGTTCATACAGCTATCAGCTACAGTTCCTCTGTGCAGTAGACCAAGAGAACTTTGTTACCTTACCATGTTATAATAGGCTGCTGCTTGGATAATAATGCAAGCTGTTTCAGGAATTTAGAGGGATGCAGTCATTAGGGTTAATGGCGTCACAAGAGATACTACAAATAGTTTTCTAGTGTAAAACAAATACTAATTCTGTAAATAATTAAGTATTTAGTCAAGCCAAGGCCTGCTACAGCGCCTATCTTGTCCTTCCAAATGCACAGAAAGTAGTTTATGGACTGAAGCGTCAAAAGCCATCATGTAGATAACCCTCCTTGATTGTGTGCTTAGCGTGGACTCCGTTAAATTGCTTTGTTTGTGGCTTTGCTCTAGACATGTGACAATTATGTACAGCATAGTTACTACACTTTCAAGGCAAATAAAGATGCAAACTTTATTTTAGGTTTCTAGGTCATTTTTATTGGATTATAAAACCCAATTATGCTAACAAATTAGACTCTTAAGAACAATGTGTCCCCTATTCTGAAATTTGTGTACTTATCTTTTCTCAGTAATGCAGGCAAGGCTAGAAATAGCACTGTTGCGTTTTGTCCTGTTTTCCCTCATTTTGTGGCATAACAAATGTGTGTCTGCTTCATCAGTCACTTTATGGAAAACTCTTTTTGTCCGGTGTAATTGGATTTAGTAGCACTGCCTCGATGCGTTTTCTTTTTGTGTTCACTGGGAAACCAATTTAGTTCACCTGATGGGTCTAAATGTGTTTTTACCTGTGTATTCGGGGAAGCAGATGCTGAGTGCAGACTTCTTGATCTTTTCCGCGAACAGGTCCTTCTTGTTGAGGAAGAGGATGATGGAGGTGTCGATGAAGAACTTGTTGTTGCAGATGGAGTCGAACAACATTAGGGACTCATGCATGCGATTCTGAAAATTATACAAAAATTAATAAATAACAGAAAAGTTGTGTAAAAAGGCCTATTATAATGTTAACTAATCATCAGTCAGTCTGTGAACAAAGCCATTAACACTCCAAACTATAACCACGTGAGCACAATATAGTGAGAAAAACACATGAACACAATATGAAAATCTATTGACAAAGAGAACCAACCATAATAATGGTACAAAGAATGTAACCAACTTTTTTTTTTAATACAATCTTGATAAAACTAAGAAAAAGTGTGACAAAAACATCAGGGGGAAGTGTGATGTTCTGATTTCCTGTTATGCATGCAGAAACCCAAGTGTATAATTAATTATTACCAAAAGACAAGCTTCGGAAGGAAATTTCAACATTTTCCAATAAACATTAAATCTAAAACAAACATGTAGAGGAAGAGAAGTGGGATTCATATTAACAAACTCTTTCACAAATGATTATTTTTATATAAATGTAAACAACTGCTGTACAACATACAACAAAAATGTAGTCAAAGGAAATGATTGCAGTATGTGATGCTTTATTGTCATTTCTCTTCAGTATAGTATAAATACATCTTTAATAAATTATCACAATGATGGAGAAACAGTAAAGACATACAGTGCTCATCCCTCCCCACCACAGACACTCAAAATATACAGAAGGGAGGGGTCTGTGCAGTATGGACAAAGACCGATGCAGGCTGCCACTGACGGGGGGGAGAAACAGCAGTTTGAGGGGCATAGATTTGCAAAAGTGTTAATGCAAGCAAAACATTTTCAGCAGTTCACACTCACTGACGTTAGTTCAATATGATCCTACTTGTGCCTGGCGGGTTTTGAACTTCCCCTCTGTGCCCAGCCGCAGAGCAGGGCGCAGCAGGCCCCATCTTCTAATACTAGAAAAGGCTGAACGCAAATGGTCTTATCCAAGAGATTTCTGACGGACGATACTGGAAAGATGCACCATTGTTGAAATGCAACATAGCTGTCGATATTGTGACAAAAGATTACTGAATATTTTGAATTCTACCTGCTGATTTAGACAAACACAATCATGTCCATGAGCATAAAGTGGCTGCCCAAACAAATTCTTGATTAATCAATAATATCGATTTGTACTAAAAAGTAGTAGGTAATACAGTGTTTGTAGTTTAATTAACATTTTGTAGCATGCTATAAATATTTCAGGATGCTATACACTATACACAACCATGGTTGACTTTTTCAAAACCGCATGCTGGACACTGGATGCAGAAAAGTGCATTTTTGAATAGTGTACACAGTACTCCAGTTCTCTGACATTGCCTTTTCAGTTTACAGCTCGACAGTTACCCATGTACTGCAATCCACAGTGTGGTCTCAGTGGATTTGACATGATTTTATATCATGCATTATACATTTTTAGTAGTGATGTGAATATCAAACCATAACCCAGTGGTTAGGTAGAAAAGTTTGGTTTGTGTGAATCAGGTCAAAAAGTTACCATAAGCATTCTGTTAGTGAGAAGTAAAAATCTACCACTGGCTACACCACTTTCTGTTTGTGGCCAGTGTCCACAGTGGAACATGTTGATAACATCCAGGAAGACAGGGAACAGTAGTACAGCAGTTTTATTATAAAGAAGTTGTCTGGATGCATCAGTCACTTTAAGTCTGTACAGTGTAAAGGCTTCCCTCAGGAGCAGCAAACAACATCGTAATGTCTGACGCGACTGCTTAAAAGTATCATGTTACGTGCCAATAAAAATGATTTAGTGAAAAGGCAGTGACTAATTTTATTTAAGTGGACAGTAGAAATCTCATCGTTTAGTTATTTAATAGCACACTGCCTTGATTTCCCTCTAACCTGGGTTTAAATTTGCTGCATGAGTCACACAGGGACGAAACTCTGACTGTGTGAAGCTCGTAATGAAGTAAAAATATGGTCTTTTACAAATGCATTTCTGTACAAGCAGTACGGAAATGGTAGCTAAGGCAGTTATGGCAGTTAAAATCCCTCACACTGATAAATAACACAAGAGGAAATGCAAGCCAAGTTGCGCAAGCACACTTCAACAGTTTATCATAAAACACTAAAACAGCCCAACACATAAACATTGCGGGATAACAATTTTGAAGAAAATAGTAATGCTTTGAATTATGGGTGTGCAGTTAACTCAAATTTAGAACCTCAAACCAGAACAATGTTGTCTATTGACATTATATAAAATATGCTCACAGTTATTGACCCATAACTACAGTCAATAGTCCCATGTATTTCAGAACAATTTTTATTTTATTTTAAATTAAATCCAAAGATGCTTATTTATAACAATTATACACACTTTATATACCCTAATTAATTACTCTGTTTGCTTACAGTATAAACATTTCAAAGTTACAACATTAGTTTCTGGTAATGAGCAGAATAGTGCCTTTAAAAGCATGGAGTATATATTTTGTAAACAGTGTGGGGGAAAAAATAATCTAACTAAGGTAAAATGTCCAATTAATCATAGTATGCATTGATTAATCTCAGGACTAATGCACTTTGAAATGATCTTGCTTCAGTGTGAAGGCTCTAGCAGGCCACTGAGCACTGTATAGGACACAATAATAAAAACCTCCTGCTCAGTGAACTGCTGCAAGTTAGCACAAGCATAAAAGACGTTGGAAGACAAAGCTATTGGCGACCTAGGGCCAAATACACATGCAGGCATTTCCTTTCATCTCAGTGGGAATTGGAGCTTGCTAACTCACTACTTTGGATGGAAATTTTGCTAGACCATAGCTCTGCTGCGCCACGCTCTGTAGGCAACAGGACACAGGCGTATGGTTTAGGTAAGTGCTTTTGTGTGTGTAAACAACAGCTTCTTTACTTGGCAACAAAACGTTCAGTAAATATTAGACTTGCATTTACAGGGTTTACACTCTACTCTCACTATTCTGGAAACAATTTTGTAAAACCTTTCCAAGATTAAAGTGTGGATAATTTTTTTTACAGAAAACATAAACGGACAATAACAAAGCCTAAAGGCACAAAATGGCTTTTAAAATGACCTATTAAGGCTCTAAGAGGCAATAGATATATCCAGGTTTTCCAAGTTGAAAGTTTGGAAAGTCAATGGCAAATTAGTTGTGTGTAAACAGAATCATCTACAATCTGAATAGATTTTTACTGCATGTAAAGCAGTACCACACTGTACACTGAATATTATAAACAGACAACCAGAAAGCCTTGAATAGATTGGGTTGGTCGTATTTGACAGTGATAAGCAAGGTGTTGTGACATTTTGAAATCCCAGGGGTGCGCCTGTCTGTCTTCAACACGTGTGCAAAAGGGTAGACAGGTGCCTTCTGGGTAATTAATCCAGAGATACCTACTCCTCCACAACACCCATGGGCTGGCACTGCTTCTCACACAACACGCACACACAGACTCTGACCTTTTGTGTACACACTACACTATATACAGCGCCATACACACTTGCATGTATTCACTCAGGCTGAACAACAGCCCGAGGCAGGCCCTGCATGGCTAATTAGAAAAAGTTGACACAGATGTGGTAGATGGGTAGAGCGCATGTCATCTACCTGTTTTTACAAAAATGCCATAGAAGCAGAGCCAAACCACCACTTTGGTAAGATCAGTAGATTAGAAAAAAAACAAACCACTTGCTCATGAATAAATGAGTCGGAAATGAATCCTTTAACTAGAAATTATACCTGTTTAGATGAAGATGTATAAACCCTATACATACAGGTTAAAGTGAAAAAGTAAACACATTTTTTCAGAGATAAATTAGATCTGAAACTATTTTGGGGAAATTAAGTGAAAGTAGCCAGATTTTGATTCAAAAACATCTGGTCTGTTTACTACTTATAAATATATTCATGTTGGATTAAGTCTCCTAAGATTCAAATCTGAACTTCAATCACATTAAGCACAACTCGTATTATTTAGGCACTACATCAAACCTGCTTCTGCAACTCGATGCAAAACCTTGAACAACTCACTCAGCAAAAAGCTAAGCACTCCATCTGTAACTATAGTCCCAAACTTGACACTTTAGTCACAGATCAAATATAAACTTGGCACAAGTTGTGTAAAAAAACGATGCTTCTGCTGTCACATTTGAGTGATATTGTACTATTAGTGCAGCATGACAACTGAAAGGAATTCAAGAAAACACACGGCAGGCTGTGGAGAAACAACACCAACAGCTCAAAGCACCCTTGGCAGATGTGGTCTAAAAGATTAACAAACTGAACTGAAATTTCCAACATACATCACGGCTTTGAAATCTGAACTAATGTACCAAAACGTACAATAAAAGAGACACCTGACTCCATGAGTAAAACAAACAGGGATTATCATTTGCCTCAGTACATGTGATAATCCTGCTCGTCCCAAGGGTTCATTAATGTGAGCTAATGGTTTTGATTCCTCAGGACAAGATAAGCGAAGATAAGGTGTTAGTAATGAGCACGAACTGCTTAAGAACTTTCTGTAACTTTGATAAAACGGAATTTGAAAGTTTTTGGCTCAATAGGCAAATCCAAAGTAATCAGTCGGCTCCGCATTAACGGATAGTTAGTGTGTAAACAAGCCATGCAGTCAACATTTCATTCCAGTCACACTGGGCTTTGATATATGAATAAGCAATATTTTGACACTGTATATAGGCAGGATATAGCTGCAAATACTGTCTTGCAATTGAAAATGTGGAGTATATTTTGGCACAAGATCATGGTTATTGTCTTTGCAAAAGGTCATTAATGCATTCTGTCTGCATAACTAAGCCTAAACTCCAGGCTGCTACATTCACTTCAGCTGGTAATTCTGTAACAAAATTGTGACTAATATACAGCTTTTATCATTACATGAGCTTTTTTGCACTAATATTTCACTTGGATGACTTTAACTTAGTTGGGAAGTCTCTATATTGCTCTATTGTTTATTGTATTTTATCAACAAAAATAAAAAAGTGTCAAGGGAAAATACAGAAACAAATTCTGGCTGTTAAAAATCAGATGCAGCAGCGCGAAGGGAACATTAGGCTACAGGTAAGACGCAGACAAACATGGACTCCACCTATACCCTTTTACCCCATTATGGGTAAATCAAGATCTGATAGCATTCATTCATTCATTGGCTAAAGCAGGACAGCATCCTCAGTAAAGAAGGCCACACCCCCTCAGATTATTAGATATGATGACATCGGTGACAGCATCAAAGACAAACTGGATGTTGTTGGTGTCTGTGGCGCAGGTTACATGGGAGTAGACCTCTTTGTCTGGAGACTTGTTCTTGCTCTCATAATGAGCCTTAATGTATGCTAGTCCCTCCAAGTAGGTGTTAGGACCTAAAGAGAAGACAAAAAGAAGAAGTAAACACACTATGGCAGCTATACACAGACATAAAAGCTTTAAGTGTAATGTTTGCATCTCTTCTGTCAACATCTAAACCTTTCCCAGTCAGTATTTAGTGGCCTGTGCTACATTTCCCATATCAGCACTATTTGCTCTGATATTTTATAAAAACATAACCTTTGACTTTCTTGCTCAGCAGACCTTCTGCTGAGGTGCGCTGTGTGTTGTCAGATGGCTGTGCTGTTTGCAGAGATAAAATTAATGCTTTTTCAGAAAAAAGTGGCACCGATCTGACAAATGAAACGCTGATAAAAATGGTCTTTTGTCATGTAAGCAAATTCTCTAAAACTGCAGCAAGAACGGGACTGGATTTTAATTTTTTTGTCTGACTCTGTGTACAGCTTCCCATTTTCTGACTAATGTGACTAATGCGTTGTTTGCAAACATCACTGCCTCAGTAACATGCTTGTATTAATAAACGCATAGTAAACTTTGTGCTTGAAGACCATGAATGAATGTAACCTAGATCTCATTTGAAAAATATATGGGCCACTTTTGAGAGCAGTGTGAACATAGCATTTATTCATTGAGAGGAAAATCCTGTGACGAATCCAGGAGGAAAAAGAACACGGACTAGGGATTATTCATACAAGTATACTGACTCATCTAAATCCAGAGTAACTAGGTTTTTGTCATCTGTGACTATTGAACTGGTTTGGCATTAGTCCATCTGATTCAGGGCCATTTATTTGTTATAATAGTATTAGAAATGAGTCAAATCCCAGGAAGCCCTTTCGGCTTTTATTGTGACTCACTATGTAGCATTGGACAATTATCAGCACTGTCCCTTCTGGTACATTTCTGGGACAGAGACACAGCCGGCTGGTTGATCACAAGAGAAGACGAGGAGGGGCGACAGGTTCAGCATCCTAATTTCTTCTCTCTGTTTGTCACTGTTTTGGCTTCTGGGTCTCACTTTCCCACAGCCTGCCTTTGCCTCATTATTCACTTTTTCTCACATTTGCTCTCTTATTCTGTTCTCGTTCTACTCAGTTGTATTGAGTCTAATTCACCAGGCCTTCGTTTAGTCTCTAATCTACACTCCTTATTTCATTCATTGTTTCAGACTTTTAAATTAATTGCACTTCATCTCTCGTCGTCTATTGTCATTTTCATTTCTGTGGGTGGTCCTTCCTTCCTTAATATTCAGATTTCCTAATGGACTTCACCTAAATGTAGGTCACTGGCATACTAGTGTATTTTACTTTTACAATAGAATAGTATTTTAACATATGATAGATTTAAGTATATGCTTGGACATTGTTTGTTTCTAATAACCAACCAGAAAATAAAAATTCACTGTGGCGTCTGTTGGCCTGGCAGTGTTAATATGCTCTAAGTCTGCTGATAATTATGCAAAGTAAGTGTGTATTGTATTATTTGTACCAGTATATTCTGGAAAGCAGATGGACAGGGGAGACTTGAAGATCTTCTTCTCAAAGAGGTCCTTCTTGTTGAGGAAGAGGATGATGGCGGTTTTCTTAAACCACGTGTTGTTACAGATGGAGTTGAAGAGCTTTATAGACTCGTGCATGCGGTTCTGGTAAAATGGAAATGGCAAAAATTATTCAAGTTCAGATACATGCAAGAACATGAAAGTACCCTAAAGGTATAGGATTAAGAGGCATAGACAAGAGGCCGACCGAATAATTAGTTCAGGTGGTGATTTATTAAACAAAATAACAATAAATAGTAGCTGGCTAAAATTTTAATGTACAGATTTTTAGCATAAATAATACGAATATAAGCAACTGTCTAAAAAATAATTTTACTAAAAGTTCACAATCGGCCGGACTCCAGCTGAAGCTTACAGTGTATATTACAATCATGCACAAATCAAGATCAAAAACACATTAATGATCATAACAAGTAAATCAAATTCAATCAGATAAAAGCATTAAGGTATAACACATTTTCTCAATGTAATGCACTTTGTAGAAATAACACTTTCCTGCCTTGTTTATGTGTCAGTGATAATGTGTATTAACGAGTTATTAGTACACAACGTGTTGCCAGTAACATAAGCCATGCACTTTGAACTGTGAGCCACTTCCTGCTGAAGCTACCCCACAGAGTTTTACACTCGTCTAATGTAATCAATAGGCTACCTACCTGTGTGTATTATGTAATTGTTTTAGCAGCATGTGCCTGGGAATGTACTTGATAAAAGATACTTTGCAATAGAACACCACAGGGCACCGTGTTGAATTGCAATACAAAAAATAACATCGGGATAAAAATCAATGAGCCCTTTTCTACACAAGGCACTTTTCTTGTCATTGGATCTGCAGTGTTGCCAAACACACGCAGAAAACCACATTAGTTTATAGGGTTAGCTGGAACATAGCGTTAATTAAGTGTCTTGTGAAGAAAATAATAAGAAAAATAATCAAAATCTTTGATTTGAATGAAAAAGTTCTTATAGAGTTGAAAGCAGTCCCTCTGGTTATAATTTTGTGTTGCATAGTTCAGGATGGGAAAGGAAAGAACATGCTCATCAGATTAGAGGAAAATTTGCACATGGTTCATTAATAAAAGCAGACACGCAGCACACATGCAAAGAGGTACTGCTTTCAACTCACATCAACCTATCGGGAGTGTTCATACCTGCCTGAGGGCGGAGCGTCTGCAGAAGATCTGACTGCTGATTGGTTAGAGAAGACAGTCGGAGGCGAGAGTGACAGGAGGAGCGTAAGGAGCCAGAGATGCTGCAGGGCGGAGCTTAGAGCATGAATAGAAAATGCAAGGATGGTCTGGCCTACACCCGTTCTACTTGCCTTGTAAGACAACCCCCAGGTAACACATTGTGACAGCCCACCCAGAACAAACAAACAGACAGGTTTTACAGTGCTGGAGAGGAAGTCTTTGAGCAAGTGTCATGTAGAGAATGTGACTGTACATAGAGGCAGAGAAAAACACAGTGCGAGAAGTCTATGAATAAAAAGAGGGGAGTTACAAAGTGTGTGTTTTTGTGCTCATTTCAGCCCCACTTTTAAATTCTATTTATTTCAGTTTTTATTTACATTAAAAGAACCATTATGTATTTACTTCACACTCAACAAAAGAACAAAGCTTACACTTTCAGCAGTCACAGAACCACACAGACTGTAAAGACAGTAATGTAGTAATGTTATATTTCCATACTACTGCAGAAATATGTTAGTGTTAAAGCATTATAACCTGTTGTTTCACACAGTTGCATTGTTTGGTGCAGTATGTAAATTGTGCTTTGCATATTTAAATTTGCACATCAGCTCTTTAGACTGTGACTTAATTGCTCACACTGTATTTGATAAATTAATTTATGTTTATTAATGAGACAAGACTGATTTATTTATTTGTTTGGAAGGCTAACAATGTGTCTGGCATTAAACCCTACACAAGTTTTTTGTTTGGCAAGCCAGGGTTAGTAAGAAAAGTAAAGTAAGTAAATTTTATTTATATAGCACCTTTCACAGATATAAATCACAATGTGCTTTACAAAGTGCAACATTTAAATAGTGCATCACCTCAATGGACATGGTGTGTGGTATAAACAGTATAAGAGAGCTCTTCAAAGTAGCTCTAATCACCTGACAGTGCATGCTGTAATATACATGGTCTATTTTCACATATAATAGAAAAAAATGACTAGGGTTTGTTACAAAAAAAGGATTAGCATGATAGTACAATTTCTAGCAGTGTAATTAAATCCACTGCAATAATCTGTCCAAAAGGGAAGTGTGTAATTATTACCACTAATAAAGAGAGGGTGTTCGTTTTCAAGCTGAAAGTGGAATATTTTGACTTTGCCAAGAGCGCTATATAGTCCTGTAGCTGATAGTCCTGGTAGCACTGAGGACGTGGGAGCAGAAACATTTGGTTATTTGTCGGGTAATTAAAACTCCCACATTCGTGTTTTGATTGTTGTTTATTTCATTGTCTGTTTTTGAGAAAAAACAAATGCCAGACCTGCTGCTTATGCTGCGTGGATGGAGACATATGGTGCTTATTGTAGTAACATATTTTAAAATGTCAGAAATACCTTTTTGTCACTTTCTACTTGACTCTGTAAATATTTGATTGGTCCAAAATGGTTTGTTTTATATTTTTTGCAATATTACCTGAAACTGCCTTTACTAACCAATAACAGACTATTTATAAGGTGCACTGAAAGGAAAAATATTAATATGCATCATCTGTGAAAAATAAAATCAGCCAATGGTTGGTGCAATCCCTGCTGTTCTTACGCATGCGCTCATTAAAAAACTCACAAACAGCCGTTGGTTTCTCAGTCGTTGTAACATCCTCTGTAACACCATTAACAATGCAACTATATTTAAGAGACACTGTATTGCCAGATAACTGTATCCATATTCGTATATGTAGCCTATATGAGAGCAACTTGTCTGTGGGGGTGGTTTATGATTGATATCTCCTCTCTTTATGTGCTGCTCTTCTGGAGCTTCCAGCTCAGAGGGGGCTTGATGACATCTGCATAAATAGAGCAGCTACTAAACACAATTTCCCAGCCTGGAACTCTCAAAGGACACTGAGAAGGCTTAAAAATAGCAGTGAGCACTATGCATTCTAATCAGTGTGTTTGTTTTTAGGCCACACAGCATTATATTCACAAGCCCCCCTGGTTGGTGACCATTTAATTACCATTAATAATAATAAACCATTACCAATAAGACAAATATACTTTGTGCTCAATTTTTTTTCCAACATGATTCATGTATTTCCTGTTATTGAACATTAATAATTTGCATTGATGAAAGTCCAAGTGATTTGCAAACTCAAATACAAAGAAACCTTATTCTAGTTTCTGAAACTCCATATGTGTTAGTGTGCCCTTTATTTGCGTATGATACAACCTTGCTATTTGTGTTTCTATGATAACACAAGTATGCAAATTATCACCCTTAAAAAAGAAAGACCAGTGCTCACTTTTCTCGCTAAAGCAATATAAAAAAAAGAAAAACATGACAACAAACAGAGAAAGAAGACTGTGTAGACGCCATGTTTTTTATACTATACACATTCTACTGCACATAGACGTATAAAAATGCAATATTCAAACTGCCTTGTAAACACACTTGTTTTATTATATATTAAGGGAGATGGTTGTAACGTATATTCATTTATTTATAACAATAAGAGCTGAGAGCAGAAGAGGTCTATGGGAGGCAAATGTGTAACAGGTGCACTTACCGTGGTCTCATCCTCATGCAGCACCTGGTCGTATCCACTAAGAGCCACACAGAAAATGATGGCTGTCACATCCTCAAAACAGTGGATCCACTTCTTTCTCTCTGACCTCTGACCTCCCACGTCAAACAGCCTAAGAGACAGTGAAACATGCTTAAAAACATACACAGAAAGATTTGTCTTCTTCTCGACTTGGCACTTCGTTGCCACCTCCATGAGCACCAATGCAAGTGTTGTGTGTTAAGGTTCTAAGATGATCCTATTAAAGACATATACTGTATTGTTTCACAGGTGTATTAGGGTTAGGGTTAGGTCCATTATAGAAGTCTCTAATAGTTCTTGCACATGTAGAGAACCTTAATTACACAATGACATTTATTACATTGTAATCCTTAGAGGGATAAATATGTGTTTGAAAGATTTGAAAGAATAAGGAATCTTGCTCTATATGCAGTGGTGTCCATGTTGGATGTAATAAGGTTAATAGGCTACACCAAATACAGAAAAAGAATAGCCTCCCACTCGCTGCCTCACTGCCAGCAATAGTAAGAGAGCTGACAATATTTAGGCTTTCAAAAAAAGAGAAAAGCTAAACACACACAGTATGCTTCCTACTCAACTGTGAAAGTGACAGAGCAGGGCATCATTCAGCTGACTATTCCCTCGGTTAAACTGAGTACATGTGCATTTCAGTGCACAATATATACATCATCCTTTCTGTAAACAGGCACCAGCCTCTTTTACACATACAGAATGTTTTGGGGTTGCTCTAAGCTGACAGGTGTTTGACCAAAGTATGGTCACCTTTCCTTAAACTGTTTGAAACAGGTACTTAAAGGATACAAAACATATAATGCCTGGTCCCCCTTTCTTAATGTTCTGTGATTGTCTCTGGGGCGCAGGACTAGCTGTCCTCTACCGTTTTTACTGCATTCTGTTTGTGGGTATGTTAGTTTGCGTGTTATTATATAATATAACATATGAAGCTTCCTATTGTTTGTCTACTTAAATTGCCGAAATATTGGATGTGAGGTAAAGATCTTTCCTATGTTGGAAATATTAACCAAGATGTGTGGAAGGATTTTGTAAAAAACGTTGAAACCTCAAAAATATATATATTTTTTATTAAACTGTACAAGAGAAAGAAAATGAGAAACAAGTTGATAGTGCATCCAACCAGAAAAATAATTGGGAGACTTTATAAAGCACAATGCTCTGTGACTATCAGTACATTCATAGTTTTTTGGCATAGACCCAAAGAGAAATTAAATTTAAGTTCAGAACAAAGCTGCCTCCAGTACCCAGCATGCCTCTCTTCTTCACCATCATTCCTAATGCTTTAATTTAATCAAATCTCATTTTAAAGGCTTCAAGGCCCATCATAAATATAGTGAATTATTTGATGCAATAAATGTATAAGCTGTTAAAGTAGCATCTTGAGGCAAAGACAGACGAGACATACTTTTGGTACTCACCTGAAGTGAAGGTTTTTGAAAGTAAAGTGTGTCTCCACGATTCCTGTGGTCTTGACGCGGGTCCTCAGGATGTCCTGCTCTGTGGGCTGGTAGTCGGTCGCACCAATTCGATCTAGGCTGTCTAGGTAGCTGTACAAGGACACAAACAACAAAGACAAGGCAATTTAATCATGAAGGTTTAGACATTGGAATCCTCATTAATTAAGTCGCACTGCTCCGCCCACACAACAGCCAATCAGGTCAAATAGATTTGTTGTTGACTGGGTTTGACTTAGGTGAGACTACATAACAGGTAAAAGATAACTCTATTTTATATTAAAGGTAAAGCCGAGAAAAATGTTAAAGCATTAATGAATAAATAAGAAAATGATTACAGTATATAATTGAATAATGCTTTAATTTGCTTTCTCCGTATTTAAGATATGGATTAAAATGACATTTAAACTAAGTCTATATAATATTTATCAAAAGAAAGATTTATCATTATTATTGACAAAAATGCATTCTTTGTTATGTTGCTTTTTACAACAGTCCTCTTTAAAAGTATACTGGGTTAATTATGTTATAGTCCTTAAAGGTTAAACTGTAATTATCTAGAGTATGTACTGAATAAACGTTTTTCTCGTCTAAATAGGTAGAGAAGCTAAGGCGCTTTTCTTGAGTAGACACTAGTGGAGAGCAAAGGTAGGTCTGTTGAACTGTAATGCAAAGCCTTTTGATGCAGGATCTCAAATGTGAGAGAGAGGAGATCCATCTACAAAGTGCATCTTGCACTTGCGAAAGCTCTACAGGGTGAATGGACGGCTGCCAGCTGGTACTCAAACTACCCATTTACCTACCCTACAATCAAGCAAAGAATAGAAGTCTGATTATTTAATCATTTGAAATAATAACACATATCACAGATTTAGCTAACTTTTGGAGTCATTTTTCTTATAGATTGCCTTTGTGGAAAGCTAAAAGTAATCTCCCCCTGCCTAATGTTATACATACATATTAGCACAATTACAATTACATAAATCATTACCACCAGCCAGAAGCATGCAGGTATTTGTGGTGTCACCTGTAAAATGAGAGCCACCCGAAATTGAGATTTTTAAAATAGTTTATTATTGAAAACCTGAAACAAAAACAACTTACACATGAGACAAATGCGGGACTCTAAAGGATAATAAAAAAAGGATTATACAGTCAAGTGTATCAAATAAACATTAGAGTGGCTTCAGTCAGAGCAGGAGACAACCTTGCCAACCCTGATTCTTGTCACTTTCCTGCGGCAGTTGGCAGAGCAACTTAGAGATGCATTACTGCCACCAACTGAGATCAAGCACATCTGCAGCCTGCCCTCAAGCCACAGCAGAGACACGAAGGAACAGAATGTGAACCACTGGACACATTTCTGTCCTCAGCTCTTAACATCGTAGTGCAGTAGCTAAGATATAGACTTACTAAATTCCAGCAAATTGTTCCTGTGCTTTCTTTTTTCTTCATTGATGGAACCTAAGTCCATACAGCTGTGAAATCATGCATTCTGACGGCCACTTTAAATATTACAAGACATCTTATAATGAATAGAACAAGTAGGTTGCATACAGATAACAAAATATTAATCATGAAGCCAGTTCATGCTACGGTTATAATTCAGACTTGCATGACCTTTCGCAACATATAGGAGGCCACAAATGTAAAAACACTAGTCAAATGTGAATGATATTTTACATAAAGGAGTGACATGCAAAAGACATAACTGAAAATGACTGTACTTTGTGACGTGTACTTTGATTTACACACAGTGTGCAATCAGTAAAGGCTTACTGAATTAGAGGATTCCTTATCCTGTGGATTTACACAAGCCCTAACGTGTGCTTGTCTCAGGTCCCCGATGATGTACAGTCTTAAAGATTAACACGTAAACTCACAAAGAGCGACTCCGAAAACAGAGTCATGGAGGTGATAATGGATTTTACACATGTGGCTGCTTTCAACACAGTCCACCAATTTAAAAGTAATAAATATTAGCTGGGTTAAACCAAACGATTGAATGTGGCGAGTCTTATAGGTTGCCCCGGGAAAAAAAGGGAAAGACTGATTTGTAGAACAAACAGAAATAAAACTTTTTTTTAAATTAATAATTATTATTTTTAAAGTAGGGTACATGGTAGTTGTAAATAGTTTAGTGTACCAGCTCTAGTAGTTAATGATAATGAAAGTTAGAGAGATGCGCTGCAACCAGCAGTGTATAAAGGCACTGGTAGAAAGGCTTTTTAAACATATTACAGAGTAGCACCTAAAAATAGGAATTTTATATTCAAATAGATCACTGTGAAAAAGTATTTATTCTGGCAACAGTGAGGTGTCTATTGCCTTTATGGATTGTATGCTTCTGCTAATCTAATTATTTAGAAATGAGTCAAGGGAGATACTCATGAGTACAGGATATTGTACTGAGGCGGTAGTTAAGCAAATAAAAAAATAAAGAACCCCTTACTAATTAACAATCCGCTATTGAGGTGCTGTCACAAAATTACACACTAGCTGTCTACCTGTTCTGTTCAGTACTATAGTAATATATCTGACTGAAGAGTCATCCAGAGACTATGTATTAGGGCCGACACTAAAAACTATGTAATGTTTTTTCAGGACTTTGTTTTCAAGTTTAATGTTTGCATACATCCTGACAATAAGTTAGTTTGCATACTACTGGATACTGCTGCTCTAACTGTGTCCAGCTCTCCAGAGCGTGGCTGCCTTTACACTCTTCAGCCAGAGCTAATACATTACTTACAACTACCCCATAGCACCCTACATCAAAAAACAAACTACTATAAATGCAGCCAAATTGGTTCTAACTCATATTGATCCTTAAATGTATTAGTCTAAGTGCAATGACCCTATGCCTGCAAAGTGGCATCTACTTTACAAGAAAAAATAACAAAGCCATCAAACATAGACCACTAATCTTAACTCTATAAGCAAGCCAAGAATCTGTTGACTGCACTGTGGAAACATACTGGAGTGGGATTGGTTTGTAATTACTTTCATTACTGTTCTAACCCTCTGTTCGGTACACTAAATATCCATAAGACATCTTAAGCAACATGCCATTCTATTAGACAGCACTGTCCCACGTGATGTAGCTTGATTTAGTCATTCATAGTTGCAATTTAGTTATAAAATATAATACCCCAGAACAAATAAAGAACAAAGTGTACTATGTTTAGGTCGGCTTATCCCAGGGGATGTCAGCTCCACTGTCTCATTTCAGAGCTGTTGCTGGGTGACCCAACACTTAGTTAAGATGTCTGCCCTTCTGTAATGTTCGGGTTTTTACAGCCTGCTCTTGGCACTTCTATAAAGGCTGTGGTGTGATGCAACATCTCTATTATTATTATTATTATTATTATTATTATTATTATTATTATTATTATTATTATTATTATTATTATTATTATTATTATTATTATTATTATTATTATTATTATTATTATTATTATTATTATTATTATTATTATTATTATTATTATTATTATTATATTTAGCACTATAGATTTTGTTTTCTCCTTTACTTTAATAAACAGCCATTAAGAATGCTTTATTTAAACACTGTAATTTTTTGTTGGACAGAATGCCCAGTGTATAATTGGAATAAAAAGCCTGTAAGATGAGTTCAGGTGAGGTACTTTTAAAAGCATGTTTAATGGACTAAATAAGTGACAATGTGCCAAATACATTGATGTGTTAGATTACTTCTAATTCTGTCTTATCAGGAAACTTGTTCAATCACTTTGCACCACTAGATGGACTAGTGAGCTATTGTAGCTCTGCCCTCGTCGCTTCCGTCTGGGTCAAAGAAGAAGTTCTCTTGATACTGGGTCTGTTGTCTGGCAGATTTGTGACAAGTATAGCCAGACAAACAGCAACAATGAATTTTAATTCGGAGTTCTGTTATGTGATAAAGTTATGCTTTGTCTACCACAACTGATGCAGTCTGGTGTACATCTGTCTCCAAAATAATATAGTTCTGAATTAGATTTGTTTTAAAATAACTGAATACTGTATAATATAACAATTTGCTAATTAACAGTAAATGGTGGAAGGATTTGTTTCCAACAATGGAGATTTAACACCCTCCCTTCCTTTAAATGTACCAATAAGACTAAATAATAGTCATACTCTTGAAATTACCCTTTAAAACAATGAAGTTGTATTCTGTGCAAGGCAGACTGGTGTCCAGGACTAAGATTTAAATAGATTTTTATGAGACATTTCACATCAGAGAACCGAAAACATAAACACCAATGCCTATCTAATAAACTATCACTAAGTCAGTGTAAATGCTGCTACTTTAAATGTCATTTGTGCAGCATGTGGCTGCATGCATGTATACAAGGAGTCATTTTATACTTTCAATAAAGGAAGGTGCCACTAAGTGGAGGGATGTAAATTACAGCCCCAGTATGTGCATTGTGATAAATAGGTCAGTGTGTAGGGCATTTTCAGAGAGGTGGCTTCAGGCTGCACTTGCCACTCGCAGAACTTTCAAAAACATATCTCATACTTGTGTCACCACAAACACATCAACACACATTAGCTACTTTACTAAGAGCCTAAATGTGTCACCTGCTGCCACTGACATCCAGCCTGTTTAAAAAACCTAATACTAGCTACTTTCATTTCTGCTTAAGCACTTTGGAGAAGGAAAAAAAAACACACACACACACAAACCAAGTGGATCATGTGATACGTGTCCTATGATTCCATTGGTTGGTTGGTTTGTTCGGCACCACAGGTCATCACATAATAGGAAGTATGCATCAATCTTTAATGTGACATTTACCACAGACACACAAACCGGTACATCCGAGCACACACACATAAACACACAAAACATACACACATTAAGTTGAGGTTGTTGCAGTTAATTGACCAAATGGTGTCAATGCAGTTAGAAACATTTCCTCTAAGATGTCTGCCACAACGGTAAGCAAAGTGCTGCATTTGCTTTTGCCAAAAGATGCACTGTTTCAGTCTGTAGTTTTTTAGCACATTTTGATCCAACACTTTTTGTTTTTGCTTTAGCATATTAATCTAATCTAATCTCTTAATCTAAATCCCCTGCCTTTTATACATAAGTGTGTGAATAAATGTGTATATATAAACAAATAATACTTGGATAAGGATAATCGCTAGATTGGATAATTGTTAGAGTATTGTAAATGCCTACATCTTCCTGTTGCATTTGATATGGCCCTGCCTGAGAAGTCAATAAGTCCTTAACATAAACATACAGCTCAAGTCCTTCATGATGAAAATCTGGATGTATGGCGCACAATTAAACAAGGGCTAAACACAAAACATGGCACTTGAGGAAAATGACTCCTCCCCCTCCATCCTTTGAGGCTCTCCACCCACACACAGGCACTCTGCATAAATCAGACCCAGAGCTTGTAATGGTGATTGACTGCATGGCGTAATAGCTAGAGTATGATTGCATTTAGGAGATTATAAATAACAGCTAATGTTTGAGCAATGCATGTTTCTTTTGCAGGGGGATTAGGCCTGGGGGGCTAATGGCACATCTATTGATCTGGTCTTAGCACTCTAGACAGGTGAAATAAACCGTACACACAAACACACGCTCATCTCTGTGCGATGTTCCCGAGTCAGGAACATATTGCTGGTTAGTTGGTCTCCAGTGGAAGGCCATAATTCGCTTATTGCCTCATGAACTATCCACAACCTTCTTTCTGAAAAGATTACATACACTCCCCAAAATCAAAAAAACTACACATTGTGTGCTAATAGCACCATTTGAACCATTGAAGCTACACTGTATCTGTAATACACTCTATAAATCTTTAAAATGCATACAATACAAACATAAAACAACTGGCGAAAACTTTAATTTTACATTGCATAAATGAGAGAGACTATAGTGATTGTGTGTTGTGTAGAACGTACTACTGCGCTGAGTCATTGAGTTGGTACTCCCGGGCGCGGCTGAAGCACTCCTGGATGCCCGAGTCAGCCCACAGGCGCATCATGGCACCCAGCAACTCGGCCGAGTAAGGCTCCGTGTCCTCCATACGACTGACTACATCACACACCATCTTTGCATCCGCCTGGAGGAGCACATAAACACAAGGGCACGAGGTTAGTGGCTCAAGAGGTCCTCAGATAATTATGCAATTTACCATTATTATACAAATTAATGCTAATGATGCAGCAGTGGTGTAATTATTGTAAACATCATTATTGTAAAGAGTCTGTGTCAGACAGGTATATGTAATCAGCATGGGGCTTGGTCTGTAATATAATAACTTGTAATATAGTACTAATATAGTACTAATAATAATTTATTAACAAATTGTCCCTAATTCACTTCTAACTTTTGTATTCATCAACATTAATTGTGTCTGCAAATGTGCATTGAACACTAATTTTAGAATCTTATTCTTGTGCAAATCCACTGCATTGGCAATTTGCAAAATAAAATAAAACAAAAAATACATGCAAAGCCAACTCCCTCTCCATTTCTTTTACAATAAAAACAGAGCTTTGGTTGTGTGCTGATGAAACTATGTTTCCCAGCATGACCCAGTCTATTTCATCACAGTTTTTTCTTGAATTGTAACATTGCAGAGAGAAGTAAGAAATAAGTTTTTAATAACTGTTACACCATCATTTAAGGACTTCTATAAAAGAAACACAACTGTTGGTTAATAACAAAATAAATTGAAAGAGGAGTGCTGTGGAAATCTAAGAAAAAATGGTAACCCCAACAATAAATTCTAACTTAAAAGTCATGAAAAGGATGCACCTACAGATAAATAATAAATAAGTAATAATAAAAGAAAGCCAGTGTCAGAAAATCGCAGTGTGGTTAAATACAAACCCACAAAAAGTAACATATGGCATGTAAGCTGTTGGGCATGTGTTTTCAAAGGCAATCTTATTTAGTCTATCCATTTATGTGCTGGTCAATTCAGTGATAAAGCCAACACTTCTACTTGCAGTACCTGCGTAGTGATGAGTAAACCTTGGCAAGGCTTCACTCTTCTTCTTCAATCATGTCCCCTGCAGCTAACAACCCAATCCCCCCACCCCATCCCTCTCAGATGCTCTTATGCTTATTGATTTCTTCCCAGAGCGCCAACATCCGGTAGCACATGATCATTCTTGCTCACTGTAATATTGCCAGGACACCAACACCCTGACCTTCCTGCATTTTATTGAACTTCATTTAACTCTATTGTGGAAACATGAAGCCATGTGTAATAGGACTTTATAGAACTGTGTCTCAGTATAGAAAAATATAACTGCATTTATTTATAAATGATCATACAAAACTGAAGTATGACATAATTATTATAATTTTACATGTTGACAAAATGTGTCTGTTGCACAAATCTGAGTCAGACACCCAAATGTAAAGCTTCAGTTATTAGGGAGCGACTCTGACAGAGGTTACAGGAAACATTATCAGTAAAACAATCCATTCTATTTTTAAGTCAAGAAGAATTAGACTTGTTATTGTCTTACAGTAATTTTAGCCAGACATTATAATTAGATAGCAGAGAACTCAAGTTGAAATTACAACTACTGAAAGTGTGATCTGTGTAAGTTTCACATTTTCCTAGAAATTAACCACAAGCCAAGCAATCAGGAAGGAATAACAGATTAGTTGACACTGTTGCTGCTTTCCCGGCAGCAACTGATTAAAACTCACTCATACTGACACACATACACCTGGGAGTGGCCTTGTGGAAACACTAAAGCCTACCAATTTAGTTAAACTGAAGGATTTACAGACCATGGACTAAGTCCATTCATACTTGGCTTTTATAGTGACATTTATCATTTTTATTTTATAATGCTCTGTTCTAAACATATCTGTTGGTTATTTTTCAGTCCATCTGAACAAAACAATAGAAATCCAATTAAAAACCCTTTTTTACAGTGTGAAAGTTTTCTTTATCTTTTCTAGGTGAGTAAATACAAACAGTTCCACAATGTACTTTTGGGAACAATGTGTTCACTTCATGACTGTAAACACAACTATAACATGGAACTAAACATGATAACAATCTAACAATATAACCTACATTAAAGTTAGCTGTAACATTGTTCAAAAATATAAAATAAACCACTATGCTTGACTGTTTTTGTGATGTCTGAATCTACAAGAAGCAGGTAACCTTTAATTTTTGAGGATGTCCAGCGATGACATGTCAAACAAATGCAATGTGTGTGGGTAAGATTGTATTTGGCTCATAGGTATTGCTACGACACCTAATGACTTCATTCAGTCTTTCCCTCAGCCATTAGCCGTCATCCATCATCATATTTCTGACAATCCAACTCTCTGACCTGCATCCGTCCACACCTATCACCCACCAGTTTTCTCTTAAATCTGAATGTCCTCCATCTCTCCTTCTGGGCACACTCCAGTTTGAGTTTCTGTTTGTCTTCCACTGGCATCATATTTTGTACCTCATTTACACACAGCTATTCCTTTCACTGTCCTTTAATTAATCTGTTTTCTTCGGATCATTTGCATCTACTTCTGTTTCCTCTTTCCCCCACCTTTTTGACACGGCCTCAGTTTGGCTCCTTGTCTGCTTTTCTCACCTCAGTACTAAGCTGTTTTTAACTCTGTCACCGAGGTGTGTGCATAATGGAGTGCACTGGACCATCTACTGCTCATTTTGGTGTTTATTATTTTTTTAATATATATATATATATATATAATATATTATTGATATCACTTCTGGCATGAGACACCAATCAACAGTAATTTTGTGCAAGATAGCGTTTCTTTGTTGTACTAGTGTTATACTAATTTTATTTGGGGAATTTATTGCCTTTATTAAGTGAGACAATAGCTTGATGGGAAAAAAGAGCTTGGCCCAAGCTAGAGGTCGAGCCAGGGTCCTTCCGGTTATATGTACACCTGCTCTACCAGGTGATCCACAATGGCGTTCCCCATTTCAGTATAATTTATGTAGAAATAATGTCAGATTTACATTAACACAAGTTATTGTTTGAGTTTTGGAGTGTAGAGCTTATGTAGTACTCAGAGTCATGACATCTATTAGAATGTCATGACATTGGTGTGAAAAGTCCGATATTGTTTGAAAATCTGCGGAACCCATCCCATGTCAACCTTACTTGTTGATAAAATCTAGCCTAAAGCTTAACCATCATATTTAACGATCACAATAAGTAACTTGTATTAAGTTAATGCCACAAGTCCTGAATAAATGCATGTGTTGCTGCCTCTGACTTACTATCCGTTTGCTGGCTCCACATTCTCGCCTGGACATTGAATAGGCAATCAGTGCCGCTATTATCACTGTTATCATCCTCATCAGCCCTCTCGCACAGTCTATATCCTTTCTATCTGTTCTTTTTCTCCAACCTTTCCTCGGTCTCTCCCCTCAATGGCCAATCACCAGCAGCAAACTGCACGTCTTCTTGCTTTTCTATTGTTCTACTGTATTGTTTGTCCTCCCTTAAAACAAACACCAAAACTGCTTCAATGAAAGAAAGCCAGTCCTTGAAGATGTAAATGTAACTGTATGTCTCAAAAAGACATACAGTTTAGTAAAGCCAAAAAATATGTTTAAAATTCATGCTCAATTTTGGATGTAGAAGATTAGTGGGATGGCCTTTCAGAGGTTTTGGGGGAGGTGGCTGGGCAGCAGGAAGGTATTAAAGCCAATGGCATCTGCAGGGTCAACAATAAATACACTTCAATAATGCAACTTCTATCAATATAACCACATATATATATATAATATATATATATATATATATATATATATATATATATATATATAATATATATATTGTTTTTTCAAGTGATGCAAAGACAGCACAGCCATGTCCTTCATCCTCTGTTGCCCGGTCTCAACCAACCCATCAGATCTTGTCATGTTAAAGCCTTCACAGAGATCATTATTTAGTTTATCTCCACAACTAACTATACAAACTATGTCAAAGGTATTCTCTGACTGACTGTTAATATTTCCCCTTATGTGGCTATTTTAAGCCTTCTTGAGGAATACACCTATTCCATTTAGAGGTCCTGGCCTTCTCCTGAGAACAAGAGGTCATCTTCTTTATTGGAAATCAACTAAGGCCCTTTCTAGTAGGCAGTGAATCAGCGAGGTTACGTCCTTTCTAAAAGATAGAGCAAATTCAATATTTTGTAAATGGCTGTCCAAATTTAACAAAAAAAAGGCAAAACATTGTATTACCATAAGGGAATTTCATTAAAATAAGTGCCACTTATTTAAGCACAACATAGATTTTTTTATTTTTTTAACAGTGTCAAAAGTGTATGGGGAAAAAATAAAAACAGCACAATACTTTATTAAATAATGTAATTATTTTTAATGAATACAAACGTTATTTTCAGACTGTCCTATTTATTATTCCTATTAGAGATGATATCTTCTGTCTTGTTCCCTAATACCAAGTGGCATTCTGTTAGTAAACATGAAATGGCCAGGAGGTGACTCACAGCCCTCGACTCGGCGGTCAGTCTTGCTTTAGAAAAGACAGATACGGCAGTAACAATGTCAACAATGAGGCACGTTTAGGCCAGCTTCCACAGAGTGCTCTTTGGCCTGCTGAGACGCAGCAACACCGCGACACGATCTCTTTCAAATTCTCAGGCCTGGTGCTCTCCATCTGTCATCTTGTGCGAGGCGGCACTCCCACTCCAAGGGATTTGATTTGATGTAAATGTGTTTGAGCGAGGAGTAAAGCCCTGTTCCAGCTTCCTCTGTCAACAGCTACACAATGCTTTATACAGAATGACAGACTGTGTGAAGGTGGGGTTATGAATGACGAACGAAGCACCAAGAATCAAACCTGATTTCATATTGAGACCCAAGTGTGTTCCCATTTATTCAGTGCTGGGCAGAGGGCCACAGACACACTCAAAAGCCACAGCTGAGGCCAAGGATATCGTGGAAAGGTTCACAATGCTTTAAAAGCCATGGGAATAATATAAACTATAAAGACAATGGACAGTCCTCTTTTAATAGCTTTAAAGTCAACTCTGTCTCCAAGGAATAAAGAACTTTAGATATATGTGTCTGGTGCCTACTTTAGAAAATATGTGCAATCCCAAGCATCTCATTTTCCCTGATTAATAGGATTTCCAAGTACAAGGGTTGAGGTGGTTGATAGGACATAAAACCCCTAAAGTTTACATTTATATCATGAAGTAAAGTATTAACACTAAGAGGTTGTGTTGAGCAAACAATACATATATTACATTAAATGTATTACAATGTCTTTCAGTACAACTTAGAATAGAGCTAATAAATGTTATTTTTAGTTTGAAAAATCTATGCCAGTCAATTGTATAAAAGAGACATTTGATACGAGACACTGCTCCGTCATTACTGCTGTAGCAAATTTACTTGTTCCTACATTAGCCCTGTGTTATTGCTTAAACACAATAATAGTTTCCTCCAAAGTTATTATATTTTAATGGTTTGCAAAATCATTTTTATTTGAGAGTGGTTTGTCATCTTGTCTCTCTATGTAATGTCTCTATGTAAAAAAAAAAAAGTTTAATTCATGTTCATTCCTGGATTTGTGAACTCGTGTTTATCTGCTATTTTTAATGTTGTACAAAAGCAAAGTGAAAATATTTTTTATTTAATCAGGAACAACCTGTTTGGATTTAGGGAACCTATTGTACACATTTTGGTCATTTTGGTATCATAGCTTAATTCATATGCACAGATATAACAGTGGAAGGTTCAATTAGGTAACAGTGTGCCTGTCACGTGCTGCAATAACCCAGTTACTGCGAGATTCCATTTGCATAAGCACTTTCTCCACTCTCCACATCAGCCCTAAGCAGCTCTGCCCCTGCCCTGGATCTATACTGTGCACATTCTGAAGCCATAATCTAAAGGTAGCTCACATCACATTGAATCAAGCATGCCTGTTTACCGACTTCTTTACTTAGGACTAAATACAATTATCTTTAAATAACATTTATTAAAAGCACCATAGAAAGCTGATGACAGTAACAATTCAACTGCATGCAATTGCAATTAATTGGAACATTTACAGGTTTTTTTGTGAAACACTTATGTAAGCAAAGCAGACATAAATTGGGCTTTATAAGTCTTGCTTTGCATCTTTGCCTAGGAATGCTGATGTTGCAGTCATGGCTACATAGTCCTTGATTAACGTCCCATTTGTCTTGGAGTAACTTATCAACAACATTAATCACCTGACATAAACCTCTGACTTTTAATTATTCCATTACAGGGCTGAGTAATTTAGGTCCATCCGTATAAGCTAATGAGTAACATGTTTATGCTTAAGGTAGGGCAAGATAATTTAATTGAAAATCAACATGATGAACGTTGAGACTCCTGAATGTTACGATTACGCGTGGTCTTTTCAGGAACAGCAGATTTGGACGTTCAAGTGTAGACCATAGATTTAAAATGCATTCAGTGTTTACTATTGTTTTGTGTTTGGTGATAATTAATAAAGTGTGACCTCACCCTAAGGTTAAGAACGGTTAAGCATGTTAAGTACTGCAGAAGTCCATTAAGAATTAATGCAACATATAATGGATGGTCTGGTTCACCACAAACAGTAAAATCAATCTTTATCTTTATCTTTATATATATACAATTTAGGAGTGTGTGTGCGTTTGGCTTTGACGTCAGAAACAGCTTTGGCCAATCAGATCTGTGGCTGAAAAAACATGACTGGCATTCTTTATCAACAATCTGCTCATGCTCCCCTCTCACAGCTTCTTTGTTGCCTCCAACCTTTTGCTCTTCTATTTTTGGATTGCCTTTCGATCACGTCCTGTCAGAAACCTGCCGTCCGCCTGTCTGTCTGTCCTCCCAGTGCAGATGTCTCTCGGCGATGCCAGCCAACACTGCCGTGGCAACTCCGCCCGCACCTTAACCACGTGTTTTTACATCCACTTCATTAGCATCTCTATCCTCTCCTCCTCTGTTGTCTGCTGGCATGCCCCACCCTCTCCTCCCTGCTCCCTCACTCCTCCGCATCATGTGACTTGCAGCAGCAGTTGCCATGGAGACCAGCCTCATTTCCCAGGAATGCAATCTTCCTCTCGCTTATGCCCTTCCCATGATTTCTGCAGCTCCCTCCTGCTTCAGGTTGGCCTTCCTCTACTGCTCCATCCATTTCTCACCAGCTCTTCCTTCTGTCTGCATTATTTTTTATTAAATGTGTAATTGGGCACAGAAAAAACACAGCCCTTTTCAGTACCAAAATTGATATAAAGAAGATTTATGCCATTATTTATATACATATATATATACATATATATATATATATATATATATATATATATATATATACACATATATATATATGTATATACACATATATATATATATATATATGTATGCTACACTTTTACTAAGGCTGTATGCAAACATGACTCATATATAAAAGGCTATATAAATCTAGAATTCTGAAAAATGTAAATACCATATTAATATTTTCTTTGAATAACAATATCAAAGATAGACTGATATTTGCTTCTAATTTGTCTTATTGAAATGGTTATTTAAAAAAAATACTCAGTATCTTTGAAAATAAGATAATTCTAAATCCTACAGCCTGAATTTCAGTGAGTGTAGTCTCACTATTTAGAAACTTGTGGCTAGAGGCGGTTGTCTTTTGTTTAAAGCTATTACTAACACCATTACGTCAGGATGTACCGTGCTTTAGACTTTAACAAACAGCCCATCTGTTTAACGTGTTCATTAGTATACAGCATACCTGTAGTTACCTTTATTTATGTATTACCACTTGGCACTAATAATTGGAAAATACTCACAAGTGGACAACTGGGCTTCACCACGACTCAGTTATTTGCTCAACAATTATGCAGAAGCCAAGTGCCTAGCATAAAAACATTATGGACTTAATTAACCCAAAAATAATGTGGAGAGAACCCAAATGTGTCACAAACTCATGTACTGCTACATCCTTGCTTTATGAATGCATACTTCAGAGAAACTGCCATGTTTGTTTTTACTGCTATGCTCTTCAATAAGACTTGATACAGATATCAAATTTAAAGCTAAAGCTCCTGTTGGTTTGAGCTTGTACACTCCCCTTCTCTTTCTCCCACTCCCTTCTGCCTCCCGCTCTGTCTGTAACAGTTGCTGAATAATGTAAGTGATGAAATATTTAATTGTTGTTCTGCCCTCCTGCAGACTGCCCCAGTGGAGCTCCAACACATACACAGATGGAGAAGTGAGTCTGAGGTCCATGGCGTGCTCCAACGGTGCTTCCGTTGCCACCCTGGCAGGGCATCCAGCAGCCACACCCTGCTCAGCCACACACAGCGGCCGGTCTCCAAAACAGAGACCATTATGATTCACACTGCTACACACAAGCATTCCCACTTACCACCGCACATTCAGAAACATAGATTGTAAATAAACATGGATGTCGTGTGCTCATTCCTCACCTATTCACCAATATTGGCCTTACCAAAGGGCAATAAAAATGACAATTATTTTCTGCTGTTACAGCATTGTAAAACAATAGTTTTCAGGTAGCATAAACGGATGTATTAATCATGTAGTAAAAACTTAGCTCTCTGCTTTTGGAGCCCGTCCTCTGGTGGACGGAGGTATATCACTGTATGGTGGCGCCTTTACTCAAGGCGAAAAGCCACTGCACTGTACTGGCTCAATTCATCCAGACAGGACAAGGTGCAATTTTAGCCAGTTCAGCTCAGTCAGCATGCTGCTCTCTGTGCTCATAAATAAACACTTTGCAAGCTGTTACAAAAGTTTAACCTCCAGCACCTTCAAACACAGTCATTACCACACTACTGTATATTTTGTTCTGTGTGTGGCATCAGTGAGAGGCAAGGGTGATTCAGTAAAACTTTCATGGTCAGAGTAAGCACAACTAAGTTTTATTTTACCAGGTGCTGTGAAATAGCAACATACGTCACTTAAAACAGTACTTTATTCCTCTATATATTAACAGATGACAGTGAATAATAACTCCTAAACACTGTATGTTTGGCTCGCATACATGACATAAAGCCACTGCCTACATTCACATAATGCAGCTGGGCCTCCATTGGTCTTTGTCAACAGCCATTCTTAAAACAGGCCTACAGCTGCCACTTCCATTTCCTCCACACATGGCATCTCTGTACCTGAGCTGCTCAGGCATTTCTTATTCAGGACATCTTTGTTGGACCTGGCAACTCAAAGTCACTTTCTGTTGAGATGTGATACTGTCTTCTTCAAAACAATTAATTAAATTCAAAAACATCTGAACATCTTAAACACACCATGTTACTTTGTTGACGTCAGTGTTGCACAAAATAAACAGGAAATATGACTGGCATCACCTACTATTTCATACTCTACACACTTCAGACACCGGGAATATATTTAATCTGCTCTGCCATTGTATCATTCTCCTAAACTCCGAAAACGCATCTCTGCCATTCCTTGTCTTTTCACACTTCATCTATATTTAGTCGGAGCAGTGAGATGTCACCCCTGCTCTTCTCTGACACACCTTTTGCTCGTGAGTTTCAACACACACAGACGGACTACCTACAACAAACACACAGCCACAGCCATGATAACAGCCTCTTGATTGAACTGTGGAAGGTTATAGAGCTCAAATGAAAGCCGGGCTCCCTTCTGTACATTTAACACTTTTTACAAAGGAGTCTCAAATTTCCTTCTCTGCTCAGGCAAGATCATAAGAGTGTTATATAAAGCAGGAAGAGAGCTGCACCATTTAGGATAACAAGTAGCTCTAGGCATGGGTGTTGGCTGCTCTATTTTTATCAGCATTTCAGCATACTTTCAACAGTTAAAATATCCAGATTGCAAAACATGTTAGCTAAATAATAAGTTTTACTTATAGTATCATTTTTGCCTCAACAATAAAGACTACCAACTGGGAAACAACCATTTCAGTAAACTTGGAAAGCAGAAGTAGTTAAAGGATGTGGACAATGGCCTGACTATAAATCACATAGTTTGCATATTCAGCAAGTTGCATCAAGTTGTGGTCATCAGAACTTTGCTGAACAAATGTACAAAATATAGACATGCATCAAAAACATGTCAAATCAATACTGGTTTAAATTTAACATGGCCAGAGAAGATGTTCTAAAGAGGCTCGAGGCACTCCCTCCTGTCGACCATTATCAACTTGGGGAAAAATGTATGACGCACTGGAAAGAGTTTTATATCCCAGTTGGCCTGGGAGCATTTGGGAACCACTGGAGCAATGGGAAGATGCTGCTATAGAACGACAAAAGAGTTTACAAGGTCTATCAAAAGCACAAAGAACAATGTTTTGTGCCTCACCTTGAAAATATACATCTACAGAACTGCAATCTTTCAGCTGTTTGTTGTTTTCTAACATTATTACGTGTTGGCATCATGACTCAGGCATCCTCATCTGGTAAAAAAAATGTCATACTTAATTTCTAGTTATTTTAAATAGAGTCTAAGACAATGTTTATAAGTTAAAAGTGCATATCTTTTGCAACATTTTAACACAGTACTCATACTGAGCTGTTTGAGAAACACCACTCACAAGAAATAGATTATGAAAGTTTGCATTCATTTCTCTAAATAGTTGTAGCCGGAGACTGTTGGCTTTGGTGTTTTTTGGCGACTTTTTTTGATAATTACAATTATACAGATTTCATTTTGATAAATTTATCTATTCATGCTCAAATAAATGTCTCCTAGTATGGCCTCACCTAAGCTGCAATTATATTTATCTAACACTGTGTGTAGGACGAGTCAGACTGACCATGTTGTAAATGTCCATAATAAAAACCTCACCCAGTAAATAGGTGACAAAACAGATGTCTCCTCCCTCTCCCTCCTCTTTTATATTGTAACTCACTGAAGGTGCAATTATTTGATCATAATGCCCAATAAAGCAAAGACATCCAATGGAAATTTATTTAGTGACAGTCACATTGTAAAGTAATTCAGCGCTAGAGCACTTGATAAGAAGAGGAGGGAAGAAAAAATGAGGAATAAATTAAATGTATGAAAAAGAGAGGATGGGGGTTTGTGGGGGGCCCCTTTTTGAAGCCATAGCATGTAAATAGATGTGGCCAAGGCAGGGCAACCAATCACAGGAGAGAAAACTTGTCAGGTGACCTCAAGGCTGTGTGCTCTGTGGAGATGGCCGGCTAGCCTGGTTGCTATGGTAACTGTTTGGTATCCTAGAGACTGGCAAAAGGGGCTTATAGAAAACTGAATGGTAAGACTCCCAGAGAAAAAAAGCCCGTATCTCAGAGGCTCGATTTTAAACATGCAGAACTGCACACACTGGCCATATGTTACACGAGGCCACTGCAGATAAGCACAGCAGCGACACAGTAGTGCTTGAGTCAGGCCTGATTCTTCACTGAACTATAAATAATGACACACAAGCATTTGATGAGTGCAGCCTAGAAATGCCTGTGTAAATCTGTGAATCATCTGTCACTGAGCAGAGGTGTGTTCACTCTGTGTCTATGCACTTCTCGTTCCATCTCCTGAACATAATGTACTTGCTTTTCAAAGTACTGCTTAAGTACAAATACAGTATATTTACAATGTCTGGTTTAATGAAAGTGATTCAGTCAGCTATAAACTTTTGTTATTAATTTTACGTTTGATGTTTATGCACTGCTCGCTTTGGTAAGAGTTCATATACAAGTAGGTCATAACTGGAAATGCATCAACAAATCAATAAAACGTACAAGCCTGGGTAATATTGTGTATTTTACATACTGACTGGATTTGAAGAATCAGTAGGGCGGTTGTCACAATTGAATGGCATGACGGTCATGTTCATGCATTAGATTTAAAGAGGTTTTGCTATACTGTTCTAACTGACTCTAAAAACCACACAGTACTTTGAATCTAAAAGGAAATTCCTAGAAAAAACAATTATCCATCGACCCAACATTGCAACACTACAGTTTGGGATATCAGTGATGGTAACATGCCCTTTGATTAAAAATAGCTTTAGTAGCACAGCCCATTTTTCACAGTGTTAATAAGTGTGGGCATGTATGGCCAGGTCAGAGATGGCAGGCTATGTACTGCCATGTCATGTGTAGAAGTCACTCCTACATTCAACCTAGCATGATAAAACAGTCCAGCGTTGAAGTGTATGCGTGTTAAACCCCATGGGCAGTGCTTTCTCCGGCACAAGACTAGAAAGCTGCGGAAATACTCTAGCTGCTTGGCTGACTGGCTGCTTGAACAACACAGACACACTGCCTCCCCCATCTTTATTTCCATTTCCCTTGGTCTCTTCTGTCTCTGCTCTCCACTCGGCCCATTACTGCACTCTATTCAAGCTGCCTTCCCTCACCCCCCTTCGAACCTCTTCGCATGGAAGAATAGTGAAGAGAAACGGCACACTCGCATAACCTCACAGGGAGAGGGGCTGAGGCCTATTACTGTATGCATGACAGAACTCATACAGGCCACACTATAGCACAGAAGCGCTCACAAAGAACACATCAGAGCGAATACACATTAAGGTTTGCTCTCTTTCTCTGTCCTACAGCACTTCCTGTGTGTGTCACTGCCTCGGTCACTCCTTTACGCTTTATCTCCTGATCCTTCATTTGGGCTGAGACTGGGAAGACAACTCCAAGAGAGTCAGACCAAGAGAAAACAATGCAAAACTCCAAACAACTATTAACATAGATAATGTGACAAACCACAAAAAGTACAGCACAGATGTTAGAGCAGGGCAGATCTTCTGTGATGTCGGAGAATGTGAATAAATTATCTGCTAGCTTGTGTCGGCAGTGTGTCTTTGGTTTTGTGCCAATAGAAATATCCCAAATTGCAAAGAAAGAGCTTTTGTTAGAGAGCAGAGATAAAAGGAAGATGACTAGATTTCAACGTAGATCTGAGTATTAAACATAATCAGCTGTTATCTCGCAACAGGGCTAATGATGAGCTTAGCATCCAGAGCCGATAAAAGAACAAGTAGTGAGGGAAACCACTGTAGCGCCGTACAAGAAGATGGTGGCATAAATTATTAAGTTTGCATTTTTGACAACTTTTGGTCAGGACTCTCTGATGATATTTACTGAACTACATTTTCAACAATAATGTATCTACAAATGCATTTAGTACTAGTACTAGTTTTCAAGTACTAGTACTAGTACTTGAAAAAGTGTCTATTGCATTGATATGTCTAGTGTATAATGTGATTCAAAGTAAAACAGGCATGGCAATAGTCTGTCTGAAAATCAATTCTATTCTTTTTCATTACATAACAGCAAATGTAAAAAACAACAGTTGGCCCCTAGGCATTTCACATGCTCACGTCCATCCCTTGGTGAATAAGATTAGCGCCCCCAGTTTTATTAGAGGTGGTTAGCTTACAAGGGACCATGATGTTAGGGGGGAGGGGATAATGATGCAAGACAACAGAAAAACAATAAAAAGAGGAAGGAAAGCAATGAGGGTGAATCAGAGAGTGACTACATCCACTCTACATTATACGTCCAGACACGTTGGGGCCCATGTTCTGTCATTGCTCAATACACACATACCCTCGAGCCTGCACTCCACTGGCTGATCAATAGGAGAAGCACTTAGGATTGCAGCGCAGACAAAGCTTGAGAAAGTCAAGATTCTGATGAGGATTAAGGGCCCTGCTATGGTCTGAGCAGAAATGCAGGAAGCTTTTTATTTTTACTTATTGTTTATCTGAGACAAATTCTTACCAAAATGTTCCATTCTTAACTTTTGCAAAGAATATTTCTAAAGATATCGAGTAAGGAACAACAAGTTAGAGCTTATTGATAAGTTTCCATTAATCTCTTATTAAACTGAATGAAACCAATAAATGGCACACACATACACTGAATTTCTACTTTTTTTATTTAGGGTAGATTAATTGATGGTTTAAATGGTTAATTGCATTTGATGTTTATTAAACTTCACTTTACAAAACATTATTTCCCTTAGGTTTTGGGAGTTTAAAAAAAAGTTAATTTTGATTTACTTATTATTTTATTCTATGCTTTTCTATACTCAACCATGAAGAAATGAATCAGTGAATGTGGAATATTCACTACCAGAATATGTGTTGTATTGTATTTTTGCCATTGGTTGATTGTCTAGCAATGAAAAGTTAAAATGTAAAAACAAGGTTGCATGTTGTAATGAATGTAGCAAGTATGATTTCCCCTCATAGCAACGTACAAATATCGACAGAGAAAGAGTTTGAGTAAGAGATGATAACAGAACGAAGGAGGCTAGGTCTTTCAACCAAGAGTATGGATAGATGGATGTGCTCTTCCCATCTTCCTCGAGCACTGGGGAATGGGTCTTATGCCTCTACCTCCCAGCACTCTGGGGACACCCCATTTAAGGCTACATTATTTATGAACCGACAGATGCTGCTTTTTATGAAGTTAATAATTGAAGAAAGATGAATTAGACGGGAAGGGACAGAGTGAAGAAGGAGGGAGAGACAAAGAATTAGAGGGAGTAATTGTGGTTTTAGATTCTTTTCATAACCAAAAAAACAGTTTTGTAGTTATTTCCCCCTTTGATCACTGGCCTCTGACTTCTAACTTGTTTATCCTCCATTGTGGCCGATCAATATTGGCTTTCTTCATATTTTTTTCAGCTTGGCTCTCCTTCCCTCCCTCCTCATCTCACAGGTGCCAGTGTTGCCATGGTAACAGCAGACTACAAAATTAATCACCTATCAGCTTGTGTATGCTGCGGGATGACAGCACACAAACATTCACTGTGACATGTGACATGACACTGTCGTGGCCACTTACTGCCGCTGACTCTACACTACTGTAGCATTTGTTCAGCGTCATGAGCCTCCAGTCAAAAACATGCTTCTGGACACAAATGTACACACACACACAGTTAAAGGTAGGCTAGTCCTTTGGCTTTACGACGACAACAGTGCACTGAGGAACTTTAAAATCAAACAAGACTTAAAGAGTCAGGATTTTTACCTTAACATAACAGCTTTGCAGTCATTCTGATGGAGTTTATGGCTCATTTCGTGTTAAATGGGGTCTGTCGCTAGCCTGGTTCTACCAGACTCTCGTACATTTCATTTGTACAGAGAGTCTGGCCTTGCTCCATTGACAAGCGTTTACTTCCTTGTATGCGGGAACTCTGTTGAAGTTTAAAACTATTGGATCTGCCCAGAGTCACAGGATCTGCCATAGCCAATCGCTAACGTGTGGTCGTGACGTATGTCATGCGCCGAAACCGACTGGAAACAACAAGTCACTCCCTCTGTTCGCTGATTGGTCCTACAAAAAATTGATTTCTAGAAACCTAAGAATATACAGCGATCCCAGACTAAGTACTAAAGCGAAATGAAATTGAGCGGAAGTACGTAGGAGGGCGGAGCCAGGCTAGTCTGTCGCACCTCTTAGTTGAAAAACCAGCCTTGCAAAATATGGCCGGTAACCCGTCGTACCTTGGATCCAAAAAGTCTCACGGATTTGAAACAAATTGCTTAACGACACTACACACAGACACTCGCCCCTGTCTTTCTCAGACATTCATTGGGGCAGAGCTGGTGTAAAAGAAACTAAAGCAGAGAAAACCGATGCTCATGGTCAAACAGGAAGAGAGGAAAGCAGGGAGATGCTCAACATCAGTTAGTTTTTACAACAGTGATTTTAAACATTACACCAAAGCTGCAGGGGGCTCTATAAAAAAATACAAACAAAAACAGCAAAGAAACTGCCAGACCAGGAAAGTAACGCTTTAAAACAGGTACTAACTAGACAAATGACCTTAATTAAGTTCAGAAGCACAAAGTGGCAAGGGTATTTGTAGCTAAAGCATATGTAGCTAGTGATGCTAACCTAGAAGGAGGCAATTTAAAAATGGCATATTACTACACAAAAACCCCAGCAATACAATAATAATAAAAAACTTTAGCTTGTCTAATGCCGGTGAGCCTTTTATTAAGATGAGACACGTGGGACTGAAAATGCATCGTATACCTATTTCCTAATCCCCTGTGGGACTGTGGGAACCAAGGTAATATTCACATAATCCGATATGAAGGATACGTGTAAACCATAATAATGTCTTACTTTTCTTTAGCGCACCTGCAGACGCTATGTATCTGATCGCAAGGTGCGTGTACAGGAAGATAGAAGGGCAGAGAGACGGAGGGAGAGTCTCACGCTGATGGTATCTGCTAACCTTCAATTAGCAGCAGTAGTCAGCAGGGCATTGATTAGACTCTAAATGCCAAAAGGAGCATACAAACAGCCACTGCCACCTCCAAAGACACACAAACATGAGCACATGCGTATTTTCACGTTTGTTCCAACACTACAATCCTTCAAGAAATAGCAGATATGCACAAGCATCATCTCAAGTTAATGACTCAAAAAATGTAGTAGACGTTAGTGAATAAACGTTTTCGCCCAACCCAAATGGTTTGTACCAAATTTTTTTTTTTTTCAAATTGCATTTTATTAAATAAACATAAACAATAAAATACATATCATATCAATTTTGCACTTTATTGAAAATTGTAAATAAAATGATATCTTTTATGTAATTAGGTGTTATTCTAAACATTTTAACAACAAAAATGCTTTGCTCTTTACAATATAGGCTACAACAATAATCTGCCAAAAGTTTAACCCCACCCCTAAATTGTTTTGAAACGTCTCATGCCCCCCCACAAGCTGTCATTAGAGAGTAGCCAAAGCAGTGTCTCAAAGCCCCTGCTCTTCATCACTTGGACCCGCTGTTCCGCAGGGTTCCCCCCAGATTAGTAAAAGTCCCACGGTGCGAACACTTACTTTATGCCTCAGTTAGACCAAACAGAGATGGCAAAGCGTGCTAAATATTGGCGAAGTTCTTTTAAGCTTAAAATGCCAGGATGATGGCAACCATTTGAGCAGCACAGCTGATGGACAGCAGGGCCACAGCCCCAAGTGATAGTGCTCTAGCTTTACAAGTTGTTTGCCACTGTATTGGTTATCATTTTATTTTATATTGTTTTACCGGTCATTTTGTAGTTCCTCTGTGGTCCCCCCACTTTGGGAACCACTGGACCAATTTACGGAGGCATTCAAGTTTTGGTTTGTTGTATTGCTTGCAAGAGTCCCTCAATTTTGATCATGCTGACAGTCAACTAAAAGAGCTAAAATTCCAACTAACAATAAGAAAAAAAAAAAAAATAGATGCCTATTGCAGGGGATTTTTAGGGTTTTAGGAGTTGCAACTTCAGGGGTAAGGACCAATAAATCCAAATAATTTCACATATAACTTGAGTCTGGAGCAAATTTATTTTCAGAGTGCTTGGCCATGTTGAAATTCAAAATATAAGAAACTTTAGCTGTGTTTTAAGGATATGTCCTTTTTAATAGTATATGTTATCTAACAGATGTACTCAAGGCTTTATAAAAACACAGATCTCTAATTCTGAACCCAAATAATCCTTGTTCCTTCTTTGGTGGCTGTCTTGAGGGATCCATCTGTCAGCCTTTTAATGTCAGCCTTGTTACCGTGTAAAAGCAGAAATATGTTCTTTAACAAACTGAATGGACAGCTACAGAGTAAATAAAAGACTGGAGTCTGATGCAATACATCACCAATGCATGTGTTTGAGAAAAGTGGCTTCGACCTTGTGTAGGTGGCCAGTGTCAGCTGTGATTGTGTTTATAGGTACATGTGGAAGAACAGTGCTGCAAAACAACTGAGTCATAGTTTCATTACCTGATCTGAGACACGGCACTAAGGCCAAGTTCTCATGCATTATGTGAGCAGGCAAACCCCCTGACACACCACATACATATGCAGAAATGTTCATTACTCTCAGCTGACATTTGGACAATGACAGCGCTCCCCGATATATAAAAAATAATATATAAATGAATAAATTCCTTGAAGATACTAAACTTTTAACCACATAATGTGTTTTTAAACAATTCAATAATTTTATTGTGATTTAGTTTCTCCTACTGGTTTCCAAAAAGCCAAAACTCAAGGACAAAGCCATTAAAGTTTGGAGCAGATTCTTAAAAGAGACAAAGGTTGATGACCATAGAATTGCTACTGTTTCCATAGAAACCTTCGTCTCATGAAGTAAAAGGAAAGAAACATTTACTTGTGGTTTAATAACGTGGGCCTAGTACAACAAAATACTGACCTCAGACAACTGTGTTGTCTGAGTGCTTCTCTAGTTTCACTTTGACCATCAGCATTGGTTCCAATAGTGCATGAGTCTTGGCATTTTACAAACATTAGATTTGACAACACTACAATCATTTAAACATTACTTTAAATTTGTATTATTATACTTGCATTAGCATATAATCAAGTTGAATTTATGTTTTTGTGTCTATAACTTCATTATTTTTAGGAAAAAGCACAGTGCAGTTTGTGAGGAAAAACGCTGCAGTGCAGCCTACAGAGAAGTGCAAAGATGTGAGCAAAGCATCCTTTACTGCAACCACATACAAATACTATAACAATGGGAAAGAGAGCCAATAACTGCTAGCTTTTTACCCTATCGGTACATCTATAAAGACACATACTGTAGACATATAAAGATAAAATAGCACACAGAACCAAGTCCACATAGAAAGTCCCAATGCTGCTGCTGTCATCACGCTCTGTCAAATGGCTTCTAAATAAGAGTCAGTCATCAAATATAGATTCAAATGTCCTTCATAATTTACATGTACAAGGCACAGGCAGCTCACACACACACGTACATACACTATCATAAAGCTCAGAGTAAGTGCACGCTGCATTGAGATGAAAACGAGGACACAACAGAATGAGATTATAGAAAGAGTTTATGTCAATGCAAACCCCTGCCTTTAATGTTGTGCAATTTGTGCAGTGTCCTTTTGTTTTGACAAATCACTCACTCCTCTGTATTTTTTTGTATCTGTACAGCATTACATAACCCACTTAAACAAACATATTTTAAACTCCAGTTCTAGCTTTAGGCATCTATTCATTTGTTATTAACAAAGGATCCTCAACTTTTTCTCACCTGAAGCCATATTTGTTTTTCTTGTATTTTAGTTGTTGGTTTGTAATTGCAACTGTGCTGTCGAAGAGATTGACGTTTAAACGTTTTGCATCTTTGAGGCACTTAATTGTCCCAATTTCTTAAACCCTGTGATAAAAACCTGAAATAGGATGATACACAGAAAACAGGGTGTCTTGTTCACAATAATGTTTTCATGCATATGTTTTATAGAAAGTTTGCTGGTACTATTTGTTTGGATAAACCCCAGACTTTTAAGGCATTGTCGTAATTGATTATTGTTTTTAGCTCTAAGGGTATTCCTCTGTCTTGAGCCAGCTCGGTTTAATAATCAGCCTTGAACCTGTCACACAAGTGGTCCAAAGTACAGTTGAAGCCCAAAGCCAAGTTGCCAAAGAGCAGTGCTTTTATTACATTAGGGGTCTGTTTTACAATGAGTGTTACAAAAAGGCTGAATGCATTTTCTGCAGTGCAGTACTAATCAGTGAAGATTTTCAAATATGCATGGTTAATGTCTTACTTTCTACTTCCAGCGTTATCAGAAAAAAAAAAACAAGCAGAAGTAGGCGGGACTGTTTGTAAGGCAGAGGTTATGTATTAATCTTATTGACAGCCATCTATATTTAGCTGTAGCTAATTAGCTGTTGCTCAAGTACAAAGCAGCAGAGAATTTAGCTATGTGAATAAGACAGCGAAGAGTGACAAAAGCTGACAACTACACACAATTTATTTATATAAACAGTAAAATTTCCTAGAAATGAAATTAAACTATATACTGATGGGGGAATTATTTCAGCGGCCATTTATGTATTTGTAATAGTCCATTTAAAGGAGTTTGCAGCAGTGCTGAGAAAGTCTTCTGGAGAAATTCGAAATGAAAATAGAGCTGGTGACATATAGAGGAAGAAAATGTACATTTGCCTTGAGCAGAGGACTAACTATACTATTCTTTCTGCACATGCTCTGAGCACATCTATACATTTATGTAGATTGTGACTTACAAAATTATCATATAGTGTTATGATTAAAGAACAATCGCATAGGCCTTTGTTTTATTGTGTAGAAAATACCTGACAGACCTAAGCACTTCATCAAATCCTGCAAATCCAATTTAGCAGAGCAATTGTGTTTCTTATCCCATTATAATTTCCTGCTATGGCTCAATACAAATCATTCTTTTAAATGAAAAGCTACTTTGCCATCGGAGTGAAACAGCTCGGTCTCTTCATAACTGTGAGCTGTCATGTGTGTTTGCAAACACTGTGTGGACTGTATGTCTGCAGTCTAAACTGACACGGCACGAGTTGACATTTTGCTGCTTTGCAGAAGCAGAAAATGTCATCACAATTCTCACAGGGTTCTCACGCTTTAATTTCCCAGAACCTTTCCAAGGATATTACCACTAAGCCATTTGCTATAAAACAAAACACCACAATGAAGCTTAAAAGATTAGAAATCATACTTGAAGAGAATTCAACATTTCAGATTTGACTCAACATACTGAAACCCCGATATTGTATTTGCTGATCTATCCGGCTTATATAAACTATGCTGTCTGTCTTTCTAGTCATCATGGCTTGCACCTGGGGGAAATATTTCATCTCTCGCTCTGCATTTATTTTGTCCGTCTCTGGGGAGTTTAGTCCATGTTCTGCCTCGTTCAGCACCTGAGAACCCAGTCCCCCCGGCAACATAAGCCCACCCCTTTGCACTACTACTGGACACACAGGACACTGACAGTTGGCTTCACGACTGACTAATCACAGGCCTATCGCAGAATCCAATCGGAGCACTTTCTATTTCTGTGTAGTCTTGTCGAGGGGTTTTACAAACAGTGTTTATATGCAAGCTCCGTTAATGAGGATGAAATGCATAACTTTTAAAATGAATACCACAAACAAAACATACATATTACAAAAAGTATGTTTTTTGACCATTTTTACCAATGTCGTCATTTTTTCCTAGCCTGTAGAAAGAGAGTATTTATTACGGTAGAGGCAAAAAATTGTACTAAAATGTTAATAGACCATCACCAAGACCTTTCTACAATTGTCACATGCAGCATTTGTAACTACTTCCACTCTATATTTCCTTTCAACAATAAACTAGAACCTTAAATATTTATGAAACTATCCATTTAATGCGAACACAGTATAAATAGTAGAATAATTAGGTCTATGTCTCAAACACATATTTTAAGGATATAGACATGCAAAAACAAAACAAACAGCTCAGCACACGTATAAAAAACAACAACAAAAAAAACACAGGAGCTGAACCTATGGAAACTTTCCAAAACTCTTTTTCCTCTCCGAAAGCAGTTTAAATTTTGATGTTGGCCAGTCATCAGATTTATTTTAATCTGCTGTTTAATGAGTAACTTTGTAAACTTATTCTCTACTAAGTATTGTAAATGGCCGCCCTCCATATTAATGAAATGCTAGCTTGATATTAACACTTTCGCTAACATTAAATGTCCCACTCTCTAGGTGCTTTAAATGGAATCCAACCTCAGCTAGGCCTCCTCAAAGAGCTCAGAGTGACACCTGGTTCCTCCGCTCATTCAACACAATAGTTTTAGAGAGCGTTGATACGCAATAAAATGAGAATAATTACATAGAAATACAGAAGAAATTATTGGAAACAACATCAGAAGATAAAATGTATTTAGAGTTTATATCAATGACAACTTTGGACTGAAAAACTGAGGACTCCCCGGCTCCCCTTGGCGTCTGGGAGGAAACGCCACTGGTCACATGTGGACAATGGACAATGTGAAATAAGAAATGAAAAATGGTTGATAATGTAGGTTTCCTTCAGAATAGAAATAAAAGGTAAGAGCACTATACAAACCTCTGTTTTTATAACTGACCAGTTTCAATAGCTTCACATTTATTGCCACTATATCAAATTTAATACCTTGGTAAGTGTTCCACAAGCTATTTATTAAACAAATGGTTTAATAAATAACTTGTGTGTGGGTGTGTGTGTGTGGTTGTGGTTGGTTTAAAAAAATAAGAACACTGTACACTTTCCTATATGTGCATTATTTTGTATATTTGGCTCTTCCGAATAAAGACATTTAAGGAGAAATTGCTATTGTTTGTGAAGAAAGATAGAGCAGATGACTGGCTATCTTGTAATAAACCACTGTGGTTATGTTCTTGTGGGTGATATTGCAGCTTGGTGTGGTGATATTGCAGCTTGGTGTGGTAGGACAGATCCATGTGCCTGTCATATGACGCTGGCAGCAGCAGTGAGTCAGCACCGGGCACATTTAGCTGCTTATTAAGCGCTTGTGGAGGTTTTCCAGAGCTCCGGGCCTCTTTCTGAAGCTCTGCTAAAGGACTAGCTCTGTGTGCGAGTGCCTTTCCTCAAGGTTCTTCTCTGAGCCTTTATGATCTAATGTAGTTTGACATGGTTTGCAGGCTTGCCATCTAAAAGTCGCTGTTTGTTCAGAGACACTGGAAAGCAACTATGTAGTCCTAGTCCTCCACTGTGTTTCTATGACAGAACCCAGGGGCAGCAATGGACTGAAAAAAGATCAAGCATGACCTTAGAGCTGATAATATTTTTGGGCACATAGTTTTATCTCTTTTTGTGTTGTTTCAACTTACTTTCTGTAAGTTGCCATTTACACTAACAAATGGTTTGCTTTGCAGTTCATCTAATGCAATAATGAGTGTCAGTGTAAAATGACTATAAGATGAGCTATCAGGTTCTTCTGTAAGAGATCAGCCCCCCAGCTAAACAGCATCATACCTGGGTGTCCAATCTGCAAGTTCACCGTTTACTGTGACTGTATGTACTAAACAGACCCTCAGATGAATGGTTAATGGATAAACTTTTTCCCCAACATTGCAGTATTAATATTATAATCAGCCAGGCATCATTGGTGTTGGCTGCTTGAAAGAAGTGTGTGATGCTGTTTAATTGCTACAGCATTGTCAATCATTTAAAAGAAATTTTCCATAAAAAAAAGCTTTTGTGGTAGCTTTTTGTACAATTATTTAGACAATCAATAAAATAGAGAAGAGAAACTCAGAGGTGTCTTACCCGAGACAAAAGCCTAGAATTATGTCAAAATAAAGAGCTGTGCCTTATGTCAATTAATTCACGAGTAAGGAGATTTTAGGTAAGATTTTTTGGTCTGATATATTGACAATTATCATTGTAACTTACGCTAATTTGGTATTAATTAACTAATCCATCATGTCAGATTGTTGGAAGTTAGGTCATACTAACAGCAAACACTGTATGAGTGTATCCCCCTCCTAGTAAGTATCACTGAGAAAAAACTGAGTCAGGCATGAGTCCATCTTGTAAAGCGCTAGTCCTGTCCAAGATCACAGGACACTGGAGCTCGTCCCAGGCTGCAACGAGTGCCAGTATATCTCACAGGCTGGCACAAACAAAAAAGACATACTCCAGCAATTACAACTAACCTGCATGTCTGTAGGCCCAGGTCGTCACCGGACTCACAACCAAAGGCTGTCAGGTGCTTCAGTGGAGCCAAAAGTGAAGCAGTGTGTAAGGAAAATAAATGTATCCACACTGCCTCTATATTTCTTTCGGCAGCCTAGCTAATATGTTGCTTTGGGCATGTTAAGCTCCACAATGCATGTGTGTGCTAAATGCAGTTAGTTTTTTATTGATTTTATTTTATTTTTTAAGCTAAATATTCTTTTGAGCAGAGGGCCTCTGTTTCATGGATTTAAATATTGAGGTCCAGCTGGATTCATCAAAGACAGGGCAGAATGCAACCACCCACATGACAGAAGACTTTACTATACTGGATCTATATATCTGAACTATTGGGTCAATGCATCTCATTCTGACACTGAAGTTGCCCTACAGCATCCTAATCTTGACATTTCAGGTTTACTGAATACCCAGGTTTTAACCAATTCTTCACCATCAGTTCTTAAAAAGAAGTTTCTTTTTTACAGTTTTTCTTCAATAGGCTGCTTTGGGTGGTGTATTGGACAAAAAGCTTTTTTGTAATGTGTTTTAGTAATGTTATTCATAATACTTTCCTTGAGATATTTCCAATCCATTGCATAATATACAGCTAACTATATGACATCAACATAGTTGATTTGGCTATGAACAGAAGCAAATATCCTGCAAGCTATTGTTGTTGAAGATAACCAAGATCCTAAAACTTAATGTTTTCAATATATTCCAGGGCTATGTGTATTTATCAAATAAGTGTTTTACATCCAGTTTCTGGATGTTTTTGCACTGCTGAAAGATTTACTCGTTCCACACAATGACACAAAAAGAACAAACCCTTCCCTACATCTCAGGTACAGGATCATGGTCTTTACTGTTGCTAGGATACACTTCATTTCTCTGCTGTGACAATCTCACTTTCACCATGCAGACTCTTCTCTCTGCAGTTTATATTTATCCCTCTGTCGCTGTGCGTGTACCACTGACACACAGCAGGCCTAAAACAATGTGTGTGTGTGTGTGTGTGTGTACATGTGTGTTAATTGGTCAGCTGCAGTAACCCAGAGACTAATAACCTCCCGTAATAACCTCTCATCACAGCAGCCCGCAGATCAAATGTCTTCATGGATTAATTAAACCAACCAGTAGGCTGATATGTACAGAGCTTAGCTTATTGATCTATTGAACTGGAGAGACAAATCAATGAGGAATCAAGGGGAAGGTGCAGATTAAACAAAATGGATCTGAGAGAAGATAGAAAATAACTGGAAAAAATTAGGAGGCTTGATGAGAAATACACAAATACCAATATTGTTAAGACAAAAAAAAGAGGTTAAAAGTGTCACCAGCTTACAATACAAAGTGGTGACAGCTGTAAGCTATAAATTGTATACTCCAATTTCAAAGCTTCTCACTTAATTACATGACGTATGAATCTTATACAACAATACTGTCATAGCAGAATCTGGGAGTTATATTTGCATGTAACCATTGTAATTCTGCTATAATAAGGTAGAAGAAGACAAGATTGAATATATGTGTGAAGACTATCCCTATCACTGAAAGGACAGAAGGCGGGAATTGGTTAGGTGAAATGATATAAGAAAAAGTGGTGCAAAGACAGGTTTGAGGAGAGAAAATGAACTAGGATGAGAGGGGATGAGGGGAGATAATGGGAGGATGCTGCTGAAAATAACAAAAGAGAAGGATGAGGGACGGGAGCAGGAGGGAGGAATCAAAGCGCACACTGCACTGCAGGAAGGTGGCACACACACACACACACACACACACACACACACACACACACACACACACACACACACACACACACACACACACACACACACACACACACACACACACACACACACACACACACACACACACACACACACACACACGCACGACTTCAAAAACACATACTTAATAGAGTACACAACTTCAAACCCCAAGTGGATGTGACCACTGACCTTCTAAACCTGGCAGGAAAGAATCAATAAAAACGCTAATTCAAAGCTCAAAGTATTGAAAACTTCTTACATATTTCATATACATATTTATTGTACGTGGGGTGCAGTGGCTCAATGGTAGAGCGGTCGTCCTTCAACCAGAAGGTAGGCGATTTGATTATCACTCTCCCCCTAGTTCATACTGTCGTTGTGTCCTTAGGCAAGACACTTAACCCCCCCTTGCCTCCAGTGGTGTTCCTTAATGTACGTCACTTTAAATGAAAGCGTCATCTAAAAATGTAAATGTAACACTAGTGAATGGAAGCTTCATGTAAGTCGCTTTGGATAAAAGTCTCTGCTAAATGACTAAATGTAAATGTAAGTGATATTTTTTATCCTAATGGTTCTTAATGTTTGGCCTGAAACAACATGAATTTCAAACAATGGTGGCATTCTACTTGATTGGGTGCTATGTTTAAGGAGCATAATATGTCTATATGATACAAAATTCTATTTGTTTAAGTTCTACACTCGCACAGAAGCAAATTAAGTCTGCTTCTTCTACCTTATCACTTCTTAATAAGAAGCAGAAAGGTGAACCAATCACAAACTGTGGGATGGGCTCTGCGCACCAGACATCCGCAACAGCTGACATTCTCCAAACCAGGTCGAAATTAGGTCAAAACTTCATCTAAACTTGGTCAAAACCAGGTTGAAAGTAAACAAAAACTAATTGTGTAAAACGTTTCTGGTTTGCTGTGCTTAGCAAATTAGACATATTGATTTTTGTTATGTGAATTTCTGCCAACCCAATGATTATAAACTAATAATTGAATTAATTTATTCTGCAGCTTTGAATAATTGAGTAATCTATCAATTATTTGGTTCAATTAGTCAATAACAAAGTTTAAATAAACAGATATAACGCATAAGATTTTTGTTTGAAATTACATTAACATGTATTGAAGAAAAGGTTTAAGTAAAAGCATCTGGACTCAGTTTTCAAGGTGAAGACATTTTATCTCTAATTCCAAGAGACTTTATCAATTCTGAGATCAACAGGTATGAGAGCTAAGCTTCTCTAAAGGAAGGAGTATCCCCTGAAACCAAACCTGATGGACATGAAAGTTAGTCATGAAAAGGATGGTGTGACTCCAAATGTGAGAGTCGTTAAGGCTCAGGAGAGTCGTTAGTGACACTGCTCCATTCAGGTGCAGGGAAATTAGTGTCATAGTTCTGATCAGGTGTTATGTTTGTTGTTCTAAGGTGAGGCTCTTTTGTTTTAGGTTTCAGAACATTGTTGTAAATACTAGGCAACATGAATCTGAGGCCACCTCCTCTGTTCAACGAAGGCTTTTCCATTTTCACAAAAATGGCTTCCTACCCCTCTCTCAAACACCTCTCTCAACCCATCTGGCCTCTCTGGCCAAAATTCAGACATTGCTGTCCTCAAAGAAATGTCCTTTCTCTTTGAGGTGGAGGTGAACTGCAGACTCAGGTCAGAGCCAATCCTGGAGGACCTGAATGGAGCAGTGTCAATAACGACTCTCCTGAGCATTAACGACTCTCACATTTGGAGTCACACCTCCCTTTCATGACTAACGACTGTGAGAACAGAACAGCCTGGTCCATCAGGTTTGGTTTCAGGGGAAACTCTTCCCTCTAGAGCTAAAGATCAGCTCTTGTATCAGTTGATCTGAGAAAGTCTCTTGGAATTAGAGACTAAACGTCTTCACCTTGAAAACTGAGATGATGACTGAGAACCTTCTCAGACATTAACATGTATTCTTGATTACACATCCGTCAACTTTGTAATGGCACTTCCATTTCACATTATATGTGTATTATAAATGCAAAAAAATAAATACCTGTGACTAATAATAAGAAAATATATAAACAAAAATGCTTTCTAATATAGTATGATATTATATTATACATCTATTATTATTGAAATGTAACTTTATATGTTTCAATGTATTTCACATGCCTTAAAAGAAAAAAAAGCCTAATGCATGTCATTGAATACACATAAAGGTAAATCCAAAATCCGCCATTTAAAATGTTTACAGTACATTTAGTGATGTGCATGTGAATCAAAACACTTTAATAAAACAATAGAATAGTTATTTGAATAGTTCAGAAACTGTCCTGAGAAGCGGGTGTCAAGACTCAAACATCCTCGGCCAACTCCAATCTTTCTGTGAGGAGTCTGCATGTCCTCCCCGTGTTACCGTAGGCTCTCTCCAGGTTCTGCGGCTTCCTCCCACCGTCTAAACACATGCATGTATAGATTAACTGGCAAGTGTCCCTAGTGAATGAATGTCAGAGTGAAGTGTCAGCTCTTCAACTAGCTGTCCACAGTTCTCCCCTGCCTAAGACACAAGTTGCTTGGATAGGCTTCAGTCACCCGCAACCCCTAACAGGACTAAGCTTTTCAGTGACAATATTATTATTTATACAAGTCGCTTTGGATAAAAGTGTCAGTAAATGTATATGTATATATATATTTATATTACTTGATCCAGTCAAAGTCCCTAGAATAATAAATACAAAATAAGAATAATAAATACAAAATGAAATCAACATGAACAGTGACAGAATTAAAACCAGGATTTTGTTTTAGGCTAAATATTTTTGTCATATTGCCCACCCCTAGATTTTACAAGTTAAATATAAAGGAATGACATGGTGCAATACATATGGTGAAAGCCAGAAAGCAAGGCCACTCCATTTATGTGGTCTGTGCTCAACCATGTGAGTCACCATTACTTTCCAGATGTTAACAAAAATGAAAAGATTATTTTGTTGAGACCAGTTCACTCCTGAATGACTAACAGATGGTCCCATTGCCATTTGACAAAACTACTATTATGTGGTTTGCTTTTCACAGTTCGTTTGTATGTTAACGTCAGGAGATTGTTGGCCTTTAGGCATTTCTATTTGATCAAAACTAAACATCTGTGACAAAGGTTTGGAGACTCAGGCTCAAAGCTAAGGCCCACCATTACGGCATGATGCAGGGGAGTATAATTCAGGAGGTCACATGGGGATTGACCATGTGGCTGTGTCATACACTTCTCCTTAAAGACAAGTAGAAAGACAATCAATTGTAAAACTGGTTCTTTACATTATTAATAAGTTTGTTACTGTTAGGTAATACTGACAGTTTCAGTGTTATCTCATAGAGAAAGAATGCTGCTGAAAAAGATTACAACAGGTTTGCATTCATTTCTCTTTCATGTACATGACATTTTTGTGCTCTTGCTTTAAATCTACAAGTGTTTAACACCATAAACAAATAATCTTTAACATTACTTAATCTTAATTTAAGTCTGAATAATTGCTAATGCATCTCAAGTATAAAGGAAAAAAAGATGAGATACTCATGAACGTATGCTGATGTGATAAACCAGACAAGAACAAGAATTTATTAAGACCTATTTAACCTTTGGAGTTTTCCATTGGTTAGTTAAGCATAGTTGCATGACTTTAAAGTTGAAAGCAGAAGATACTCTGTGGAGGTGTAGTTGAGCCCATGTGCAGTTTAATGAGCCGAGGGAGCATTAGCATCAGAAGGGCGTTGTCCACAGACCTGTCCTTGGACACACACACACACATGTACATACACACACACACACACACACACACACACACACACACACACACACACACACACACACATGTACACACACACACGTACACGCACGCACACACACACACACACACACACACACACACACACACACACACACACACACACACACACACACACACACACACACACACACACACACTGTAGCCCTTGAGGATATAACTAGCTGGCTCCCACAACAGGCAGCGACCTGTCTGCTAACTGTATTCCTCCCTCGTTTTGTGTCTTTTCATGCCATCCCTCTCTTTCCCACCATCTCCCTATGAACTTGCTCCTGTCTCTTCCTATGAGAGTCCATTGAGACACAAAGTGTTTTTCTGCTGTGAGCTGTTGTGTGCATGCGTAGCAGCAGCTGCGTCCTTAATTTCTTTCCCTTTATCAGCCCTCTCTGCTCACCACAATGGCTCAGATTCTACAACAAACAACAACAAAACTGTCGCAGCAACATACATGAAAACAATGCTAAAGTTATGTACTAAAACCGTCACAGGGGATGAGCTGTATTGTAATAATATATAAAGTTTTAGTTAGTTGGCATATATAAAACCATAGCTAAAAGAATTCAAAAGCTAAGCCACTGCTAGAGTCACGAGGCTGCTTTGTGTTGTAAAGTTTTGTTAGTGTAGATCAAGAACTATTTTATGCCTTTTACAACATTACACCGGTCACTGTCTGATGACTGTAGCTGATTATAGCTCTAAAACAAAACAAAGTAATTAATGAGCATGATTTAGTATCAGTTAGTGACTATCAAATCATTCCGGTGTGTTTACTAACAATGATCATCCACTAATATTATTTTTATATCCACATATAAAAATTATTACAACCAGGACTCATCTCACAATTAGACAAAAATAACCTAGGCCCTCTTTTTGAACAACTTTAGTGGTAGTAAGTTCTTTGACTTGGAGAAATGAAAGCACAAACATGTCACATAACTAATAATTCAAGCACATTTTGTCAAGTCAAAGGGGTTCCGCAGACTTTCCAAAGAATTCAGTTTTTGTGTTCCTAAAATAGTGGCAAGTATCAACGCTTATACTATCAACAGTTATACTTGTGGGGGAGAACTGTATATGTAAAGAATAAATACTTACATAACATCATTTACTTGCACTACTCCAGGTAATGCTCAGCAGAACACACTCAGACAGCAGATCTCAGGACATTCAACATTTACAGCTGAGCATGCATGCACAAACAATGTACACATGTACTTCACCGGGAGAATTGTGTGGATGCACTCAAGCAAATACTGTACAGAAAATTAAGCCTACGGCCAGTACATCCTACACTGGTATACACTCCAGAGGAGGACAAAATTAGAAGAATCTTTGCTTGCTATTGCTCCAGGCTTACTTTTAAGATCTGGTAATGCTATTCAGAGGACACTGTAGTGGTTCCCGGAACATTAAAGGCACCAAAGAACTCAGCTGCACCATGACCACACACACAAATGAATCATGTTACATCAAACTCTAACATAATCTGTACACTTAGGGTCTGCTTCTTCGCCTAGTTACTGCATGTTATTGGTTACATTAACATGAAATGGAGCTGCATTTTGTAACTCAGTTAAAACTGCTTGCAGATTCATACAGCAGTGACAGCTAACAGTCTATTTCCAGCCCGTTATCATTGTATGTGCGTGCTCGTGTATGTGTCACAGCGCCCTTGGACAAGGGCTTGAGGAATGTGTTGAATTGAAGGCAAAACACTGCGTTACCACAGCAACAGGCCAAGGCCACAGAAATAAATGAGGGGTGCCATCAGTGAAGGAATAAAGAAAAGATACAAATTGTGTCCAGGTAGAGCAGAATATTTGTGGATGAACAGTATCTTTTAGATATGATGAGTCTGGCAGCTTTGTTAGAGTTTGAGTAGACATCTAGTTCACAGTCCACTGGTGACATTTAGGGGAAGTCAAGGTAGACTGAGTTTAAACACATAGGAGTCTGGTGCTATTCTGCTTTTTGTCCGCTGTCACTTTCTCTTTTTTTTCTTGTAAATGATGTTCTTCCATTTCTCCCTGATGCTTTTAGGGTTTAGCCTTCTTATCGAGAAAACATGTCTCTCTTCTTTCATGCTCTTTGAAACACCATTTGCCATTTTTCACTCTGCCACATATTTTGAATGACCACTTTCTTTCAACTATCTTGATTAAATACAGTAATTTATAATGATGTAATGTGTACATTATATTATACAACAATTATAAAACAAAAAAGAAGCACCTTTTTTAATAAATGTTTTCATCTTCAACAACAAATGTGGCATTAACAGGAAGTTCTTAAGGCACAGAACCTCTGCCCTTAATGGACATGTAACATTTATAACAGAAATAAATGGCCCTCCACCCCAAGGCCCCTTATTTACCTTGGCCAGAAAAGCAAAACGACATATATTAAAGGACACAGACACACACAGATATTGTATCCTAATCAATAGGTGTATTGTTATTTCAGCCCTCTAACCTAGTATCAATGGATGCATTGTGAATAAAAATATGCTGTGCCTTTGGATAAGGTTAACACCAATGACATGTGCCTTTTTGGTGTGTGTGCTTAAACAGATGCGTGTGAGAGATATTAGAGGCATATTAGCTTATCAGTCTTGGAAGTTTAATGGTAGGCTATTTCTAATAGATTATTTTGCGTGTGCAATCTGTAGCCTTTATTGGTAGACAGACAGCTTGTTTTACAAGAGGGATGTTATTACACACCCAAGTTAAGCATAAACATAGTACCTAGCACATACACAGCAACCTTGAGCCAAGCAGTTAGCCGAAGTCTTGGCTAATGCTAATGTGAAGTAAGTCCTTAAATATCCTGTTTGGGGACACTTTTGGTGGGACAGATAATGTAACTCTTCTCCATTACTGTGAAATAACTGAGTGAAATGGCATTAAAGTTGCAGAGGGGTTAGCACTGTCTCCTTACAGCAAGAAGGTCCATAGTTTAACTCACAGGCCTTTCTGCACGAAGTATGCATGTTTTCCCCGTGCTTGAACTTCCCCACTGGTAAACAAAAGAAATGTCCATCTTCTCCCAGATGTACACATTGGACAGTGGCAAGAAGCTTAGTTTTTGATATATAAAACTATTGAGAACAAACTTAATTGAGTGATATCTGTAATGTTTTTAAGTAAGATAATCCTGGGACCTACACACAACAGTCCCCAAAAGGTTGGGCTTGTGTAGCAGTGCATCTCTAATGCCAATGTCTCTAATTAACCTCCGCCCATTGCAGTCTGTTGATAAAAGTGATGCTCGTCTGCGGTTTTACATTATAATCCTCCATTAACGTATCATATACTGAACTTGTCTGCTTTGGGATTTAGGGGACTTAGAAGCGGGATGAACTTGGACTGGCATGATGGAATTCTGGCAAGAACTGGACAGGGTTAGTTGGCAGCCATTCACATTAGCCCTCACATCAGGGCTGCAGAGGGCAATTTAATAAATAAAAGTGATGAATAGCTGTCACTTAGGGTCAAAGTCAAAGTCAAAGTTGATGATGTAGACTGGCAAGAGGTTTACAGCAACACAGAGACGAGACATAACATTACAGGGCTACAAAACATTGTACTGCATTCTCACAATTCTCATGTCCAAACACATTATTCTCATGTTCTTTTCTTATTTCAATGTCGAAAGAATTTATTGTGATGAATGGATTTTTATTCCACTTCAGTTACCAGTTGGCAAAAAAGACTGATATGCATAAAAGAAAAGCAGAAATCATTATTGTTGCAGATGCTCTGTAAGGCGTTTCACAATCAATATTTTTCTGTTACTGCTGTGGATTATAGTTTCACCCTGGAAATTGATAATAAGCACTTCGAGATAAGGGTGACGCACAAAGAAATCTTTTGCTGAAACCACGGCACTGCCGTATCTGCCACTGAGCGAGGTTGGTTTGTGAAAATCTAGGACACATACATGCTGGGGAGTGAATGCAATAGAGTTCACGGTGCATTTAAACAAAGCCCCTAAAATTAACCTGTGACTATGGTTACACTAGTCTCAAGTGGCTTAGAATCGATTTGATTTCTCAAAAATCTGCTTTGGGCCACTTTGAACTTCAGTATTGATAGAGTCTACACACTACCTCCCATAAATCTAACTTGACAGGGACACGCCGTCAGTATCTGTAGCGACATGCTCAGTCCAAGTCCTCTCTGCTCACCGGTGTGTGTCCTCCACGCTACTATGCAACAACAATTTAAATTTTTGACAGATCAATTCCAGGCTACAAGAGATTTACTGCTAGAATTAGTGGTGCTTACAAAGAGACACATTCCAATGTTCATCTCTGTGCAGAAATATAAGGAATCGTTACAGTTTTCTTTGTGGGTGGAAAAAGCAAACGGAATGTTTTTTTTTTTTTTTTACTATTTTTATAATTATCACTGGCCTATCACAAAAACACAGAAGAGCAGGTTCATAAAGGTGTGGTTTCTTTAACAATAGACTGAACCTGGAAAAAAGAAAATGAGCTATAGTATGTCTTTGTTAACTTTGCGCTGCAGCTGGATTCTCACGGGATTTGAGAGTTTTCAAATACGGGTAAATTCTTCATGTATTGCACCAATACAGCCACTTTAGTCAAACCATAATCTCACCAACCTCTTGTGACCAATTATGTGGCAGCATAAACAGGAAGAGGCAGGTTTTCAATTTGACAAATGCAACAATTGTCTACTTCTCCTCGTTATCATCAACATGGCTACACTGAAAGATGTTAGCATTGATGCTAATGTCTTTTGCTAACGCAAAAAAATGTGGCACTAAAGGATTTTCTGAAAATAAAAGATGTTTGTGCTTTATTCCTACTGCTTTGGCAGGTCCTAAATACATACACACTCTTTTAATCGGGCCGATGTTCTTGTTAAATTGTTAAATTTACCAATTTAGTGTTAGTTAACGTTCCTTTTATTTGCAGATTAACTTTGCAATAACTGTCACTGTTACAGCAATGTGTTGTTTTTTCATATCTGCTGCACTCTGGGTATGTCAAATGAATCGATGCTATAATTGGCTAAAACAAATCTCATGGTAGGCGGAGATTGGTTGGTGCTTCATCCAATCACCTAAAGGTGCGTTCACACCAAACGTGAATTAAGCGTTAAGCGCGAGTGATTTACATGTTAAGTCAATGCAAAGACGCGAATAGACGCGCGTGGAAATCCTGCAGCGCGTTTCGCACAAATTAGGCTGCGCGAATGGCGCGATTTGCGCAAATCATGCGACTTGAATTGAGCGTTTCACGCACAAAACGGGTCCAACGCTTTATTCCTGCGATTTGAAAAAACTTTGGCAAAAATTTGCGCCGCGTCAACCAATCAGGAGCTTACTCTAGTAGTGACGTAATACGAACGGAGGCGGACCATAGAGGCAGAAATCCAAAACAACAATGGAGGACGAAGTTATCGGTGCAGCCTGTGGGATACAAAACATCTTTGTCATTTTACAGAGCCAGGAATCTTAAAGGTTCTTGCTCAAAGGAAAGTGAGTGAGGGGGATTGGAAAATCTGGTAAGTGGCAAGAAAACAACTTTTAATTCATTAGAGTCGTATATATTGAGCCGACTAGTTAGCTACAGCCGGAGCTAATTTGCCGTACTTTACGACTAGTTTTCCACTGACAATTTTATGTGTTTATCCAGAGAAAGTGTGCAGAAAGAGCTTGAGGAACATGTATTTAAAAGGAGAAGGAGAAGAGAAGTGGGTTAGCAGCAGGTTTAGGACAAAAGCAGAAGTACGCGGTTCTGTCTTTCGTCAACCCCTAGTCTTCTACCCCAAAAGAAGTCCCAGAGAAGACCCAGTTCAGGAGCTCTTCGAACACATGCTGTAGCTCCAGCTCCATGTTCAGAGGACGAGCTCTTCTCTTAAGTCTGGTCCCTTCTCTGCAGAGGGGACTGTCTTGGACAAAAGAATTTGTCACATATCAAATACATACATTAATTTATGAAAGCAGCACAGTTCTGATTTATTTGGATCCCACCGTATAGTTTTTAAAATGAGGCAGATGTGACTGCATGAAATAAACCAGACTCTCTCTGTTCTCCTTTCCTTCACTTTTATTCCTGCTCGGATGTTTTGTGTATAGTTTCATATTTCCATATGTTTTTTAAAATATTTTTTTTATATAATGACCAAAGGATTTGATGTATTTGTGCAAATAGCCATCATGATTTAAATTTGTCCCAAAACATTTTCTTATTTCAGACTGATTTATATAAAAATAGAAGAAAGTTTATAATGTTCAGTGTTTAAGACTAGAATACTTATGGTTAACATTTGTTCATTTTTATTATGTCCTATTGCAAACACATCTACAATAATACAGTGAGAAAACAGTTATGACTGGACCAGTGTGGTGGTATTAATGAGAAACAATGAGTCAGAGATTTTTTGGAGGCAGGCTCCATTGATTAAAGAAATAAACACAAATAAAAAATACAACACAATGCTATAAATTCAATTGTAAATACAATTTACAGTTTTATAGGCATAATACTATATTGACTGTACTGATGTGTTCAGAAGACTGTAGTTGACCACATATTAATTACTCATAATCACACCATATATTGACTGGATACAGACTTGAATAGGGCGTCAGTAGTTGCTCTTCTGCGGGAAAGCCTTGCACCGACTCGGGACAACAGTTTATCAAACTGGGGCTGGCTCAGTGGGAAGTATTGCTGACAGCGGGCGTCATCCAGGCGCAACTCCTGGAGAAGTTTGTGAAACTCATGGAGCTGGGTCCTTCTCTGAAGCATCTGATGGACCCCAATCTGAGAAGCCCCTCCCATGACGCGAATTCGCGTCTGTTGTTGAGTGAATTTCACGCGCGAATGAAGCAAATTTCACGCGCGAATAAAGCGAGTAAACTCAAAATGTGCAAGCGTCCAAATACGCGCGAATAGCGTGATTTATTCACGCAATTCACGTTTGGTGTGAAAGTACTGTGACAAGTTCCCGACAAAAGGCGCCTCCCTTTTGCAAAGCTTTCACTGGGAGCCTTCTCAGATGGTTCTGGAGTCAGGTTATGTCTTTGTATGAGTCGCCAAACTCAAGTAACATTGTGTCTGTCATAAACACAGCTTTGTTTTGCCAAGGACCTATAAAACTTTACGCAAAGGTAGAGTTGATGAACTTTACATTATTAGTGTGCTTAAAGGGCAACCATCATTAATAATGAAACTAATTAGCTGACAATACAGCTGCAACAAATATCTGATCAGTGTAGAACTCTGAACTCTGTAGAACTGCTTTTGACAAATACCAAACAGATTTGCCTCAAACAAGGTAAATCAATATTAAAACACTCACAAAATGGCTCATCTGCACACACCCAAAAATGTATAATAATGTGTAAGAGAGTAGGATGTTAAGCAAAGATGTTAACATACTCATTCATATCCTTTAACTTTGGAATGCAACTAATTATGGTTCATAAAGTGTAAGGCCAAAATAAAAAAGCCTAACTTCAAAACAATAAATTCAAGAAGCATGAGAAAAGTCCTTAAGTTGGTAGGAATGACGATCTGAGACATAATGCAGTGGGAAGGCAGAGCTAAGGCTAGATCTGCTCCTAACTAAGTTTAACCCTAATCATCTAGACTGTAACCATCAGCTAAACTGAATGGTGTTGATTGAAATCTCGGTTTGGGCTTGTTCTCGTTGACAGTTTTGGACTTGAGAATAGAAATAATGGTCACACATTTCCATCTGTGGTGGTTTTCAGGGTGTGACCCACTGCATCAAAGCAAACTCTCGATGAACGGAGGACTAAGCACTATGTTTTTTTTTTTTTTATAGCACTTTTCCACCTACGCTTTACATTAAGCTTTCATTTACCAGTGTTACAGCTGGGACACCACTGGAGGCATGGTGGGTTAAGTGTCTTGCCCAAAGACACAATGACAGTATGTGGGGGAGAGCGGGATGCTATTATGTTTTGGGATGTTTCGAGCGGGGATCAAACCGCCCACCCGCCGGTCGAAGGATGGCCGCTCTACCCACTGAGCTACTGCCGCCAAGTTTGACCGGTTTATGTGTGTGGGCCATGTAGGCGAGTGCTGAGCTGACCTTGCGTTCTTTGTCTGCATACTCCAGGCCCAGTGTGTCCATGGCACGGACGATGGCAGCCAGAGATTGGATGGTGTTGCTGTAGACAACCGGCTTGTACTGCTTTACATCATCACCGGAGAAACCGTCCTCATGAATGATCCTAAAAACGGACAAATACAGACAGTTAAATTTTTCCAAAATGTATTACTGGTGCTCACTTTAAAACAATGGCCAACAACCATTAACATGCATTAAAATGACAAATTTACTATTTAAAAACATGAATATATTCTACAAATAACATTTGCCATTTTGAAATTGTGACCCTACTGCTTAAATGGTTATTGCCCTGAGTTTAGAAGTTTTTGGCACAACAAAATTACCAACCATTCACAATGCTTTATAGTGTGGAACCAATGATGCCCTAAATGTTGCTGCTAATGTCAGAAATTTTTACTCGAACAAGCAAATCAATAAAAATAAAAATAAATAACTAAAAGTTGTTATGTTTTGGTATTTATTTCAACTTAAGACCTCTTACAAGTTTGAGAGTTTTTATGAGTTAAATGGACATTTAGTAGGTTGACTTTTTAAGGAATTAATTTTTTATTTTTTGTTACTAAAACGTTTAATAGTTACACTGCTGGCTGCTTTCATATAATTATAAATATGGTTTAAGTCTGCTCTACACAGGTGGCTGGACAACAATTATGACAAAAAACCCAAAGACGGAGGCAGTAGGGCGAAGGCAAACTGTAGACAACCCATAATAAGAGGGCTTAGCTGACATTTAGGCACATGGTGCGAGCAGCAGCCTATCCCGCTGCTTTAAATGTCAGAGTTGTCTCTAAGTAAAGCTAACACATGGGCCACAGACAAAAAGTTAGAGTGACAAATCAGGGCAAAGAAAAGTACACACACAGCCAACAACAACACACCAGATCCCAGGGAAAATAGTCTCTGACACAATAGCTGCTCTTCAAAAGAAAAACATTTTTAACTATTACACATGTACGTGTAAAATAATGACCTTTACAATTATGCTGGTGTCTTGGCCAGGACACGCTTGCAAAAAATATTTAGAATCTCAATGATTTTTAATCCTGGTTAAATAAAGATTAAATAAAACACTTATGGAAATGTGTGTAAAAGGTTTTGAAGAAATTTTGGTTGACCCAAAAGTTACAAACAACTAAATTGCAAGCATGAATGTTTGCTTGTTACAGGTATCTGATGAGGATATAAAGACAGCTGAAAGATTTAAATACAACTGAATGAAGTATATTAGGCTGTTATAGTTTTCTGTCTAGATTACATTATTATCAGTAAATTTCAAAGAAGACTTATCTTCATTTAATTTTTTTAAGTGGTTAAACAGAGAATGACTATTCAGATGCAAAGTTGGAAAAAAATATAAAAGGCAAACAACAAAATAGGCCAACATTTGCAGAAAACTCAGTAATCAAACAAAAAAGTGCTTTTCTGATTAATCTTAAATTACCGCTGTTTCAAAACAAACCAAAGATATTTAGCTACTTTCCATTAAGTTCTCTATTGTGTTTCATTTGCATCGGCACGGGCTCTATGCAAAAGCAAGACACTTGGCAGTTTCATGTCAACGCCTACAGCCACCCACTGAGTTCTGTATTGAGATCATCTCTACAAAACTGAAATATAAAGAAGTGAATATAGTTCATTTTTATCCTACACAACTATGTTTTTGAATGCGTTTCATTATATCACACAGTCTCTGTCATGATGTTGAGAATATGCAGTCCTTTCCAAAGAGAAAGTGAAAACAAAGACCCAGAGTCACCATACATTTTTCACCGTGCTGATTTGTGTGTCCATATTTATGTTGTGCAAGTGTGTGCTTGTGGTCTGGAGCACAGCAAGGTCTCTGGCAGTGTAGCGTTTCAGATCAATCAGGCAGCCAGCCAGGCCTATATAAATACACCCAACTTCTATTTACATGAGTGACTTTCACACTGATAATAATTGGACGGGGACAGATATTCTCTCATATGTATGTTGTGTACATTATGTCAACCTAACCACATTCAGAGTTCAGGCATAGCTATGCATTGACAACACACACAACAATATATCTCTGCCTCCTCCACAGCAGCTCTCTAACTGCAGACTTTTGCTTTCTTTCATTAGCATTCTCTTTTCTTGCGCCAAAGGTGAACCCAGGACAAACACTTAATTGGATGCTGCAGTATCAGTAGAAAGGGTGTTGGCCTGGAGATGGCAAGAAAGAAGTGAATTTTGCAGAAACATGACACATCAGGCTGAGAGGGCCTTCTATTGCTGTTCTATTGCTGTAACCTACATCACTGGTTTGCTTACAAAACATAAGCACATCCTACTTTATCATTGCCCCATCATGAAAGCTACAAAAAAACAAGGCAAAAAAAAATACAAGAGTAAGGTCTTATCAGCAGTGCACCACGACTTCATGTTTAGTGGAAAGACCTGCTGACATAAACTTTCATGCATGAGGACATTTTCTCATTATCGCACTCTAAGCCCTTCTGTCAGCAAAGCATGCCTTGTGTTTGTGTGCAGTTTGCCATTGCCCTGGCACAATTTGCATGGTGACCTGAAACATAGTTTAGTTCCACACTGAGCCAGACAGATGGACAGAGAGACAGACATATGGGCTATTTAACCGAGATGTTCTTCCATGATATCACTGTGGATGTCTTTTTGCATGCCAAATAACAGGTGTTCAGGCTAATGGTGTGTGTCAGAGAGCCATCAATATTCAATTTAAATCATTAGGGTTAATGTTTTCTAAAAAGTGATGAGAACATGAGTATGACCCAACACAAGTAGAACATGCAGACTTCACACAGAAGGCAGCCACAACCTTGTTGAGTGTTTTGCCACCATGCACCTATGCACCATTGCTGTTCTGAATGTCAATTTACATTATTTTGTTAGAGCCAAAACGCAAACAAAAGGCACCAAGAAAAGAGAGTTTAGGTTCAAATGATATCAGTCAAACTTATAGCTATAGCTAAGCAACGTTTTTAATTAATTAAACGGCATAATCATTGGTTGCTTCCCCCCAAAAAAAACAGACATGATTCAGCAGAAAAACAGATGCTTAAAATTGTACAGCAAATGCTTTCAGACCAAGTCTTATACATTGAAACAGTGCACATCCTCCAGGTCAATATTTCACACTGCCATAAACACCAGCTGCCAGACAGAGGACTAGTGTATTTTTGTAAACACACACACTCACTATAAGAATATGACAGCCTTGCGGTACCTAGTCGGGCAAAGTGTCATAAACCAACGAATCACTTCAGTATTTTCCGTACTGACCAATAACATTTGAATGTTGTTGCCTTGTGTTGCCGTGCGTCACACTTACGCGACCCAAGTCCATTGGGTCAAAATTGTCAAGATGGCGCGAGGAACGGCAGAGAGTTTGTTTGCCTCTGCTCTTGAATCAGTTTTAAATAATGAAGACAACATTACGTGTTTAAAATACACGTAATGTTGAAAATAAATAAAAATAACTCTGACGTGAGTTCAGCCTGTAAATTTACAGGAGTTCAGCCGCATGCCATGGATTGACACAACACGCTGCATGTGAACTACCTATGATTGTTGCACTAACATCATGTCCTGCTAGGCTCTGCCTTGAGGTAAATGAACTGACAGCGATCCTTTCCAGACTCCTCACTGGCTTGCCAGGCTAGCTTTCTATCTCCCATTATCCTACACACATATTTTTGTCCTCACACCTACTTATGTGCACAGGCTGCACTATGCAATTAGCCTTTTATCTGCATTCCGTATTGTTGCTACACACCACTGTTTGTCCTGACACACAGGCCTTTTATCACTATGCCATGCATCTAGTCACTTTGTGTTTTCAGTCGTGACACAGTGCACTGACCGACTCCTGTCAACACAGACCGACTGTTACTTACACAACGTGTGTGAGTCAATGCTACGGCTTGAGCAGTGCCGAGGTGAAATAGGGGAAAATTGCAACAGCTGATAATAGTTTTGAGAAAGAGCAAAAAAGAGGGAGGTTATGGGGGAAATAGAGGCTATAAATAACCAGATGTCAGTAATACAGTCCCCCTGACAACACACGCACACAAGGGGTGGGGGGTGGGACTCAACTGTTGTGTCACTTGGCTCCACTCACTTGCCATCGCACGTCGAGGTCAAACAGAAGCATCCTGAGCGCAAACACTAACTGTATATCTTCACAACCCACACAACCCAGTTAAAACACTGATATGCAGCTCTTTCTCCCCTGTCCAGGAACGTGAGAGCAGAGTTTTGTGTGGCCAGGAACAAGGGCACAAAGCTCATTCTTAAAGTAAAAAATAGGCCTATGCAATTAGAAGTATTAAGGCAAACAAGTAATGGTACATACATAACAAACTTTTTATTTTTTTTTATTGTCAAGGCCAAGGAGGTTTAATTTCCATTTTATTGCCTCCTTGAGGGAAGGAGTTCCCAAAAAAAACAAAAAAACAATGGTAGCAATCAGTAACAGCACCAGCCCAGAAGCACCACAACACAAACACAAACTTCTGCACTGTACAGCAAGTATGTTATCAGCTATAGGATAAAATAAGTGAGCTAATTTTTTATTTTAAGGTGTGGATTTCATTTAAATTGTCAATGTCTTAAAGATTGGGAAGGCTGGACAAACCTGTTTATGGAAATTGAATTCTATTAATTCTCTATAAGCGATTGTCATATGATTACTGTACAGTCTTGTGTAATCTGTGATGTAATGGCATACTATAAAGTTAAAGTCTTGCTGTAGTACGGAAGTGAAATGTAAAATGATCCACTACTACTGAGACAATCCTGCCGCTGATTAAGGGTTTCTTGATGTATTCTATGTCGGTTTTGAGATCAATAAATGCTTTGTAACAGTTCTATTAGATGAGATATTGCATGTAAGGAACTTTAAAGTCAAATATTACTTGTCCTTTGCATATTGGGTTTCAATAAAAAAGCACAACAATTCAGTTCTCCAATGTTGCTTATAGTGGTGCTTGCATATTCAGCTTCTGGGTCTGGCTAACGAATCCCTTGGCTCCTCCTGGCTCCAGGTTCGGTCATGTGGCCCGTGAAGAACTGCTGTGCCAAGGGACGCTGTCTGCTCGACGTCAGATCTTCGGGGATGTGAGGAGTGTAAACGCGAGGCAGAATAATTACACTTCAGGATTACATCTGGGAAGACCTCATTAAAAGTGTCTGCCATCTCCGTTTCACTCTCATATGCCAACTCTATCTGCTGCTCTGCTGTTTCATGCTTTTCATCCCCTTTTTCTGCATATTTTTTTAAACTAACATCCCACTCACCATCGCATCACCCACTTGTTGCTAATTATTTTATCTTCGTCTTTCCATGCTTTTCTGGTGCTTCCTGGCCTTTTCCATTTGCACTTACCTTTTAATAAAAAAATAATAAAAACAGCTGGCACGCCCTTTCCTTTCCCTTGTGACTGATTTCTCTTGGGAGATGACACACACTGTATAACTGTGTGACAATAGCAGCAGTGCAGTCACAATCATAGCCTCTTTAAAAGGTTCATCTCCATAAAGTATCACGTCCAAAACAAAAACTGTTGAACATACATGATGAGAATTTATATTTGGTGTATTTCCAACATTAAAAGAAATTGGAATACAAAAATGACATGACTTTGCATGTTTAGCAGCAAAAAATAAAACAATGCCGAGCTTATTAAACGCTAATCCTCTTTGGAATCATCTGTGAACACTGTGTAAACATTGGCTTCGGCACTTGGCTGACATTAAACAAGTGCAAGATACACAAAAACTGCAGTGTGTGTTGATGATTAAATGTCAATCATTGCATTAATTTAAACATTTATCAACAAAGAATCTGTTCAATGTGTTCTGTGGGTTACGTAGTAGCAACACCATATTTAGGTCAATGTCAAATTTTATTTGAACTTTTTTTCTGCATATTTTTCAAATTACACAAGTGTGAGTGCAAGGGCATTCCCGGTTCTCCTTTCAATCACAGGAAGTGGCTCGTTCTTCCAGGAGGTGCTGATAGCATCAATATGAAGCTGTATGAGGAAACACATGGTTCGTTCCAGTCAATTACAGTTGGAGTTATTGATGGAAGCTTCAGCAGCCAGTTAGGAGTCCGGAGACAGACATGGAGTGAGGCAGAGTGGAGTGGGACCCAGGTTTAATCAGGTTGTCCCACATACAAGGTCCAAATGTAATTATTCAGCCCATGTTCCCAGGAGTCTGTTCTAATCACTTACTTCAAGGAATTCAAAATGGCAGGCAAAGAAAAACTGGGGGATTTAGTGGAAACAACAAGCAGCATCCCGAAAAGATAGATGCTGCTCACAATATAATGCAATCTGACGCAAGAGTGTAGTGAAGCAGTGAAAATAATGGAGTCACGAAACTGGATTAACACCTCCCTTAAAAGGAAAGTTAGTCCAGGCATGTGTGTCTGTACTTTGGCATAGACAGTCCCGCATTCAAACAGGCCCTCTAGAGCTACAAAGCAGCCGCGGCCACACTCAGCTGACTAATATCAGCTGAGTGTGGCCGCTGAACAAGACTCCATTGTCCTGCGGGGTCCAACCAACCTCAAATCTGTGAAAATCTGCACAAAAAACACACACAAAATCCTTTCTCAATTGTGTCAAAGGCTACACATACATTCATTTTACTCTGTGACAAAAAAGCTTTCTTTTTGGCTTGATTAGTGAAAGAACTAGAACAACACATACAGTAATAATGACCTGGTGTGGCACAAAAAGCACCATGAGAATAAAAGAGCACTGGGATCACTTTAAGCAATGCCAACTATTCACATTAAGACTACAGATGAATTTAGGATTAATTAAAACAAGTAATAAATAAATATATAAAAACCCTAGTAATTCTGTGCACCTACAGTATAAAAGCAGGATATTAAATCTGAGGTGCATTAAGAAAGCAGCGGGGGCTTGATACAAACTGTCTGTGTCTGGCCTTTCTGCAGAACAGTCACAAAGAGACAAGGCGTTAACTGTTCGTAAAACATTTGTGCACGTTATATCATTAGCAACTCTACTGGTTATGATGTTAATATTATAATAATAGCTCAGAATGTGTGCTTGTGTGCTGTATCTTTGTCATCGTTTCTCTGATCTTATCCAAATGTGTCACTAAGATTCAAGAGCAACTCACAGTTAATAATTGTTAATTCATGATCCCATGCCATGTTTTCATTGCGGCCTGTTGTTCAGTTTAAGCTCAGCTCACATTTGAATTTCCATTTGGGGAAAATCAAATATCTCAAGTATCTATGTTTAATAACAGAGAAGAAGAAGAAATTGAATGGAACTGTAAACCTATATCTACAAGTAAATGTACATCAAGTAGAAAAATTTTATTAATGGCAGTTTATGGGAGAACACATAATTGCATTGCGCTTTGTTCAAGTATTACTAACTTGAAGTACAATTTAGGCTGTGTATGTATGACGCAAATACGCTGCAACCACTTGAGACACACTCGCACATTGTGCATGGACGTGTCAGCTCGCACACACAAACACAGCGACCATAAGACGCTGCTTTACTGATATTTCACAGTTCACCTACAGCCAATGAAATCATTCGGCTGGTAAACATGCCCACAGCTATATTTAGTCAATGAAGGAGAAGATCTGGCTGACAGACTGCTTCAGATGTCCAGTTAGAGGCTGCCTCTTCCTGAGAGAAGCCAGTTGGTGCCAACACAAGTCCCAGAACCTGTCTCTTGTGTTGTCTCTTTGTCCAAAGGAAGCAAGCTAATCATTATCAAGGAGTTCAGAGTCCAGCAGAGTAGTGGCCTTTGCACTGCATCCTTGTCAAACCGTTTCTCATCTTCCCATGTCACTTGCTGAAGCCGACTTAATAAGTGTGAATACCTTCGTGCTCTATCTCTCTCGCCTGCTGCTCAAACCCTATTCACACGTCTCCTCTCCTCAGCTTTAGCGTTCTCTTCACACCCCCACATCACTTTGCCATTGCCCCATAATTGAATTTTTCTCACTAGTTGCTTCTGCTGGATGTCCCACTCAGGCAGGGTGCACACTGCAACCGTTCTGGCAATCCAGGAAGAGCCCCAATTGTATTATTTTCTAGCATATTTGATCAGATTTGACCATAAACCTAATGCAAAAGGTCTAGTGCAGCAGCTATTAATGATTTTGTTAGAGTAATATATAAATTATTTGGTTTGATTAATCAAGTACTTGAATAGAGTAACTGCATTTTTTAAGTCAGCAACACAAACATATATAACACATAAGATTTTCAGTTTGAAATAACATTAAAATGTATTTATTCTTCATTGCACGACCATCAGCATTGTAATGGCACTTCCATTTCACATTATATGTGCAATATAAATGCAAAAAAATATACCTTGGACTAAAAGGGCTATTAAATGATAAAGAAATCTCAAACAAAAATTATGTCTAATAGAGTATGACAATGCATTATATTTATATATATTATATTTATATATGCACATCCATTTTTATTGAAATTTACCTTTGTATGTTTCAATGCATGCCAATTAAATAAAAATAAATCCAAATGCTGCCTTTTACGGTTTACAGTGAGGGCTGTGGATGGGACATTGATTGTTTATATAGTGGATATAATCCGCCCATTGCTCCCCTATTTACTGATATTGTTGTTACGACTCGGCAATAAAATGGCCGTTACACCTGGGCCTTTTCTCCATAGTAAAACAAGCCCCCCAGAGTTGTCACGTAGTAAAAACTTAGCTCTAGAAACCGGAGCCATCTTTTGTACCAGACTGTAAACATGTTTTTTACATCCGTAAAGTCGCCATTGGGTTTCTCCTTATACTTCCACTTTTGGAGCCTGCCCTCTGGTGGACGGCGTTATATCGCCGTTTTTTGCAATATTTGGTGTATGGCGGCACCCTTACACAACGACCATTTAGGAGGTTCCTTGGGAGATGCTTGGGATTGGAGGATGGTGACGCTTAATTAGCTCGATAGCGCTAGCACAAAGCTAACAAACAAAAGGAGCCGACGCCTTCAAGAAGAAGGTGATTATTGCGCTAATATTGAAACACTAGTTATTGGAACATGTGAGGACCTTAACCAGCTGCAGAGAGTACGAGGGATTAGCTCCAGAAGCATAGCTTTCTTGTCATTAACTCACTGCAGAGATTACACTTAAATGTTCACACAACGAGGCGCCCCGGACTTGATACTAGGGTCCCTGGATCAGGTACAGGTGTGATCATTTTCTAATCAAATTACTCTATTTGTTTGATGAATAGTTTCAGCCCTAAAATTTTGAATGAGCACAGTACCTTCCATTGTTTGCCGTCACTCATTTATGTGTAATTTGGTAGAGTCTGCCATGGGGTCTGAGAATAGTAACTAAAAAAAGATAACGTTTGTGCAAAGAAATGTTGCAAACAGATGTCTTTGCACTGTCATATCAAACACTCCTAATTTACACCATCCAGACTAGATCCAACTTGGATGAACACGTGTGATGCTGTGTGCTGCATGTGTGAACAGAAGAAGAAAATGTAGATGAGATTCCCTGTAGACCTTCTGAATGCAAAATAGACTTGCTGCACTCCATACACTCAAGCAATAAAACTGTTTAATTGTCACAAGCAGGGGCTCTCACATTTTATAAAAATCTTTCAAACTGAGCCAGACTTTACCCTCATCCTTACTTCTTTCACTCCTCAAACTTCCTATTCTCTAAAAGTCTTGTTATCTGCCTCTCCAGTCGCTTCAGCTTTTCATTCCTCCTCTCTTGGTCCTCTAAAGCACTTGCCTCACTTCATTAAAACTCAGTCTTTCCACTGTCCTGTCCCATTCTGAACATAACATGGCTACCTTTCTTCACTCCACTTCTCTCCCCTTCCTCCTTTTATTCTCCTTTCCTTGGGCTTAAACCTAATTATCTCCAAGCTGGGGACGCCACACACATGCTGGCCATACACACACTGTGGGAACGGCCTGTGGGAAACAGTGCAGCCTGGAGGGACGGGCGCCATTTGTTCTCCCTCCGGTCAGTCACCTCCAATCATGTCAGCCAGCCACAAACACTCACATAAGAGAAAGACAGCGTGCTGCAGATTATATGATGCATGCCGAAATCAGATGGTTAGTTACATTTGGCAGTTTTAATAAACAATGCATCCAGGGGCATTGGAAGTTTAAAATGCAGAAAGTTCACAATATATTAGGTCTTTGTACAAATCTACACATGATTGAAATTCTTTTGTTTCCCTTCTTTAACATGAAAACATTTTAGCATTTACTGTCAATCTTAAAGCTTTACAACATTATCTATAACTTACCAATGCAAACAGTAATGTATCATCTCAATGCGAGTTCTAATCTGTCTTACTTCACTACAAATGTGTACAATGTCCAAATATTTTTGGAAGTAGGTATGATAGATGGATGTTAAATAATAAGTTAAAGAAAACATAATTTACTATTCAGCAGATCGAGCTCCATCTACAACAAGGTGTTTTATGTTGAAATGTCATTTTGCTGCTGTATAAAAGGGTAACATCTGCCAACCAAAAAATCAGTATTTCAAGCTATTGGTTAGAATTTCAACTGGCAAATACTTGCAATGCTTAACCATTATTAATTTAAACTTGCTTAGTATTATTGCTGTAGCACACCGACTGAAAACTAGGGGTGTGTATGGCAAGCACCTGGCATTATGATACTTATCATGATACACATGCCAAAAAAAAGATATATCCCCATACTGTATTGTAAGACAATATATTGCATCACAACATTTTAAAACTAAATAAGCAACAAACCTATTGCTTGCTTTTTTTTTTACTGAAATACTCTTCTTACACCCCTACTGAAAACGTAGAAGAGGGACCATTTTACATTTTTCTTTACAGCTCACCGTCAACCCTTCTGCTAAATCAGATGGAATTGGTACATAGAAGTCTTTAAGTGACACACACACACTGAGCTCTGCTGGTTCCTGGAGAGGTCATTCTGCCAGCTTGGCTAGTCTAAACACACCCAGAATTAGGGCTGCACAATTTTAGAAAAACATGCGATATGAGATTTGAATATTGTGATAACTACATGAACTGCAATTTAGACACACAAACCTTTTTAGACACACCACACTTTGATGTAATCCTGTCCTGTCCTGGATGATGATTTTGAGCAAAAAATAACAGTCACAAGTCACAAAGAAGGCCATAACGCTATTGCTATACAAGTCATTCTTTGGGATAGGGATATTGAAATAATGATAACATTGCAATAACAATAAAACTGCAATAACAATAAATTTGCAATGTATTTTGCAGCCCTACCCAGTATCCATACATATAGCTCTCTGGATGACATAATTATACATTACCACATCTCGTAAGTCACTGCCACAAAAATGGGTTAACAATATTCCTATGATTTTTCATTCAATATGATTTGCATTGGACTGCAACTTTAACATAAACAGTTCTATGTCATAAACTTACTACACTTACAACCCTTTACAGCTGTATAGCATATTCACAATGTTATTACTTGACTAGACAGAGTACACAAGAAGCCTATTTAAAAGCTTTTTTGAATTTAGATTGTGTTTTGGCTTGTTTCAACACACTCAAGTCACTTCTATTAGACAGAAAACTGAATGAATGGATAACAATAAATACAGTCAGCTATCAGCTACCAGCCAAGTTTTTTTTTTTTTACTTTGGCATCAACCCAGTTTTTACAATCAATGATTCCCTGACCACAAATAATTATATTCCATTATTAGATCTATCTGTGGTTGTCTACACACACTCACTGAGTTGCACCTACACCCCCCACTGAGACGATCAATACTCTTGAGCTGTGAGTATATTTGTCACTCGCAGAATACATTTTACAAAACCCAATCAGTATTGTTTTACAAGAGAATAGGCTCCAATGTACAACTGGTAAAAGCTTTCACCCAAACTGCATTAAGAGAGCTGCACAAAGGCCCTTTTCTCACTTGGTAATACGCGTGGTAATAAACTTACTCAGATCACATGCACAGCTGCGACACACTCTATACACACACCATTAAAACTGAAGCTAATCTAATCCACTCTTCTCTGCCCGTCTCCTAGAAGAAAGCACACACCCACTCTGCTGGTCACTTGAGCACAGCCCAGATGTTCAAAGCGCTGTGAAAGCAAATGCAGTTAGGGCTTTCCACTGCCTTCATGAGCTTCCGGAAATAGCCCTGTGTCTCTGAACGTCAAGACAGCCCCAGCAGACCGTCATCCACCAGGCACATAAAAGCAGCTCCCACTCACTAATGACATCTTTCTTCAAGAAACGCAAATATATCCCTAGATTATAGACAGAAAACGACTGCCATGAATTCTGCCATGGCATAAGGATACTGCACAGGCTTTGCTTTCATTTGCTTTGGCTACTGTGCATCCTCTGACCAAGCAAACACCAAACATGATATTTGCCAACTCTTGTTTTTTTCCACCAATGATTTTCAAAGACCTTGCCATAACTTTTTCATAACCTTATCCTGAAGTTTCAAGGCAAAACTTGCCACACCCCTGATGGTAGAGTGACTTACTAAGACAAAGACACTGCACAAATGCTCTTTGAGAACCATGGAATAAGACCAGCAGTAAGCTAAATCCTTAACTATTATTTATTATTATTATTATTATTATTATTATTATTATTATTATTATTATTATCCTTTATTTAGCCAGATAAAAACTCAAACTATTAAATTTATTTAGCTGGAGAATAGGTTGGTACAATTTGGATTTTATCAGCTGACAGGGTTCCATTAGCAACCTACAAGGACCAAAAATTCTTGCAAATTGGTCTAGAATGAAGCCAGTGTGTGTTTAGAAAATTGGTGAACTACTTTCCAGGTTTTTAATGGACGCATGCTAACCCTGATAATGGATAATGAATCCCAAATCCAAAACAAACAAACCCATTGCAGTGAGTGGTATCCTGCTGGGGAAGAAAGTGACATCTAAAGAGAATGATGTGGCAAACCTGCTCAAACTAGAGGCATACATTCAGTCTACATTCTTGGTTTGCAAATCAATCATCGTTCGATAGTAACACCATAGGGACTACATCGCCATTCATGCGAGTCTGGTGGCATATCTTACAATCCAACTACGAGACTGGGCTGTGTGTATAACCTATTCTATGCAGAGTGAATATATTCAATTAACCTCCTTCCAGCTTTGGTCAGTCACTGGACAGACTTGACTATTAACTGCTGAGAAAGAAGGCGGCCAGATCCATGATGTCATGTACGCCAGGGTACAACTACTACCCAAGCTTATTATCTGCTCAAATTCCCACGGCAATCTGTGGAATGACGCTGTAGAGGAGTCTGAAGAAAAAAACATATGTCATGTATGGGATTATAGATAAATGACATGGAGGAGGGAGACAGGCGGTGAGTATGCCACACCAGCTGTACTTCTATTAAAGGGATTATTTAAGTCGGGTAAATACAATATGATAAGGATTTTTTTTATTATACTAAAATAATTATTATTACTATATATTGTGTTCTGAATGCTTGAATGTACTTGGTGTTTCTGTGTGAATGTGTTTTTTCCTGTCTTGCATTTAACATCAACCTGCCCTGGTACAGAAGATGGAAATTAGCTATATATGCTATTATCTCACATATTTACTCACATATGTATTGTCCTACAAAAAAAATACAATTAATCCCAGATATGGTTGCTAAACTGCTCACTTTACAAATCTTTCTAATTACATTATAATGATACAGTTAAATCCGCTTTTATGTAACTAAACTCATGCACCAACACTATGCCCCTGGACGAGTGCAAGGGGAGTACTTTTATCTGGTACACTAGTTGTATCAAACTGACCCAACAGACACTGGCACATTCAATACGACACTTGGAATTAGCACTACTACTGCACTGCTCACGATGGCAGCAGCTAATGATGTCTTTTAAAATAGCAATTTATATTTTACTACTGTGTACCTTTTAAGCTTCATGCAGTGGCAGAGTTAAAGACAAAAAACATCACTTTAATTCCACAGGAGTTCCAATATCTGTGACACTATTCCACATGTTTCATGGCGCTATGTTAAGTAAACACAGCTATTGTTTTGCACACTGTTATTGCTGTAGATGGGGTAGGTGCAAAAGATTTAAAAAAAATGAAGAGATAAAAGTAAAAATAAAAAACACATAGTAAGATTTATTCAGACTCAAACAAACAAAGACCTAATGCCAAAATGTTGTTTGTGTGAGTCTGAATAAATCTTACTTTTGCGGGTTGGACAGTGTGCGGTCGTCTTTTTATTTACATAACATAAAAATTCAAACTGATTGTAGCTTCGAATTGAAATTGTCACAACAAAGATCAATAATGTGACCAAGCCAATTACATAGATTGTTTTTATGTAATCAAAAAGCTAATTTATATTCATAAAAAGCATATGTAATGAATGAATCAAATCTAAAGCAGGTACACTGCATACACTGACAAATGTAAAACGTTTTCACTAGGGATTCTAAATAATAGGTGCTTAGGTGAGATTATATTGATTCACTCAAGTGCTATGTGGTAAGAAACGTGCACTGACATCAAGACCCAACTCTAATAAAGTGAGAAAGTATGTAAACTGTTAATCCTGTCCCATCCCATCAATATACAGTGTTACTTTGAACTAGTCCTGTACACAGCTGCACTATAGAGAGGTCATGGGCAGTGAATGTTTGTTAATGTGCTGTATTTTGTGGCAGACCATTTGATAGGCCTGTAATTTTCCATCTTTCCCAAGTATATTATTCGAAGGATTCCCGGCATTGTAGGCAATCAGTGAGCCTGCAATCACCATTTATCTTCGTGCCAACCAGGGAGCAACGTCACATGTTTGATGAGGGCTGAGACAGGGAGAGATGCGTGGCCAAACGTTTGATAAGGCCAGTTACTGTTGAGGTCAGGGGAGGGGTTGAGAAGCTTGGTTTAACCAAGGAAAAACACTGATGCAATACGATTACGGCAAGCTACAAATGAGTTATCATACCCTTAATGTAGCCAAAAGAAGGCCCTCCCAAAAAAGAAAGAAAAACATCCACACTAAAGGGTTATTAGACCGTGCATTATTAAAGACTTACTTCATCTGTTTGACGATGGTGCTTTTCCCTGACTCTCCAGCCCCTGGGGGAGAAGAGACAAGAAGACAATGTAAACAGCCTGTATGTGTGTTTGAGTGAGTGAGCAAGATGGAGACAAAAAGAGGGGGTGGGAGAAAGAACGAAAGGGAGATCCAGCCTTATAAAAAGCTAAGTGAATAAGCGCGGCAGTGGGATGGAGATAAGAAAATGAAGAGAGTGGCTGCAACACCCTTTTCTCCTGCTCTCCAGCCAAGTTCTATGTTCATTCAAGTTAATAAAATATATTACAAAGTCATTTCCCAGTAGAAATCAATGAATCCATTTTCTGGCAGTAGCACAGGGCCTGGTACCGCTGCCATCTTTCTTGCACAAATCTGCAGTTACAGGTAGATTGTGCACAACTCTGTATGTGGCTAATTGGGCATGCTCACATTAAAGCTGCAGTAGGCAGAATTTGCTAACAGTCTAAGTCATTTGAAGACAATAGTGCATATAAAGATTTCAAACCTAATGATTCAAAATGTATGCTTTGGTGTTTAGTTACTGGTACATTTTGTAGCACTGTTCATTGTTTGATACAGTGTCCAAGATCACCTTGTTGTGCTTTTCTGAACATTTAAAAAATACATTAATTTAAAAAGTAGGCATTTTATATTAAATCCACAATCTATGTGCGAAAGATTATTTTTTATTATTTTTTTTTACTATAATTTGATTGTGTCTTGAAGTGTCTAGTGTAGTAACACAAAAATGCCTACTCCAGCTTTAAGTGGCCGCTAAACCAAGGGGCGTTTTGTGATGTAACATAAAAGCAGGGTGTGTTAAGGAGCCACCATCCATCAAAGTACAACCTCTTAGCCCACATATTACATTTCTATTCATGTTTAAGATGTTAAAAGAAACGTCGTGTCGTGTTCTGGTTTCATTGCAGCCCACCCCCACACACCACACCTATCATGCCCCACTCAGGTTTTATTCAGCCAGGCCTTGCGGTGAGAAGTGAGCAGGCGTCTCTTACCGAGGAGCAGCAGTTTGACATCTTTGGCCGCGGTCAGACCGTCCTCCTTGAGGTTTTTCTCGATGGCTTTGCTCCGGTCCAGAGCCGCCCTCTCCTCTGCGCTCAGGGTACATCCCATGGTTAGTGAACACAGCTTGGTAGCTATAGCGGCACCGGGGTCCACGGGGAAAAATACCAATTAATCACTTTAACTTGAGCGTTAATGCAAAGCACAGGCAAACCCCGTTGTCTTTCTGCGTGTATTTCCTCCTCGTGTGCCCGCTGTCTCTCTGTGGCTCTCTGGGCAGCCTCCTCTCGCCCTCACGGTCCGTTAAAGCATTTAAATCACTCGGTCAAGCACAGACTGCGCGATGGAAGTGGCTTCTCAGGCGTGGTGTGGGTTGCTGGTCAGTCTGTCCGGCCTTGCTCCTGCTCTCCTCGGCTTTTCCGTCAGTAAATCACGGAAACCGTTCTCCACTCGTCGGTACTACGCGTTATTGGGCGGTGGAAAGCAGCGCTAGCATCGTCTGCTTCCAGCTCAGCGTGGACCTTCGTGCGGCGGGGACCCTCTGTGAACGCTACTGCCTCCCGGTCACTCTGGTTGGGGCTCGCGGCTGCTCGGTGGCTCGCTCGTTCAGCAGCTTGCTTGACGTCACAGCGTTAGGGGGAAAAGGGGCGCACAGTGGCGCCCCCTGCTGCTGCAGTGACGACACACTCACCAAACAAACTCACCAACAACCTTTAACTAAGCCAAAGAGTGGAATGAATATTTTGTGCATTTACACTGTCATCCGGAGCTATACTATGTTTTTCTATAGAAGCAACAAAGGCCCATTTTGAATGCATTATATACCTGTCACTCATTTGACCTTGTACTTTAAAATCCAGCACACTAATGTTCACATGTATTAAGTAACACAGACCCTTTTCACAAAACACAAATGTCCCCAGCATCCACAAATGTTATTTAATGTTTTTATGAAGCAATGGACATAAGTTGTCGTAGTCTAACAGCTGTGGAGTTTGCTGTTTTTAGTCTGCAGCTAAATTTTGCAGCCATTCAACTGTGTTTGCACCCCAATGTAGGGGCATGTTATTCCAGAGATTACAAAAAATTTACCAGCATTTTTTTAAATTGTGCACAAGTGACCACAGCAGTGTGAGTATGTGGGTGTGCAATTATCCATTCAGAACCCACAGAAAGGTAAGTTAACAAGTGTTTTGTACCTCAACATTTGTAAATGTTATGGAACATGAGCCCATTTATTGTAGATATCATCTGCTCTCACACAAGAAAGCAGAGGCAGCTGTTTCCTGTAAACACCATCATGACGCCATGCCCTGCATTACACGGCAGTTAGCCAAAGTAAATGGTGCAGGAAGTCAGGCACTATCTGCCACCGACACAGTAGCCACATGCTGCTATGCAACATATTCATTTCGAAAGCTGGAGTAAGCAAAAATTATTATTATTATTATTTTTAAAGCAATACAAACATTCTAAATTATTATGACTGAAAATATGTGCTCAGTAAAAGAACAGTGAATGCAACCAGCCAAACTGTTGCACAGATCTTATAATGCACATCAAGTCTTCAGGTCACATCATTGCAACACAGCCTGGGACACATTTGTGCTGACAGTAATGTTTCTCTCTTCCTTTATTGTACTAAAGTACAAGTTTTAACGTAAAGACAGTTAAGAATAAACAACTCTATTTGACGTTTGGCAGTATACACAAATAGCATAAACCAATGCTATGTTCCGAAACAGGATGTTTGCAATTGTTATCCATACAGTACTGCTTGCTGAATAAGCTTTTTGTAAAACTCAATCTTTAAAATCTACAGAGAAACATTTTCTCACTGATATTGACCTCTGACCTCAATTAATAACAGAAAGACAATTTTAAGTTATTGCCACACAATTTTACAAAGACATGATTACAAAGACATTTTTCACACTTTGTAAGATGGTGATTTATATGTATACCACTGCTAATATTTTTATTTAACCAGGTTTTGACAGTAAACAAAAGTTTTCTTTTAAAAGGGATCGTTGGTGGGAAACAGTGATAACAAGCACCAGAGCGCTGTCAGAGCCAGAGGCCAGTGCACTGTGTGGGATTTCAAAAACAACACACCTACTGCTGCTTCCTGAGTCGGACACTGTGGAAAAGTGTGGGCTAGCCTGGAACACAAACATTTCTTGAAATAATATTTTCTGCCCAAAATGACACACTTTATTTTTTACAAATGAGTAGGAGTGTATTTGATGCTTTTATCTGGCATCCATTATTTATAATGTATTTCTTCAGAATATGTTAAAATGTGTTCTACGTTTTGTATATTGGTCACGTTGTTGATTAGTCTTTATCATCAAGAGTCACATATAATAATCCTTTGTACTGTAAGTGGTATTTCAACCGGATCTTACCTTTTTAACAATTTTACCCTGAACCTTTCCAATAAATCCAGTCTCCAGACTGAAAAAAAAATCTATTTAAATCTCCTTTTAAAACATGTTTCAGCCTCTCAAATGGAATTATCTGTGGAACATTAGAGAAACAATTTGAGACAGAGGGTCTGGCTTTGTCCAGCCAGTGTTGGAGAAGTGTTAATCGGGCACAATACCATTAGATATTCAGAATACACTGAAGAGGACTTAGCTTTACAGCAAGTGTAGACATAGATGAGATATTATAACAAATTATAGTATGGAGTAGTAACTTGTGTATAATCTTGAACTGTGTCTTATGAGATTTGTAGGTACAGCATTTTTTTCTACTATTTAAAATAATTGTGCTCTATTGGTGATCTGTGATTATAGTATTATGGTCATGTTCCCATAATTGCTTTCTTCAGGACTGACCCTACTTAAAAAAAAAAGTCTTGATAGATATAACTAATCTTTTTCTTTTCTGATTGTCCTACTTGTAAGATAATATTTTCTGTATTTTATGGTCCACAGCCTTTCTTATATTCAGGAATTGAAATAAAAAAAACTTTAAATTTGTAAGTATCTGAAAAAAAATTGTGTCTTAAGCAACCTATATTGTTCTTGAGGTTGATAAAATTATTTCATTGAACATTTTTTATACAAATCAATCATACCCACAATACAGTGTCTTCCATTCATTAACGTATGGATTGTTGACAATTGGAGCGTAATAAGAGTATTTTCAAATGATGGAAAATACCCTCCTTATAGTATTTTAGGTATTGAAACTATTATTTACACTAAAATTATTCTCTTGGAGGATGTTTAACATTTTCCCAGCACGGTAGACCTCATAATCGATCATATCCTAGTGATTCAAGGTCTTGTCATATTGAGTTGGGGGCCTCTGTCACCCACTCTGAAGGGTTTTTCTGTTTTTTTCAAGTCAAATTTTTGGATGATTATTATTCCAAATAAATTTGAATATATGTCTAGGGAAACCAGTGCTAGCTGGTATTGTGTTGAGTATCATTTGCAAGGTATTTAATATTTTGGCAAGGATGTTAATTTTTAATATCACAATCCACCCGAGGAGTGATGTTTGAAGTGACATTCATTATTGCATAACTAAATTAATTTGTTCAATATTTCAATGGTGAAATATTTATCTTTACCAGTTTCTCCAATTGATATGAGATATAAATTCCTATTAAGTTAAAACTTTTTTATAAAAAACAATATTTTTTATATTTTAGAGTCTCTGCTGTAGATTTAGCTACATTGAGCTTATACCCAGAATAGCTCCTAAATTCATTAATTATGTCCAAGACTGCAGGAACTGATTCTTTACATTTACCCAGATAGAAGCAGGATATAGAGAAACTGAATAGTGTCTCTTCCCTCTATCGATACCAGTAATATTTGGATGAGATCTAAATGCTTCTGCGAGAGGTTCAATTGATATTGAGAACACGAGTGGCGATAGTGGGCAGCCTTGCCTTGTACCTCTTACTAATGTTATTAGGCTGCCATCAGACAAAATCCTAGCTTGTGTAAAGGCATACAATAGTTTGACCCAGTTTTATAAACACTTTGCCCCAAAAATAGCTTTTTAAGAGATTATAATAGAATCATTTTTTTGTGTTTAACATATTGAATGACCCCTAGTAAACAGCTTATATTTAAACGGGAATGTTGACCTTGAACCTTGTTTGGTCTGGCTTAATGATAGTAGTAGTTAAAAATAGCATCTAGTTTCCATTTTGTTTTTCATTGGCTGAGCGCTCTTATTGTGTTTTCTCACTATGACTTTGTCAACTTTATGGCATTATATTTCTTGCATTTCCAGATACCTAAGCTGTAACATGTTTTTAATGTATATGCATTTGTTTATGTATCTTTAATTTACTAACTTGATTTATTAATGAATTATTGACTCTTGACGCTACATGCAGTGTGCATATATGAATTTCTTATATGAGTTTTAAACTAACATTTGGCTATTTCAAATTAAATAAAACAGAAATATGATATGAAAACTCAGGAGAATGAAATTGCATTATCATATGGTGAAGAAAAAAAAATGTAGTTAGAAAAAAAATATATAAACCAGCTTTAAAGAAAAATATATGCCAGTGGTCACATTTATGTCTGCTGCTGAGAGCAATGCAGCCACATGTGACTGCCAAATTGAAGAGAGCAACTTGATTTGTCTGAGTCAGAGTGCTAAAGCCTCCTATTAGCCTCAGCTAAACTCGGAAATCAAAAATAGAATAGCATAGTGTGGAGATAAACACTCCTTTCTCAAAGCCATTGAGCCGAGCACAATGGAAGTGCTATGTGCTGGTCTTCTTACCTCGAGCACCGTTGCCTCATTTAAATGTTGAGATGGTAGACACTAGTGACAGAAATAGGTGTTAGCAGGAGTATAACTCTATAATTCTGTAAGTGTTTAGACACACAGTCTAAAGGATGAATGGATTTTATCTTTGCTTTTTTCTCCATGGTTCCTCTTAAAGGGAATGTTCAACACCTTAATGTGGCGGTCTGAACCAATGTTTGGGCCACGTCCCAGGAGAATATACTATGTAGATAAAAATCCAGATATATTTAAATGGCCACTGAAATAATTTGTTGTTTTAAATGTTACATGTGTTTAAAATTAAATAAAAATCACTAGCCCCTCTGAAAACCCTAAGATTCAATACGCTAGATGAAGATATTTAGTTGACCTCTGCCATCAACCATGAATTTTAATAATTTACCATGCCATCTCATGTTACTATTTAGTGGAACTTTGTCCTCGAGCAACCCTAAACCATAATGCAGTCTGAGGCCTTGGCAGCATTTAATGTTAGCAGAGCTCCTTGTGGCCAACACAAAACAATAAACTGAGCAGTGTGTGTGCATTCAGGGGTTGTAACTCTACTCAGCTCTGAAATATGGTGTTATTTGTAGTCCCTTATGGAAAACCAATCCTTTCACAACTGGGCTATGTGCTACAGAACCTCACCAATTAGTCTACACTGTGAAAATACACGGACTGGACAGCAATTTGAGACTCATTACATTCTGCCTACATTAAATTTCAGTGCGAGCTACATAGGCTTTATATGTCCTTTTGGTCCGAGTAACCCAGAAGGCAGAATTTAATACCATAACATGCACATGCAGCTTGCTTTTTTTTAACCATCTGTAAGACTGATACAGCTGATGACTGCTGCTCACAATAAGAACAAAACCCACTCACATGTTTAAAAACCCAAAAGGCTCAGAAGCATGTGTCCAGGGAGTGTAATCTCTCTTAATCCGCACAAACAGCAAACAGTAGTGTTAGATGATTGTGTATGTGTGTGAATGTTACTTGACTTAAGGATAAAAAGCTAAAAGGATGAAGACATTATCTGCTGGTGCATGGTAATTGTTGCTAATGGAAATAAAAACTAATGAACTTAAAGCCACCCTGCATAACTTCTAGCCTGTAGAGGGCGCAGGCCCCTCAACAGACAGTACAGTCTGTGTTGTTACGACGGCGGTCGCCATTGTACAGTCGTTTATTTTCATGAGAAGATTATGGAAGAAGAAAACATGTCTTCTGAAACAGTATCATTTTATTGTATTTTGTACCAATACAACTCTGCTAGGGTCCAGTGTATTGGCCTATTTCTGCTCCGTCTGTTTGAGCCGTAAAACATGTCACTCACATAATGTTTGTCAACAAGTCCTCGTCCCAGGACAGGAAAGCTAAATTGGAAGTTTCTGTCCAGCTGAGGGTGTTGTGACTGTGAGATAACCTAATTCTATGGAACTCATGTCTAAGAATCAGTCAAAATGATTTGGAGAACATATATTTTTTGGGCTAAACGTTAACCAAGTGAAACATTAGACTGTACTGTGACACACAGTGTTACAATAAACGGATATCAAGTCATGTCCAACGTCAACACCTCCATTCACATTCAGCCTGCATCCCGCAATTCATGCGCCTCTATAAAAAGACATTTGACATGAAAAATGCAGGAAAGTTTAAACCCCAGTGGCCCTTTCACATTATCATGGCCACCATTACCATTACAACTTCAAAGAACACTCACACTTCCATTTGTGGTGCCAAGTTACTTTGCAGAGCTTCATTCTGGTCTCAGATACAAAGATGCAGTACTTTCAGTAGTATTGTTCTGGAAGGCTGTAAAATACAGATGCCACTGGTTCAGTCTCAGTTGAATAGGAAAACTGAAACTCACTGTGAAGTTCTACGTCTTTGGCTTGTGCCTTAAACACTGTCAAACTAACATCCACATCAACACAGTCTACATGTTTGCATTTCTACTTTTTCACCGAATGATTAAATATGCAGGGCAGTGTCGTCATTGTCCTTATCCTGTCTCTGTTAGCTGTTGTTGGGTTGCTGCTAAAGTGCTTCAGCCATCCACTACTGGTAGTTATAAATAAAAGAGGCCTTATTCTGTTGTTGTCTGGCTGTTCTTCTGGCTGTAGTTGATGCTTAAGAGATTTCCAAGAAGGAAAAGGATCAGAAAGATGGTTACTTACTGGTTGCATTATTTTTTGCATGTATATATGAGACTTTGACAGAGCGGTTATGCGTGCAGTGGCCTGGGCCGATGCATTCTGCTGTGACGGTGTGTGTTGTGCAGGGATGGGTTTAACTCAAGTGATGTTCTATGGAGTGCAATAAGAGGAGAGCCACTCTGGGACAACATAGGCCAATCCAAATAGTGCTTAGATTAAATAATGCAGCAGTCCGAAGGAGGGGGTGAAGAAATATGAACTGAAAATATTACTACAAGAATGAAAATTAAAAGAAGTGAATAGGTGTGTTTTGAGTAAAATTATGAAAATAATGTCTTAAATAACCCTGCATCCTAAAACAGAAAAAATCTGTAGTATTTTTTTTTATTTTTTTTATTTCCCATTGTTATTAACCGAACTTTAAAGGAAACTAATGCCTGTTTCCTCACAGACTGTAACCCTGCCAGTAATGAGAAAAGTGACACTCACTCTGACCTCACCGTTAAAGGAGATGTTTACTAAGTGATTTTACCACTACCCCTCTCAGTGGAGTGGACGCTGGTTAAAAGGTCTGAAATCTAATTTGAAGCTTTGGCAAATGGATATGTGTTACATTGGAGACAGGAGAAGAGTGCTGCTGAAGCTTCATGAGACGAGCAGACAACCTGACACATGAAAATATCACATTTATAACCGCCAGATTTGTCTGGAGCCTAATGTGTTTTATCTTTCATTTAAAGTATCAAGGAGTGACCACTACACGATCAATTCTGGTTTAGTCAGTTTTACAACAAATATTGTAGATTATTCCCTTGTGAATTCCACAAAAGAACTTAAACTTGAAATGTGACTGTTTTGTAAACACCTATAATTAAGAATCACAATTAGACAAGCATAAAATGCCAAATTTGAGTTTATTGTTTGACCGTCTGGGTCTCATAGAATGATCTCTAAATGGCCCAAATCCCTTCTGCAATAAACAGAACAAGATTTGTTTTAATGTTTTGTTTATATATATATATATATATATATATATCTTTTGTGAGAAAACCATCTTTCCTTTGGGAAAACTATTTTACTGCCAACGCAATCAAACAAGTTGTTTCTTAAACTTTTATTTGTTTTTAATATTTTATACAATGGTAAAATACATATTCAGTTTTCTTGACTCTCTGTAACAATACACTTTGCAGAAAACCATTAAAACATTTTCACAGCCTGTGCATCTGAGCACTGCAAACATTTAGTTCCTGTATGGTTTTGTGTGGAAATCTGGAGTCATGTTTATGAGGCATTTGCGATGATACAGCTTTCATTGGCACTCTTGACAAGCATAAATGTCATCTGAACACATCTTTTCATTTCAAGTGCAAATTATAAACAGAATAAATGGAGAACACAACACACACCTGGATGTGTATAAGCATCACTCTTGGGAAAAAAAAATCCATAACACTCATATTACCATAAGGAACAAGAATAAATCCTAAATAAATATACCATATACTGTCAAATATCAAACAACCGTAATTTTTAGTGCAATTTCACAATATACACCACAGCTTTCTCTCCGTTCCCCACAAAGCACGCAGAGAGGCTCAACCACAGTCGTCTTAACTTAGAGACACTCACTACTTGAACCTTTTGCTCTGCTACAATAAATTATCATTTCAAAATTGATGCCGACAGCACAAGTGCCTTTAGGTTTTTGTTTATATATTCTCTCAGATGATCCAAAACCTAAAAATGTGCACCACTGCATGTCTGCTGCTCTTTTCGTCCTGCGGTATGTAGCCTAATTATTTTGTAAACTGAGTGACTGATAACTATTAAGACAAGCAGCTCAGATTTGTCTGGCTTATTTCAAGCAAACAATAGGTTCATGTGGTAAAATCTGAGCCTCTAAGTTATCTCAAGAACTGAATTCTGACAATTACAATACGGCCAAATATCCATTGAGGCAGTCTGTGGTGTGAAGAGCTCGGAGCGCTCCCGGGCCGACATGAGCCTCTCTGACTATGGTGTGTTTCAGCCTGCTTCCTACATTCCTATGGTCATCCAGTTATTGCAATGTGTAAGATTCGCACAGTTCTGTACAGTATTGCACAATTTAACTCAACCCCCGGCAGTTATTCCCAATTTTTTTTCACGTCACTTTTCAACTGTTGCCTGCAACCAGTGGTGAGAAATATTTACACATATTGGCTTGACACAGGGGGAATAATGAGGCCTTTGGAGTGCTAGTATCAGAGAAATAATTAGCATTTCTTTAAAACGTATTCACAGCCTTAAGACAAATTCACTTCTCAACAGTGCACCTCATCTTATATTTACTAATGTTTTTAACAATCGGCTCCTTGGTTGTTGCTTGTAACAGTGTAAAAGCTTGCATTGTGCTTTTCAAAGTATTGGTCGACACAATTCTTTTTTTCTTAGAGAGGATTACAAAGGAAAAACAAAATTACTATAGAAAAAGACATTTGTGCATGCTATAATACAGATTGTGCAAAAGTGCAATGCCATTTGTGGTTTTGTCAAATGAGAAGATTGTATTGAAATATTTTCATAAAAGTCACATTTGAATGGACAGAGTGGTCTTTGGTTACATGTGAGGTTGTGCAAAGGCACGTTAGATTGATGGCATCTTCTAAAAAAATAAAATAAAAATGAAAGGCTATAATGAAGTTTTAAACGTCTCTTTAAGACAAAAGCACCTCAGTTGAACTACATTTAAATGTTTTGTAATGAATAAGGAGCCCTAAATATATACTTTACACCATTACAGTCCTAAAAACACAGATATGCTACATTTTTTTTTGATGTTTTGAACAGTGGTAGCCATAATTTACTCAAATACAAATACTTGTCCTTGGTGTGTCAAGTAATAAAGTTATATTTCTGTACACGTCTAAAAAATATTATTATTGGAGTAAGTAACAAGCAAGAAGTCCGTCTCACAAAATGTAAAGTGCAAAAACCTAGATGCACTGTCTGCATCTGGTTTAAAACTGTCAGATATAGTTTTATCATGACACACAGTAAATATGTTTGGATAACAATCAAAACTTAGACCAATGCCTTCCTTTAAACAGTGGCCATGTTGAAAAAGTTGGCAGCTGTTTTTTGTGTAGGTTGTTTTGACTGTTGCCTTTGGTGTTTATGTCTTATGTTATGTTCTATGAAGGTACCCGCCTGGCAGGGCCATGGGATCATACACACAGGAATGAAAGGAATGGCAGCTTCTGTGGCCTGAGGAGAAAAAGAATAAATAGGGGTGTCTTAGTGCTCATACAGATAAAGCATCAGCAAATGCAGCCTGGCCACCGTACATATCCACAGAGATTAAAGACAACTCTACTTCAGGTTCTGGGCCAAAATCAAGTTATTGGGTCAATCAATCACTTATAGTCAAATGTCAAATATGTGAAGATAAGAAAGACAAAGTCCTATATAAACAGAATCTAAATAGACCAAAGTTTGTCCTGTAAATGCATTTTGATTTATTTAGGAAGACTTTGCTCTTATAATTAGAATAATGACCTCAATTATGCAGCTTCATTACTAACTTGAGATTATCTTTAGAATTTTTGTTTAAGCATATAACTAATTCTGTTTTTTTCTTGTGCTTCACACTGTGTGCAGCTTGTATTTGAAGAATCGTTACCTCCGATTGTTAAAAAAAGGTCAGTCCACAGCATAGACGATCACTGCTCCTCACAGTTATTGGCTTCCTGGTTGTGGAACATGTACTGTGAAAAAAGAAACACCCTAAATACACTGCATGCAAGTGTTTATGTGGTAATAGTGCTTACAATATGGACAAGCCTTTCTTATGTACAAAACACTTTCATAATCAAATGTATCAGTTATATAGTGCCAGTGTGTTCTCTGCTGAACATAATGAGCTTCTTTAGAGCCAAATGCTAAACTGAATAGATACAGCCAAGTTTTTTCTTCAATATCAAGGATTTTTAAGCAGAGCAGTATATCCTAAAGATACATGGAGTGGGCATATTGCATGATGGATGATCAAAGAGCCACACAAGGCACAAGTGGAGTGGAAAAAAATCTGCAGAAACTTCCAATTAACAAGAGTGTTGACAGTCTTACATTCAGCATGGTTCTCATTTCAACCTGACACTGTGCTCTCCAACAACAATTTAAAATAATTTATCTTGATGGCTGATTCTAATGGTATTTTGGTCCCAATAAATCATGTCACTATTTTCTAAGTAATAGAAAAAAACACTGCTCTTTAAAGCAAGTTACATAAAATACAATAATAATGTAATGAGTATTGATGCTGAAGTTCATACAGTTAGATCACTAGTTCTTTATCAACTGACTGAATTAAATTGACAGTTCACTTGTGAAAATGACTAGCTCTGTGTTTTTAGAAACCTGCTGAATGCTCAGAGTCACAACATTACTTACTATGAAAGCACTGAGATTGATTGAAAATCTAGCACTCACATACAGTAATGAATGCTTTCCCTGGAATTGTTCTTTGTTGTAACACGTGTAGCTACTTAGATGTCTCTTCAATGATTTATGTCTGATTTGGTTAATATATACTAAAAAGGAAACTTTATCTCTAGTTTGTCTGTGCATTCAATGTGAAAAAGTGCATTTTTAAAGTAAAATACTGTTAACTGGCTTTAAAACCCACTTATCCTACACCACTCAATGGTATTTATCTAAAACCTTTAAATTTATTCACAGATGGAGGTAAAATGGAGGTAGTTTCTACAATCCTTGCTTCTGTGTTTAGGTTCAGTCTATGAAAAGACTTACAGATTTGAGGTTTGAATCCATCTCATTAAAGTTCCACTCACTGAGAGGCAGGCTCAGACTGAAGGGCTACCGGGGGAAAAAAAGGAGAAAGAGAAAATTGACTATTGCTGCAGGGTGGATGAATTGGATATGTTTAAATGTGAGTGACGAGAGAGATCCAACTAACATCTATAACAGCACTGGTCCCAGCTTCCACAGTGTTCTGCTGATGATTCCTGAGAAGCAGCTGCTGTAGCTCCTCCAGGCTCATGTCCACATTCTCCACTGCCTCGGACACCTCCCCTCTGCACAAAGACACACGTTTCATTACCTCTCTTAAAAGAAAAGGTTCAGCATATACACACATGTACTGTATGTATGATGTGAGCTCCTACCTCTCTGGGGCAAGTCTCTTACTTCTCCTTTCCCCCAGTGGGCCCATAGAACCTCTTCCCTCCAAAACCGACTGAACCATTGCCACAGGAAGGACAGGAGGCTCTGAGGAGCACACCTCACAGGACGAACTCAACCCTACAGCTTCACCTCCAACGCTGGCTCCTTTGGTTCCTCCTCTCACCCCTGGACTCACCGGCTCCTCTTTAATAAGCATCATGCACTTCTCCCTGTTGGCACATTCACACACTTTGAGATCTAAGTAGAAGTCATAGACAGACACACAAATGTCTTAACATAAAAATATAATGTGTATACTAATTACTCAGTGACCATTTTTGTTTGAGACTCTGACAGCACTTTAGGTTGATGGTAATAATATTAGATGACTCATAACCTACAACTTTTTGTCAATGCGGGTTCTATTGAGTAGGAAGAAGAACCAAGTGTGGAAGCATAGTTTTCCACCAAAATACTTTGGCTGTATGCCATATGTTACCCACCTTGAGTCCTCCGGCTGCATGTGGAGGGTCATGGGGGTCTGAGACATTTCAGTGACATCTGAAATGATGGGTCCTCCAGACATCCCACTGGTGGAGCATGATGCACTATCACTAGAAGGCTGAGAAATGAGAGCATTATGTGCATTTGCTTCTGGTTTACAGTACAAGACTTGTGCTTTGTAATGTAACGTGTTTTTCTTATTATATTTACTGTCAGTTTATTATGTGATTTTATGCTGCTTGTGTCTATTTTTATGCTGTCTTTTGATGACAAAGGGACTACAGACGAAAATTAGCCTAATTCAGCTGACTCAGCTAACATATACATTGTTTAATGTTAATTAGTCTACGCGGTCCCTTTTCAAATAAATAAATAAACACAAACATTTAAATAAAGTCGTATTACTATTTAAGAATATTTTAAATCATACGTGAACATAAATACGTAGTAGTCACGTAAACTAGCTTGAATTACTGTTAGCAAAAAACGGCCATGGCTTTCGCAACTGTAGCTAGTTTAAGGTATAATTATTTAATCCGGTTCTATCTGTGGATTTGTGACTACTAAACTAGCAGTAGCTTTTACTTGAATCACAAAAAGGTTGTTAGGCAGTGTTTGTGATAATGTAGTTAGTTAATACTCTCTAACACTATTTTTAAAATGCCGCATAAAAAGTAAGTTGAGGTTACTGGAGGCACAGTTTTGTGCAGAAATGTGCTGCGCTGCTGCCCTCTAGCGTTGAACAACGTAACAGCTCCGCAAACAGCAGGACCATGATATCACAAAAACACGTTTATGTCCATACAGCAGTTCTGATTTAAATGTTAATGAGTCAACGTCAGGTGTTGTTTATGCTAAAGGAACTGTAAAGAGCACAAGTGATTTTTATCTATTATTGATAGATTTCAGAAGGCTATTAACAAACACACCGACTGAATGTAGAAAGATTCATTCATGGATTCCATTGGGTGGCTGTGGTTGAATTTGGAAGCAGGAGGGCTGGGAGAACCTTCGTCCAACATCAGTGGCCTAAAAAAAACATTTAATTTTAATCAGTTCTAATCCTATTCAGTAGGGCAGCACAATATTAGAAAAAACATGCCATGATAACTATTTTGAAGATTGCAATAATGACATGAGCTGCAATATTGTAATTCTCTTTGACAGAGTAAAACATTTTAAATGATTAAATATGCTTAAGAAGCAAGACTCTGAACTAACTTCCAGACGTAAGAGCAGGAGCTCAAATTTAAAGACTGAACCAGGACTAAACCAGGACTAAACAGGCCTAAACTCAGAGTAAAGTTAGGGATGAACCGGGTCTTAAACTTGGTTTTGATTTAATACTCTGTTTGAACAATAATTTTGCGGGGAAAAGTAAATGACTATCCTAAAGAAAGCCCTAACTTTAGTGCGAAACATTTTTTGCAATAGTGATAATATTGCTATAATAAATTTGCCTAATTGGTATACTTATGTATCTAAATTATCATGAATAAATCACTGCTGCTCATGCTCTCTTTCCTTCTGTACAGAAAACAAAAAGAGTACATTTTTGGTACAGTTAAGTCTCAGCATGCCTTGCCTTTCTCATTACAGTCTTGGTCACACTGAGCGGCAAAGTTGAATCAGCAGTTTACCTACACACACACACACACACACACACACACACACACACACACACACACACACACACACATACACACACACACACAGGCTGAAGCAGGGTCGTGAACCCTGTTCTACCATCACTGTGCGTCAGTGTGTGCGTTTGTGTGAGCGGGCCTGACTCACTGATTCAGCACTTGTGTTCATTCACAGCACTTGTTGGGATAGATTGTTCAGTTTGTCAGCTGAGCCAGCCCTTCCCTCTTGTTTGTCTCACTTTTGATGATAGAATGATGTGTGTGTGTGTGTGTGTGTGTGTGTGTGTGTGAGTGTACGTGTACTCACAGCTTTCTCTTCAGGCCCACAGTGCTGGCTGTGTTGGGCTGCATCTGGCTGAACAGAAACTGAATCAGCTGGCAAAGGGAGAAAAGCTCAGCATGAATCAGCACCACACCCTCACATACTGAAGTTTGTGCAAATTACATACATACATTATAACAACTGTGTTAGTAAGTACATCAAAACAAGAGGTCCTGATGTGATGGAGAATAAAACTTTGTATTTGGAAAATGTGCTACGCCTACACAAACAATCCATAATATATGAAGCTAGCCCAGGTAGCTTATCTTCTTTGGTTTCCATGCTGAGCAGAAAGTAACAGGTTTAAAGAAACAGTCTGACCTTGTTCATGACTTTTTGTTGCTGCGAGTGGTTCTGTCTCAGTGACACCACCTCTCTCCAGAGCACCTCATTCTGCCTACAATAAGGGAAGAGGATAAGAACGTATAGCACCAATAAAGCATCTCTGTGTTACCCCACTTAACCTCAAACATTAGGTCATAATTGTGTATAAATCACATCTGAAGGCCGAGAGTTATTTCAAGTGGGTCAGCTGGTATAGGTGATGGTATGTTTAGTTTTTTTTTAGGAAACATTTGTAAGCCAATGACACATCACACATAGAAATAGTCCCCGTGTGTCAGTCAGGTGAGCAGGTGAACATTCTCTTCTCTCATTAGTGGACAATGGTGAGCACAAAGCAGCCCGCCAACACAAAAGACCAACAGCAGCTATTTTCAGCAATAATGGCTTCAAGAGAAAGTGTCAGTCCACCCGCTGGCTCCTTTGTTCTGAGGGTTAAATGACTCTCTTGATTACAAAAGATAAGCAGATGTGTTTAAGTTAAAATACTGCAAAGTGTAAAGAAGTAGGAGATTTGAATTGTCTTCATCATACACTCTTCTATTCTACGTGTAGTCAAATGCACTTACTGTTTCATGTCCTGCATCTGACACTCCATATTGTCCTGCTGGGTCCTGAGAAGCTGAACTTCATAGAGCAATTTACTGAGGTCTTCTTGTCGGACTTTGGTTTCCTCACTCTTCACTATGGACACCTACACAAATAATACTTTTGAGTCGTTCTGCAGGACTTTGGTGTGCGTCCTGTTTATGGTTCTTTGTGTCCCCTTACTTTTCTCTTGATGTGCTCCAACATGTGCTCATGTCCCTGCAGGAAGTACAAATGCTGAAACTCGGTGTCATCTCTCTCCGGCTTCACCAGGCCGCTCTGCTCAATGTTGACCACCTTACGGAAACCATCTGGACAACATGCACAGTATAAAAAAAAGTCCCAACACCAAAAAGGGACAACGGGAAACACAATGTATACTTACACATGTTGAGCTGTCGAACAAAGCTTGCCATGTTATTGTGCTTGAAGTACTTGGGCAAGACTTCCTTGGCGAAGCGTCCCTGGTCAAATACATGGAAACTGGTTCCAGTCTAAAATGCAGAATGAGTCAAAAGACATTCAGGAATATAGTCAGAGTGATTTTTGGCTTCTAGTTTTTAGACTCACAGTGTGAATGATACTTGAAAAGTACAAATAAAATCATAACTGTATTACACTTTTTTATACAGTACTTTTTGGCATCTACTTCAATCCATCCAATTATCCAATTCTTTATTGCAGGAGTTTGTTTTATTGTTTAATTATTCTAGTAAAGGGCACACTGTCATTTTATTGAAAGAAGTGAGATAAAAATAAACATCTAATTGTATGAGTCTAAATACAGTATAGATCTGGAGGGCATTTACTGTAACCACACATCCTAATTATCTAATCCCAGCTGACCTGACAGACGTCTTGGTTAAATTACACATTTACTGATAAAGTGACATGACTAAGTACAGAACAAAAGACACTTTAGGGTCAACAGTCTTATGCAAGATATTGTTTTAAGGGAGGTGGTAATTGCAAACACTTAAAACCAAACTGTGAGAAACAGCCTGACTCACAGCGCTCCAGCAGATCAGGTGGTTGGTGTCTGGATCCTCCACTAGCGTCCACAGCTTGGTAAGGAATGCTGGGACATTGCTTGCGTAGTTGCCGTCTACACCCATGGCACCCGGAGACTCTTGCATCGTGAAAGACTAGTCCAACCACTCGTAAACCAAACCAATGTAAGTGCGTCTATTTAGAGCAGAAATGAATATGATCCAAAATTAGTCCATGTTCAGCCAATCCACTGACAATCCATTACTGATAATCCCAAGTTTGTCTCTTCAGACCCATTTTAAATTGTTGAATTTGTAGTCCTTTACTTTGGTTAGTTAAAGGGATGTTCAAGTTTTGGGCCCCACACTCTGCCCTCTCTGCCACCAGTGAGCCAACTGAATGTCACCACAGAAGACCCACGTCAGCACACATCCCACCGCTGGCCCCCGCTGACAATCACCAGCACCGGCAACAATACACCGTCCACACAAACGCTCCAACAATACACCAGTGTTGAACCATCAAAAGAGCCCCTGGTTCAAATAAGAGGTGGAAAGCTTTTTATAAATCTCCACCCCATGTTGTAATCCTTTATTTGTAGTCACTTCTAACATGTGTGATTGTGGCTGTACAAAAACCTGTGTGTATGGTAGCAATAATGAAAAACCCTGTTTCTTAAAGAGAAAGACTATAGAGAGTTTTACTTAAATATTAGGAAATATCCACAAAGCATCAGTTAGTTTACAACAAAAATGGTTGTTATTTTACAGCAGTTTTTCCAACTTTTTTTCCCAGGGGACTCATATTTTAATAGCCCAAATTATTTGTGACCCAATTCCCTGGTTTGCTTTAGCATAATTTTGTCAATGGTCATTTATTTTTTTCTATTGCCCTTAAAAAAAATAAAAATATTCTAGCATATTGTCATTCCCGGCCATTATCAATTTAATAATCCAGCTATATTTACATTAAATGGCCATTGACTTTTCGTAAATATTTTAAGGCCATGTTTAGAATCAGGCCACCCAAATAAAATCTCCTGCTATCCACCTGTGAGGCTCAACCCAATGTTTGGGAACAAAATTATAACAGTATTTAATATTTATGTGCTAGAGTAAAACTTATCTTGAGTGGCCCTGGTCTTTTTAGACACAGAATCTATTAGAACAATGTTGGTGTGAAAAGGCAGGTTTTTTCTGAGCAACTTTATTTTTGACACTGGTGACACTCATTCTAAAGTACGTCTCATAATTTTTTAAAGAGCTGAGAAGCTACTGCATCAGTTTACGGGGTTTATAGTAATGACTAAACTTACTGAGATCAGTAAGACCAATTCCTCTTCACTGTGCATTCAGTCCTGTTAGTTTAGGTCTAAAACCCTAGAGACCTTTTCTAGTCCAAGTAGCTGTCCATAAAATGTTGAGGTTTTCCCGGATCTCTTGTCTTTTTTTTTTTTTTTAGTCAAAAGCTCCATTCTTCTTTCATGTGCAGCTTCGCAAAATACTATTTGAGTCACATTGAGTAATATCAACAATGATTTGAATTACCAGTGGCTTGTGCAGTCTGTAATTTTATTACTAAGTATTAAACACCAACCCTGAAATTGAAATTAGCTTAATTTAAACAACAGACTCATTCGTCACCTTGACAGCACCCTATGGGGTTCATGCCTTAACTGAAAATGAGGGTGGTTTTGAAGAATCTCTCATAAAAAAAAAAAAACAATCCTTACATTAATAATATTTTGGCAATACAGCAATTTTATGCTCCCTAGATCATTACAACATGAGCTGCACAAATGTGTGTTAACTTTTTACCAAACTGTAATGTTAAAAATACATTCTTGTGCAGAGAGGCATTGCATCATTAACATTTTCTGTGTATAACACATCCACATTTTTCTGTAACCCCTTTAAGGGTAAACAGTTACTATAAAAGGGTCAAGGGTCAAGAGTACATTTAGGATATAAGATAGATATAGTCAGATATATTTGCATAATACCAAAACCATAAGGTAAATGCCCCCGAAGCATGTTAAATCAACAAACCATGGTCCAATAAGATAAACTCAGACATTTCCACTTTCATCTCAGGACAACCGCCTGATCAGACTGGGCTTGTTAAAAAAAAAAAAAGGTTGATGGATTTTACATTCCAGTGTTTTTTAGTATGACATTGGTTGCAGAAAATAATTGTTTTGTATTTGAGTAATTAAATAATAATAATATTGAGTAATTAAATAATATGCTGAATGAAGGCAGTTTATGTGAAAAATAATTAAAGTATAGTCTAATAACTCTGAAACACTGTATAAAGTTTAACATTTATACCTTTGACTTGTACATTATGATTAACCATTAGATCTTGTGGTCTACCAGAAAAGTCCACTGCTTTATTGACCAAAGCCTCTTCTAAAATCTGAAATTCATTTAGGACAGCTGCAGGCCTTCCCTAACGTAGAGGCTGTAAATGTTACCATACCACTTGGCCAGCTAAAACCAAAAGATTTATTCATATTGTAATAAAGGAAGAGAGAAGATATGTTCCCCACATAACTTTCTTTACAACAAATGTATCTGTACTTCTGCAATGGTCTGTGCAGATTCAGATTTAAGATACCACATAATGTTCAACTTTACCCTCCCGAAGTCAGCAATGGCACTGTCCAAGTTGAGTTCCAGCAAGTTTCCAAATAATGAATAAATATATATGCATATATATACATATTCTGTATATACTGTACATACACACACTGTAGTAGGTATATAATAATCATCAGAGGAATCAGTCCTCCCAAAAGTTATGGAATTGTGACCATTGTGTCAGAATTTTACAGAAGAGATCAGTGAGTAGGTTTACCCAGTGAGTTTTTGAGATTTTTGTTTTTCAGTTTAACAGTATGTTTTTTTTTTTTTTGGCAATGCTTAGTAAAAGTAAGATGATTTCTTCTGTATGTTTGGGGATTTGGAAGGTGAACAGGTCACAGGGCTATGACCCATGACCCTCAACCAGAACCTTTTCTGGTTTAAATGAAAGTCTCTCTCTCTTTAGCTCTCGGGCCCCACCAATTTCCATGACCATTAAGTTGTAACTTACTTTTATAAAAAAAATGTTTCAAAAGATCTTTATCAGTGTAATCAGACAATGTCATAAAAAGGTCACATGATCCTAACAAAACAGTATTTCTAAGTCTCAGTAAATGTATAATTAATACATAATGGTAACAACACTTTGTTCAAAAAACCTCACACTTATTAAAGCCAGGCATGCAAATTAAAAGTATTATTTTACCGCTCACCAGAACCCACTAAGAACATGCATCTAACCTTTACAACAAAATTTGGCCATAAGTTAGTTCTATATATTAGTTCTAACAGAATGACATGGACTTCAGCATGATTACTAGCATGAGATCCATAATATATCTGACTGAAAACAGGTTAGCTTCAGTTTTATTTGTTTGTGTGTCTCAGTGTGAGCCACGGAGCTGGACCTTCATGCGGTAAGGTCTGGGGGTCAGAGTAACTCCATAAACAGGGGTGTAGTCTGGTTCTCCTGCGTCCTCTGGCCAGATGAATTTAAACTTCCGGAGCAGCGTCACTGTAATGAGAAAGAGCTCCATTCGCGCCAGACTTTCTCCCAGACACACACGAGTTCCTGAGGGTTTTAAACGGACACAGGCTTAACAAAACGAGCTTTGTAACAGTGTGACTGTGTAGAGTATGATACACACCTGCAGAGAATGGCATGAAGGCCTCTGGCTTCACAAACTCTCCCTTATCATTGAGAAAGTTCTCTGGGTTAAATTCATGAGGAAACTTCCACTGTCCCTCTTCTCTCAGCACAGTCGACAGGTTCGGGATGATCAGGGTGCCCTATCATTATTAAAATTATATTGTATTGTAATAAATATACACATAATCACTAATATAAAAAATAAAATAAAAACGATCAGAAAGGGATTAATAAAGTTAAGTTATTTTTTTGTGGTGCTTCTTACTTTGGGAATGGCATATCCCATGACCTCTGTGTCTTTTGTTGTACTGTGGAAAACGCTGAGTGGGACCGTGTTGGCTTTCCTCTGAACTTCATGGATCACAGCCTGAATAAGAGATGCTTGTGTTTTTGTATTTTGATCATAAGTAAAAGTATTATCAAGAGGAACATATATATCAGACCTGTAAACATCAATTCCAAAAAGTCAAGTGACCTGAAATGTCAAAATGTACCTGCACGTATGGCATGTTGTGTCTGTCATCAAAAGTGGCATAATCCTTGCCTTTCAAAACGTGGTCTATCTCCTCTAGACAACGCTCTGAGATAAAGACAAAACAAAGGTTGGATGAAATGATAGTGACAAAAGACTCTGATAGAATTGTGCTGAAACTGTTCATACCCTGTATGTGTGGGTGGTTCATGAGATACAGGAAACCAGTGAGCAGCGTGTTGGACGTGGTGTCTGTTCCAGCAAAGTGAAGGTCAAGGGAGTACATCCCCAACAGATCTTCTGAAAATGTTGAGCCATCATTGCCTCGCTACAAAATATAAAAAAGTTTACATTAGGAAATTGTTGGTAGGAAGAAAAAGATGATAAAGCTTGCTTCAAAGGGAGAAATTTGTATTAAATATGACAAACAATGGAACCACTTTCTTTTGTTATTTTTAGCATGTGTTTGGGGTTAAAAGAAGTTAGCAATATATTAGTCTATATTTATAAAGTCTACTAATACACTGATGGATTTACTCTCATATTAGTGAAATACAGCACACAAACTTTAAGTTGATGTGTTAATCAAACCAACAAAGTGTTTTAAAAGAGAGAAAAATAGAGAGTGTAAAATGCACATCTAGGATAAGCAAGTTTGGTAAGGAAAGAAACATTCTTGCAGACTGAGTGAGAGCGAGTCATAAGAAAAAAGAAACAACAAATCAGACTAAAGTCAAATAAATAAAAGTGAGAGTTAGGCTCACTGACTGAACTTAGCTGTCCTGTCCAGAGATCAGATGTGTTTTGATCGAACACCCTCTTAAACAAAAAGCTTACACCGTAACAAAAGCACAAAGCTGAGGTGTAAAAGAAGTGCCAAAGCCTTGTTGGTTGGAACTGGGCTGGAACAGTTAACTATGGGTTAACGTTTCAATAGGATTAAGTCAGAAAACAAAACAAAAACAGAACAAAAATAACAACGATAAACAAAACAAAACAAAAATAAAGATAGTAGCACTCTTTTCTGTATATCTCAAATGTCTAAAGTACTAATATTGTGCTATTATATATTATTCTGCGATAAATGCTATATTCTCTTGTACGCAGACCCATACCAACCTTTTCTATTTCATCCAGATAGCAGTCAACAAAGTCTCGTGGCTGTCCTGGGACTCTAGTCTTTTTGTGCTCAGCAATCAAACGACGAGCAATACACTGACATGTCTGAGGAAGAACATATAATATTTGAATTGTTTAGTATGACTCTATATACCTATACATAGGAGCAATTATGTCTTGGTATTTCCTGGGATGGAATCAACTTACAGCAATATTTTTAAAAGCCTTGTTGAAGGGAAGTGGCAATCCTCGAATCATAGGAATGGAGTCATACAACTGGAAGAAGAAATTTATTTTAAGAATATAGATATTCATTTTTAAAAGCAAAGGACTCACCATTGCCCACGGTCCATTGGCTAATTTGGCATTCTCAGTGAAGCAGCGAACAATCTCTTTCATAGACTCATTTTCATAATCAAAGCGCTTCCCGAACAGAACCTGGCAGATGATGTTGGACGACGCATTGTGAAACATAACTTGAGGACACAAAGTTGAGCCTGTAAGAGTCACAGCACAGACAGTAAATACAACCGTAGGGCAACAGCAGGATGCTATAGACAGACTGCCATACATTTGCCATATTTACATTTATTACATTACAACTTTTATATTACAAAGCTGCCTTGTCAGCAAAGTGTACTGTTCATCTGGTAGATATAAAAAACCCACAGAAATCTCATCATATAACTAATCTAATATGAGGAAAAAACATTTCCTCGATCTTGAATGAACCACTTAGATAATGTTGGTGTACATGCCACACACCAACACTCTTCTCTAAAACAGCAATAGTGTGTTGTAGCTCTCCCAGAATCCTCTCCTCCATAGACTGCTTCCCCAGACCAAAGTTCCTTAACGTCATGAGAGCAAAGCGGCGATGGTCCTTCCATCTGGGGCCATAATCTGCGAGAATCACTCCTAGAAGAAACACTACATTTCAGTATTACTTTTATACTACTTTTGTCCGACAGTAAAACTAACCTACGACCTACAATGTGTAATACAACACGTTACAATATTAATTATTATTCTTTTTGGTAAAACTGAATTTTGTAATTCTTTTGTAATATTTATTTATTAACTGCACATGTTACCTTTATTTTCAGTTGTGATATTGACATAGAGGTCCTGGGGTCTTCCAGCAAAATCCGTGGCCTTATTAACCAGGGCCTCCTTAATGGCCTGCACCCCGCAGAGCACGACAGCCGGTTTGAAACCAAGGTACAGACTGTAGACATTTCCATATTTTCGCCGCAGCTGATGCATAACAAAACAAACCGTTATTAGTATTTTATATTTAGATGTATATTTGATGTATATGTACATTTGGTATATCATATCCTCACTTTGACTTAGTATAGAGAGTGTAAAGTTCAAGTTCAAGTTTAGATAGTCATCTTCAAACAGACACATGTAATGTAACCTTGCAACCATATCTCGGGTAAATATTATGTCTTTATCAGTGTGTGTCCTGTTTCTTTGTTTTGAGATTGCATCAATGTGTTTGTGTACAATGGTATCTATCTCTTCGTTGTTTAAGGAAAAGGGCCTGTTTCTCCCTCGTGGTTAGACCTGGGCTGCTGCTCTGCATCAGACATGAGTCTCACCATACATCTGTCCCTAAACCTGAGCTGAACCAATGCAGTCGGTCTTTTTCATCTGCTTGATTTCAATACCGTTGCCCTGAAGCAACTGTTGGTTATAGGTTAAAGGTTATAGGCTGGAGATAATCATCAGATTCATTAAACAGCTCTTACTATCTGTTGTTCTGTTGTACCTCTCGCAGTAAACCATGCTGCAGATGATATTCAATCCAATATTTATACAATGAGTTGTAGAAATCAATGATGATCCTAGTACCAAACACCAAACTGCAAAAAGGGTTTGCAGATTTCGCCTGGTAATAATTGCAGGCCTGAAATTATTGTCATTATTTGAACAATTTCATTGAATTGTTGAGTAATTGAAATAAAAATTTGTGTACTTTTAATGAACATTACTTTGTTGTTATTTTGTATGTTAATCCATACTTCATTTTCCCAGATAACATTAAAGATATAACAATACTATTATTGACATAGCATTTAGCACACAATTATTGTTTGTGCAAAGGGAAAGTCCACAAACCCCCCTATGAGGATCATCAGCAAGTAATGACAGATTATGATAAAAGTTCTTACCGTATTATTTCAAAATTATCCAACAAATCCAACAAAGCATGTTTTTGACAATTGCTTAAAATGATAATGCATACAAGTACATGCATTATATATTGTGTTATAAATGGAGAGAATTTAAGTTACTGCTGCCCTCATGATTGAATGACTTCTTCGTTATAGTCTTACCCTCTCAAAGTCCTCCAGGGGATTCTCCAAACTCAAATTATGTAGGTTTCCCAACATTGGCAGTGGAGTGGGTCCGGGAGGAAACTTCTTTGGCCTCCGGGATTTGAATTGAACAACAATAAAGCAAATCAAAAGCCATAGTAGCAAGAACAAGACAAACATGGTGGTCGGGGGTTTTTAAAGTGGCTCAAACTGTGACTGAGGGCCAGAAGGTTTATGTAACTCACGACTGGCCCTGCCTCGTGTGTTTGTCTAGGACTTTGCTTCAGTGTTACAAAGGTGAATGTGAGCACCATAAACAAGTTTACACAGGTTTTTTTTTTTATTTAAGATCTGCAGTATATAGCCAAAAGGTCAAATTGTATATGCAAAAATGTAAGCACAGCAGTTTTTGTCTTTGCCTCTCATTATAAAAAAATCCTTTATGTGAAGCTTTGTAGAGTGGTGTCCAAAACTATAGGGCAAGTGCAATAATGACACAGTTTAATCTGCACTAACATCACAGAGGTAAAGTGCTTACCAATACAAATACAATCCAAAATCTCATGTGATCAAAAACAACGTAACAGTTTATTTCTGCTTCTGTCGAGACCAAGTGTATCATCAAAGAATATCTCAAAGGCGTGGACATGTACTGTATGTCTTTGCACAATTAAATCAGAAGAGTTTTTTCGTTTTCCAATAACAATTTCAAATTCAATGTTTAATATATAATAATATATAACAATTTTAATCATTTTATGAACCTATGATTTATACAGTTGTATGAAAATGTAAAGTTTTCTATCCAATCACTTAAAAAATAAATGGTTTCTGGTCTTTGTTTGATTCACAAAGTCTCAAGAATTTTAAGTTTTAAGACTGCTCTCAGAAACAGCACTGTCTCTTGAAGCTGACAACACAAATTTATGAATATGCCATCTATTTTTATCAATCAAAATGCCCTTTTGCACGCATTGATAAAAAAGTGAAACAATGCAATCCTGTGGACCGGTTTAGGACACTCTCCGACTTTCCCATGCACCATCAGAATTTATATCTTTGTTGAGTACGGTTTTGTGTCTTCTTTTGATTTGGGGCCTATTATTAACACCCTCTCGTGTAGACAGCACAAGCCTCCGCTGTTCATCGAGAGAAAGTTTAGCAATAAATTGAGATCAAGGACACCCACACACACCTGGGGTCTGCACGCCACTCTCACCTACTCAGCTAATGGACACACCCAATAACACACAAAGCATGCAGATAATAGTGTTGAGCTGCACTAAAACAACACAAGGGTTGTTACACTGGAGCAGCAATAAAATTACATTTTATAAAGCAACTTACATTAAGTTTCCATTCACCAGTGTTACAGCTGGAACACCACTGGGGGCAAGGTGAGTTAAGGTTTATTTTAAAAATGAATTAGATTAAATTTACTACTTGACTGCAAAGGGCTGGTTTTATATAACTTATAAATTAAGGTGGATTTGGCTGCATGTCTAGTTATTACCAGGCTATGCTGGTATCAATGGGCTAGGTTTGCTAAGCCCCTCCTGTCTTGTAGAATTTTCAATGTATTGAAAAACATTTACTTAATATTTTCTCCTTTTTTTTTAATTCAACTTTATTTCAGACTCATGGTCCAATAATTAAAAACAAACAAAATGCAAAAATACAAAACAAAGACATACACATATAAAGACATTTTAAAAAGACAGTTGTACCAGTGTCTCCAAAACTTGGACTGGTAACATACTGCACTAAACTTGACATTTGTCAGACTCATTATAATCACATTTACAGAATCATTCTCATAACTCTGTATGATTCTGTAACACAGATTGTGAGATGTACGTGCAGTCACAAACATATATCTCTTGCACTGGTCCAGTAGGTCTCCTCAATAACACTTGCAGAGCATCATTATAAGCCTCCTGCAGCCTCTGCAAATGGCTTTCTTGCAGTTGTTCCTTAAATGCACAGTGTACAATGGGGTACAGTATGTTTTAAACAAAGTCAACTTTCCTGTTCCGGGCATGATCCAAACTGAAAAACTATAAATATCATCGTCAGTCAGGTCCTCTGTGATGCCCAGGATATTGGACTTTTTCAGTGACACAGTAGTAGTAGTAAAATACTAAATCATCAGCAAACATCAGATGATTTAGTACAAGAGCACCAGCCATACATCCAGTTCTACAGGCCTGTAACTGTACTGACAAGTCATCCAAATACAAGTTAAAAAGAACTTAGGATAGTATGCTGCCTTGTCTGACCCCATTGGTGACCTTAAAGTGGGCTGAGACACTTCCCCATTTCATGTGCGTAGTTGGCTGCTCATAGGCCAAAGGTCAGGAGCTATGAAAGAGCAGTGTGAGTCACTAACAAGTCACTAACAACTCCCCTGAGCCTAACACATCACTCTCACATCAGGGGTCACACTGCCCTAAACTAACGCCCATGATAACTTATGCATGTAATACAATTATCAATTTTGGAAAATAATCAAATGAATAACACAAAAAACTAGTCTTCTGTAGTTTCTTACTTGTGTATGTGATATATACAATTGTATTTTTTTGATATATGGTTAGATTACATTTTAACGATTACAAAATAGAACAATATGTCTTTACAGCTGTTAAGACAGGTTTCCAAATAAGGTGCTGTAGTCAAAATTGCAAAAAGTGCCTCAGATTACCCAAATTCATCTTAGATACAGTTGAGCTCATACCCCTGTCAGAATTTGTGATTTGTTATTATAAAGGTGCCCTTTCTTCTTGTCAAAAAGCCTCCAGTTCCAGTAAATTCTAGGTCTGTCTTGCATGAACTGCACATTTGAGATCTCCTCAGAGTGGCTCAATGATAATGAGGTCAGGAGACTGAGATGGCCAATGGCCAGTCCAGAACCTTCACTTCAGGCTGCACCATGTTTCACAGTGGGAATGGTGTACCTTTCATCATAGGCCTTGTTGACTCCTCTCCAAATGTAACATTTATGGTAAGTTTTGAGGCTTGTCTCTGTGGTGTTTGAGTAATAATGGCTGTCTGGCGACTCGACCATGCAGCTAATTTTTCTTCAAAAGCCTCTTTATTGTGCCTCTTGAAACAGCCACACCACTTTTTTCAGAGGGTCTTGTGTTTCATCTGAAGGTATTTGTGGGTTTTTCTTTGCTTTCTGAACAATTTTCCTGGCCGTTGTGCAGAGCTATTTGTTGGTCGACCTGACTTTGGTTCGGTTTCACCAGAATCATTAATTTTGAACACTGATTGACATTCTCAATTCTTTAGATATATTTTTATGTCCCTTTCCTGTTTTATACAGTTCAGTTATCTTTTCCCGCAGATTCATTGACAATTCTGATGCAAGGGTTTGTCAAAAGCCCAGAAACTCACTGACCTTTTATCCACACACTGATTATAAGCAACCTTTAGTTACCTTTAGTAACTAGTCTTCAAATTGTACTAATAATGCTAGACTGAAAGCAAAATCGACTTTCCCTGAACACTGCTATCAGTGCATCTTTGGTGTAGTAAGGAGAGAGAGAATAATACTTCCTTTTTCCCAGTTTCTGTCTCACTGTAGTGTGATCAGGAACTTTCCCAGAACTCAAGCCTTGCAAACACATTTCCTGTCAGCCAAAGTAAACTTTCTCTTTAAAACATCATTGACTCCCCTGTTAAGGTCAAATTAGTCATGAGACATAAGAATTTACTTATCTAATTCATCACCAACTTTTTAAGTTAATCTGCTATTATTTGCAGGTTTTATGTCTCTCAAAGTTGTCTGGTTTTAGATTTTTGTTGTAGCCACTTGCTGCAGTGACAATAATGCAATCTATTTTATGTAGAGCACTGTATGGACTATTATTGAAAGGTAGTTAATGTGGGAATAGACTAGACTATCTCTGCATTTAAGAAAACATTATCCATATGTTCCACTAGACAGACTGTGTACAGTGGGCACAATGGAGAGAAATGATCACAGGGCTTAGAAAGTATACTCTACTAATTACTCTTAAAGTTTAAAACACATTTGATGCAGAACTACTGTCACTAAAAAGTTGTTAAGCATCACTTCATTGCCTCCTTCAAACAAAGCAGAGATTATATGCTCAGTGTCACTTCCAGGCAGTCATACACCTACAGTCATTTGAGAGACAACCCCTTTAACCTCCACATGAACTGTGTGGGAACTTCCATGAGGAATATTCTGCAAACACACTGGATGAGTGTCGGCCAGAGATGTCAAAGATCACCAGGATAGTATAAATAGACGTCAGTGATTTTGGACCAAGTAGTGTGAGTGTAAAGAAGAGAAGAAGAGATCCAGGTGCGAGCTTGATACATTTCAATATGGCCAGTTGTTGTAACCGTGAGTGTCTGTCTCGTTTATATTTCAGATATTCAGTGCGTGCACAAATCAGCTTTACAATGTGCTGATGTGTGACTTGGCAGTGGGGTGTGACATGGCTCATCCTGATTCCTTTCAGGGAGACAGTCAGAGCAGGGATACAGCAGACCAACATTTAAACTTGTTGTAACTGTTTTGTCTCAGACCTTGTCGCAGACTTTTTCAAATGTTGTCTGTTCTGTCAGATTTGATCACCGAGGTTGACGTAAGAAGCCACGAAAACAACCTGGTCCACCGCACCAGAGAGATCGATCGCGAGCGTCTGATTGTCCGCAGGGGTCAACCTTTTTCAGTAACTTTGCAGTGTTCGGACCCTCTGCCTCCCAAACACTACATTGAACTGGTCCTGCATGTTGGTAAGTACAACATACACGCAAAACCTAAAAAACCTTAAACAAAAACACATAATGACGTCAAAAATATGACGTGATTGTACATGATTGCTGATTTGATAAAAAAGGTATTTAGGATAGGAGGGTAAGCAGTATAGTGACTTTATATTGCATTTTGATATTTCAAGGTAAGAAAGAGCAGATTCTGATTAAGGTTCAGAAAGAGTATGGCAGATGGGGCAAGTGGTGGTTCAGCCAACAAGGAGCCCAGGATGAGATTCTGCTGACACTGCACAGTCCGCCAGATGCTGTTATCGGCCAATACAGTCTGGCAGTTTTGGTGATGTCACCTGATGGGCGCATTATCCAGAAGATGGGTAAAATCAAGTTCCATTTGTTATTCAACCCGTGGTGCAAAGGTAAAAAATGAAGAGTCTCTTCTTTTCCCTTCCCACTTTTATTATAAATCTTGTCATTTCTTATTTACTTGAATGAATGTGTTTACCAGATGATGCAGTGTACCTCCCCGATGAGAGTCTGCTCCAGGAGTACATTATGAATGAGAACGGAGTCATATACATGGGGTCCAGAGATGTAATCCACGGCCTTCACTGGAGTTATGGACAGGTAACACACACCACCCATATACTTCTTTGATTTTATAAGCACATTGATCTCCATGCCAACTGGCAATTACCTAAAAACTAAAGTCTATCAGGCTGGGTGTCTGTATTTAGCAGTGTTTTTTAACTGAATTTTTCCATTTTGAAACCACCTATCAAAATTAGTTATTACAAACATCACAACTCACAAAAGTGTATGTTGAAAAGCTCTGTGAACTGTCAGAGCAGTATGATTGAGACAGATAAAATTTCTGGACAGGAGGTGTCAAAATGTAACAAAACCGCACAGGCATGGGCTGGGCTCTTCACAGGGTGCTGAGAAAGTGTAGAAGATAATCTGGCAGATATGAGCGCTGAAACAGACATGGAATGTTTTGTTTTGTCTTCACATCTGTTTGTGTACCTCTCAGTTTGAGGACTATGTGATGGACATCTGCTTTGAAGTTCTGGACCAATCAAACGAATCACAAACGGACACTGAGCGGAGAAGTGACCCTGTCTATATCAGCAGGATTATTAGTGCCATGGTGAGGATAGCTTCTTGACCCAGAGGGGTTGATAAAATACCAAATATTAAAGCTCTTTATTGTGTCTCTTCCTGCAGATTAACTCCAATGATGACAAAGGTGTGTTAACTGGTTGCTGGGAGGAGCCATACATTGGCGGGGTCTCACCTAGTCACTGGACGGGCAGTGTGCCCATCCTCCAGCAGTGGAGCAAGACTGGGGCCAAGGCAGTCAAGTATGGCCAGTGCTGGGTGTTTGCTGCTGTTGCTTGCACAGGTGGGAGTTCCAAAGGATAGACAGCAATGTGTCAAAAGATCCTGGGTTGTGTAATACATCTTAAGATGAATAGTTTCAGCATTAAAACTCATTTATCTTTAGCACTTCTGAAGCATACTGACTGAAGAGTTGCTGTAACTCTATAAAAAGTCAATAGTCAGATAAATCATATTAGGATTTTCACAATCACGCCAGTAAAGAAAAGGTTAAAATAAAGGCCTCTGGATGTAGGTTTCAAGGTTCACTTGTATGAACCTTTTCTTCAATATCTCCTGGATGACTGAGAACCTCCACAGACAATTACACCAGTAAAAAGTCATCATGTCATCCGTCCAGTGCTGCGCTGTCTTGGAATCCCAACACGTGTCATCACCAACTTTAATTCTGCCCATGATGTTGATGGAAACCTCTCAATTGATGTCCTTTACAATGAAAGACTGGGGAGGATTGACAAAGGCAAGCAGGACAGCAGCTGGTAGGAACCCCTGCAGACTTTAAACCATTTAGATAAACATGCAGGGTGTTCAGTATGTCATTTTTCTCTCCTTGGCTGTCATTATTTTTAGGAATTTCCACTGCTGGGTCGAGTGCTGGATGAGGAGAAACGACCTGCCCAAAGGAAATGATGGCTGGCAGGTTCTGGACCCCACCCCACAAGAATTGAGCGAAGGTACACCACAAATGCTTACCTTTTATTGGTGTATACAGTATGTGTCTTATACTATAAGTATAATTTCTGTATTAGGCAAGTTTTGCTGTGGCCCATGCCCAGTGGCAGCCATCAAGGAAGGAAACTTGTCTGTAAAGTATGATGCTCCGTTTATATTTGCTGAGGTGAATGCTGACATGATTGAGTGGATTGTTCATCCTGACGGCCGGCGGCAAAAGGTGACATTGACTAATCATTTTGGCTTAAAATTAAAAGTAAGAATGACATTTATCTAAAGTCAGAGGCATTTTTATTTCACCATCTTGTAAAAAAATAGAATTGGGAAGCTTATAACCAAAATACCTTACTCTGTAAATTTAAAAGAATCCAAAATATTATCAATATTGCAATAGATCAAAGTGGACGAGAGGTGTGTTGGGAAGAATATCAGCACCAAAAGTGTTTGGAGTGACTACAGAGAAGATGTGACGCAGCATTACAAATATCCTGAAGGTTAGTCTAAAAGTACTATTAAAGCAACTAATAATACTATTTTTATACATTCAGAAACGTCAGTATGTATTGTACTATTTTCTAATCACTTGTCATTATGTCATTACACTAAATTTTTGCTACAGGCTCCAGGAAGGAGAGAGAAGTATATAAGAAAGCCGTAAAGAGAGTTAGCCCTACTGTGCCAACCAGTGAAAGCACAGGACTACAAAACCTGCAGCTGATCATCAGACATACAAAGCCTCTGTTTGGGACGGACTTTGATGTCATTATTGAGGTAGAGTGCGATTCAAAGTTACAGAGTAGTGAAGACGTCTATAGTTGTGTGCAGTTCTGTGATGCTGATCCTGTCATCCAATCATGAAACATTCTCGTTTTTAGGTGAAAAATGACGGCGTTCAAGATGTCCAAGCTCAGCTAACCATATTGGCCTTGGCTCTAACTTACAATTCTATCCACATAGGGGAGTGCAAGAGACAAAAACTAAGCATCTCTGTGCCAGCTCGTAAAGGGGGGTAACTGAGGAAACGAGAACAACTAAAGAGATGCACTAATAATCTACTTTTGGAGTAAGTGGAGCCATTATAGCCATGACTTGCTTAGAAAAGGATTTTGTGTATCCAGTGTATTGGAAACACAACCAAAGCTGTTATTTGTGTAAGTTAGCTCTGTTAATATTAGAAGCAACTTGATTTTGATCAAAATAGAAATGAAAGCTGGCAAAGACTCATTACTGATTGGGTTTTTAGCTCACAAGGAGGTTCTACGTCTGCGCTATGATGATTATGTGGGCTGTGTTTCTGAGCACTGTCTGATCGGGATGAAGGTGTTCTTGGAAGTGCCAGGGGAGAATGAACCCATCCTGAAAACAGCCAACATCCCACTGAGCAAGCCTGAACTCACTGTCCAAGTAAGTACACCACTAATACCATCAAATTTGCATCTTTTTTTCTAAAGCTAGTAAAATTTGAAATAGGTCATTTGATTTGTAGAAGATAATGTAGTGTCCCTTGTCTCTAGGTGCCGGGTAAAGCTGTTCTACATGAGCTACAGACCAGCATCATCTCTTTCACCAATCCTTTACCAGTGCCACTAAAGGGTGGAGTGTTCACTGTGGAGGGAGCTGGTCTACTGCCGGCCACTGAGATTCTTGTTAAGTAAGTATTAGGGCAGGTCAAATTGAACACATTTAATGAACTTTGTTTAATGTCTCTCTGTTCCTTTTGTGAAACTCAGAGGTGAAATTGCTCCAGGCCAGAAGGTGTCTGTCCAACACTCGTTTGCTCCCATGAGGATCGGCGTGAGAAAACTCCTGGTTGACTTTGATTCGGACAGGCTAAAGGACGTGAAAGGAGTTGCCACTTTGGTTGTCCGCAAGAAATACAATCCTTTGATTATGAAATATTTCAAAGAAGTATAAAAGAAATGTTTTATTTAATGTGTGGTTTAATGCATTTTTCTATCACAATCGTGTTATGCTTTTAGTAGTAGTAATCGTACGGCCATTAGGGGAGACCAGCAAAGAGAAAAACTACAAAGATTTAAACTTTTAGATTCAAAGGACCACACATGCTCTTCTTTGTTTATATTGTCATTGTACATTTGGAAAAAATTACCTACTAAAATAAAAACAATTTCCAAATTTGTAAGCAAAGTAAAAATAAAACAGTGGCTAACTAGATCTGTAAACACTAAATTCCCAGTAGAATTACAAAGTGAGCCAGGGTTAAACATAATATAAATAGCCTCTATTATTTATTTGTTTTAATGTTCCATGTCCTTGTTTTATTGATAGTAACTGTTTGTGTTTGTGTAATGTGTATTTGTAGAATTTTCACCTAACCAAGGAAAAGCGAATTAGCTTTAAGCTTAGAGTTAAGACTTTGCACACAGAATTGTTTGCTCTTTGTAACAATACTTTTTGTCCTTGTCAAATAAACTTATATAAATAAAATAAAAATATAAAAATGACAAATTCACATTTAGAAAGTCTATAAACGTACTCTTGATTGTTATTGCTATTGTTTTTGTTTCTCTATAGTATAACCAATAAACTTCATACATGCACATTATTTAATTATTTTTCACCCTGAGGCATATTTAAATATAATTATTTATATGTTATATAATAATGGAACTTCTTTGGTTTAACATCATAATTACATGAAGGCATGGCCCTTCAGAATGAGCCTATTATTCACAGTCACTTATAATATAATATGCACATCTTGTCCTATTCACATAACAGAGGTAACCTAGGCTACAGTAAGCCACACAAGAACAAGTTGTCTAGTAGTGCATATAGTATATATATAGATTTCTTTTCATATATGAGGGCAAACGCAGTAGTGGAGCTGTCACTGATTTAACTATGTTACACGAACTTACGGAATACATTTTATGACTAATTAAACTCTTACTTACGTTTGTGTCCTTTAAATTTAAAATGGGTAATGGATTCTAGAGAACGCTTCCAACTTTCCCCAAGGCTAAACACTATTAAATCAAAAGGAACCTTTGTGAGGAACATTATGTGAACCCAACGACGCTCTTTCAGTGTGACACAAGACATCTTTGGGTTTTGCTTTAGTAGCTGCTCAGCTCGGGAGTGTAGTCTGAAGAGCAGTGGTGGACTGAGTAAGACTAACGCCTTAGTTACATATCCATTATAAAAGCGTGCACAGTCTGCGTGTGTTTGCCTTCTGTCTATACAGTCGCGTTGATCCGGGGCATGTCACTTTGTTTTACAAAGTGTTTGCTAATAATGCTACCGTTAGCACCGGCAGTGGTGGACAGTGACAGACTGTAGTTTACGGGACAGAAGCTTGTCAGGTTTGGTGTCGAGTCGTTTTCCTGGGCGAGGGTGTTTGGTGTGTTCAGAGCTAGTTTTTTTTAAGCAGGTTTTTATTGTGGTTTAGGTATAGTATTAATAAATAGGCTACACTGCTTTTGTAGTTAATATAATATGTGTCGCCGAACTCTTAATGGTTGATGGTTAATACCCAAGCATAAATAATTTAGAAAAAAATATGTTGTATTTAAATAGAATGTTAAGTTTGACAATTGGGACTTTTTCTGGGCCTGTTACCCAAATATGCATGTTACTTACCCACTATCTACATTTGCAATGATTTTAAATGACCACTAGAGGGAGGTGAAACCCATAGTAAAGTTTAGGGCCTAAATTCCTAAATTATTAATATCCAGTTACTAAAGCTGCTTGATATGTCATTGTCAAACATTTATCTGGGAATGAACCCTAAATGTTCAGTACTATCATAATCTAAAAAAATAGTTTGTTCATTAAGTATTTTGGTATTGCTTTTGAACAGAAGCAGTTTATTTTGTGCTTAAATAAAGTCTGTATGCAATCAGGTAAGATGGCTGAGGGAGAGGTGGCTGGTGTTGACCTCAGCAGGAAGTTTGTGTCCGAGGCGGAACTTGATGAGCGGAGGAAGAAGAGACAAGAGGAATGGGAGAAAGTCCGTAAACCTGAAGACCCAGAGGGTAACATCAGATCTATAAACAACAGCCTTCTGTACTTTCATTGTGTTTCTACACCAGAAGCCAAAACCCTTACCTTTTGCATAATTTCTTTGTGTTTTGTGTTCCTTAGAGGCTCCAGAGGAGGTGTACGACCCCCGTTCTTTGTTTGAGCGGCTTCAGGAGCAGAAAGACAAGAAACAAGAAGAATTTGAAGAGCAGCTAAAATTCAGTGGGTTCTTTCTGTTCAATATTATAAGACATCTTAACTGTGAAAACACCCTCTTCTCATGTCACAAATTCTCAAACTCCTCCCAAAAGCCTTATCACTCATTATACGAACAAGATGAGTCTAGCTAAACACAATTCTAACTCTAATACATTCTTACAATCATGTTTACGCACTTTTCTGAGGTACATTTTCAAGCTTTGCATACATGTGTTTCTTTTAACACATGACAAACACATTTTTCAAAATGATTAGTTTTATTTTCAGGCTGTCATAAGTTCCCAAAAACAAAACAGTCAGGTAGTTATTCATTTGTTCAAGAAATAAACGCAGAAAAATTTGTAACACTTTAAAATAACTCGCACTATGAAGCATTAGTTGAGTATTTGTACCAGCTTAATTAATCCTTAATTCCTCATTTACAAAACATTAATGCAACATTAATAAGCACTATTATGTTATAAACATAGTTATAAATGTTTTATTTTTAACAAAAAAAACATGTATAATTATTCAACTATTTCAGTATCTGTAATTCGTTTTTTATTTATTCATTGTAAATTACACATCTATTAAGGCTCAACTACTATTATACTACTTTATTGTGTAAGTTATTATAAAGTGTAAAAACAAATGTTCGTAGACACTAACCAAAAAGTCAAACCATTTAAACCTTAAAAACACCAGAAATTAATTCAAAAGCATTCATAGAACCTGTTCCTAATACTCTGTTTCAACGTATGCCTTACCTATACAACAAAAACATATAGTAATGTTTTAACGTACAGTTTCAACAATGTTTAACAAGGACAGCTTGACCTGCAGTAATGTTATTGTATTGCCTCTGTAATGCAATATGTAGGTATGTACCAACTGGAATATCATAATATTATTATATTTTCAATCAAATGTGTTAAAGTGTTTAAATATTGCAAGTCATGCTGTCATTAAACCTAGATGCTGCAGATTTTTCTTATACGCTGTTCTACTCATTCTGAGGCTGAGATTCCCTGCGCGTATGATTTATATTTAAATGTATAACAGATTGTTGTTGTTTTTATTTATTCTGACCCAATCCTATGCAGAAAGCTTTATTATTTATATTTATATAAAATGGAGAATGTGCTCTTGTATTTTCTGAATTAGTCAAGGAGACCACTCACATTCATGTGACGTGAAGATTTACCAAGTACTTTCAGATGAAGGTCACAAAGGCGATGCGTATAGATTATTTTTGCTTTGGAAAAATGTAAAAAATTTCTTGCCATGTGTTGAGAGCATGTTTGTTTCCATGGTGACAGAGAACATGGTGAGGGGATTGGACGAGGATGAGACCAGCTTCCTGGACGAGGTCTCCCGGCAACAGTGCCTAGTGGAGAAGCGTCGCAGGGATGAGGAGAAGCGAGAACTGCTGGAATACAGAATATCCTTTTGATACACATGTTGTTTAGAGAAATTAACATTAGAATTAGCCAGTATCACTCTGTGACAACAGTGAGCCAAAATGTCTGCTCAACTGTAGGACTGGGCCTACAGCCTGAAGTTATGAAGAATTGTATAATGCCCATAATTAATGAATATACATGAAATAAATTAACAAACCCACCTAGAAATGTAATATCTTTCTTAAATGCCAAATTAATACTATAATGAACAAAATATTTTATTTATTTAATATTTTCTATTTAATTGATATTAAATGTTTAAACTAGAATGTAGTATTAACTGGTCCTTAAGCTTATAGTTACAATGTTTTTAGACATTAACCACATTTCTAATTGAACCGGTGAGGTCTGGTAACGTTTGATTTCCATTTGCTTTTTTTATAACCTCACCCCGACTTTCAGTGATGTCCTACATTCTGTCATCATAAGGAGAAGCATCTCTCGCTGTGACAGACAAGCTTTTGCCAGTGTGTTCACTGAAGTGTCTTCAATATTTATTGATTTAACAAAGGAAATTAAATATTACGAAAGTACTGCCAGCAACAACGTCAAACACACGGTTGATAATGACTATAATCCTTAATAGTATTATTAGGATATTATTTCCTTGTTCTTATGTGCTGCAGCATAGTTATGAAAAATACACACAAAACATAGAAAAAAACATTGTCAGTATGTTCATAAGTAATTAACTTTTAAGCTAGCACTATTTAATAATACAATAAATGTTCTGTTGGGTCTAGATCAAGATCTTGTATGGTTGGAGTTATAGTCAAACTGGTTTAGAACAAATAGGAAAGTCCTAAGGCCACAGTCAAGGCCAAAAAAACAGGTGTGACATTGTCCTAATTTGATATTTTTTAAACGTCAATTTGTTTGTCCATAATATAACCTTTTCTGACTAAAAAAAAAGAATGTGTCATTACTGTAGGTGTGTTGACACTGTGCACCTACCTACCTTAACTGTAGTCTTGTGTGTGGTGTTCAGTGACATAGTGATAAATTAGCAATCAAACAAATGGAGGAAAGTTTGAGATGAAACAAGAGCGCTCGCCAAATCAGTGAATTAGAGTATATTATCCTCCGCTTTTAATGTACAAACCTCAAGTCCATTTATGCAGGGTAAGAGCAGGCCCATAATAAAAGCCATAGACTACTTTTATGCAAGTAAATGCTCTCATTTAATCAGTTTTTGCTCATCACTTATGGCTAATTGAATGCACTTCATTTTGGGTTTCACATTCAGGGGCCTTGCATGATGCTAATATGGGACTCTGTGGCTGATGCATGATAAGGAGTTTTGTGTGTGCCGGCAGAGATACTATAGCTCCTGCTGTACTGTGCATACATTACCACCACATTAACACTGCCGGTTGTGTGTGATAAGAGTTAATAGTGCTGAGTTACTGAGATCTGTACAGATGTACTATGGCAGTGCTGAGGACACTTGGGGTAGGACAAAAACAATGCCTATTTAAGACCGTGTGGAGCACTGTAGATTAAGAAGGGCGGCTGTAGTCTACACCGGATCTGTCCACTGGTGTCTCTGTCAACATTCTGATAGACAGACTCCTTTGCAGATGAGATAGAAAGGGTTGTCGTGGAAACTGTATCACAGGCTGGTAACTACGGTGACGATTTTAAGCACACACAAAAATGCCGGTGTTAGTTAATGCAGTGAAACCTGGGGGCTTTGAGCCTGTATGTCACACTCTTCTCGAACCACACTGTCTTTTGGTCCTAGAACTTTTGTCTTTTCCCTCTCTGCTTCTCCGTCCTACTTCATGTCTCCTGAGCCTGGTCCAGCCCTGATCTTGTTTTAGACCTAATCTATGTCACTCTCCCGTGCTTTTCTTAGCCTGTTATAAGTATGTCACTGTTCACTGAGAAAGGCGTTGTTGAATATGTGCGGCCAACTTATCAACTCTTATTTTTGGTTGAATCTCCAAGGCTGTCTCCTCCTGTGTATATACACCTTGACTCTACACCACAGTGCTCTGGTGAAGCAAGCAGCGTCTGAAACCCGCAAAGAGCCCGAAAAAAAGACAACCCCTAAACAGTTAACAGGGGAGACGAGGACCAGCCACTTGTCCCAGGCCCATTTACTGGCAGGGGCGGTCAAAAGACGCAGGTATGCATGCAAAGTTAACATCTGGACTGAAAAACAGAGGTAGAGTGGCAAATGTAATTATTCGCTGTACGTCCTGGAACGGTATTTCGGTAAACTCATAACACCTGTCCAGTTTGTAATACAGACTGTAGTTAATGCACAGTTTATAAATCTGGGTTTGGTTATGTGTGTTGCTAATCCTGGCAAACTTGTCAATAAATGTTTCACAAAAAGGTAAGAGGGGAACGTTGAGTATATAAGCACATGTTCTATCTTCAAACTGTACGGTTTCCTCCACAGTTCCTCACAGTCATCGGACAGCAGTAAGAAACAGAAGGTGGAAAATACAAGTTCAACGACAAAAGCAGTGACAGGGAATGGAGACACGGACACAGGTGGGAGCCTAAGACTTAAGGGGATGAGGGAAGTGTTTATGGACGAATGAAGCTACAGTATTTTAGTCATCTGGGCTTACTGATACTTTTTAGATACAAAACCAAATCATTATGACCAAGTAATATTATCACTCAACAATCCAATTTCTTGGAATTGTAGAGCTCCACTTTTCTCCCAGAGCTGCTCTTTTTACAACTTTTGAAGCTGACCAGAGTGTAGTTTGTGTACGAGCTTTGAATGTCACATGTGCTATGTTGTTTAGTGCAGGAGCGAGGAGTGGCTGGAAGAGCAGGGGCAGCTGAACTACCAGAGGGACATGCAGCCTGGGCCCCCTCTGCCCCTCTGAGTTCTGCGCAGGGCATGGTGCACCTGCCCTCAGCGGCCGTCTGCGTGGGTGTCTTACCTGGACTCTGCAATTACTCTGGCAGCAGTGATTCTGACAGCAGCTCGGACAGCGAAGGTAGCGTGGACGCAATCATGTCGCCGTACCCCCGGCAAACCAGGGCGTACAGATAGACACACACAGCACCTCAACACACACACACGCCAGATAGTTTTCTTTGACTGTTAATATTTGCTCTCAAGCTGTGACTTGAATTGACTGCATATCCAAACTGAACCTGTGCTTTTTCTATTTGTGCTTTTCCTATTGTGGCACTCAAACGTGACGCCTCCACCCATCCATTCCTCCCTCAATCACATGTCACGCAGTTTAAGCCCGGCAGCCAATCCCGCGCTGCCTACCCTGACGACATCCCGCCCCTTCCCCTCCAACTCCCTCTCCTCGTCCCAACCCTGAGCCGCAGCAAACGTACGCTGCACTATTGGCTGAGGGAACAATGACTGACACCTTTGGAGCAAAGGAAGAGACTGCTTACACTATCACACGACTCACACCTTTTTAGCAGAGAGAGAGCAACCCGGGACAGGATACGCCTGTGTGTCACTCACAGAAACATGTGAAATGTGCTGGTTTATTTTGTCCTGTAACTTCTCAGTAGTTGAAAGATGCTAAACCCTTTTCTGATGTGTTCTGTTTCATTGGACTCAGTGGGTGAATAAAATGCTTCTCCTTGTATGGTGTGATTATTGTAAAGATTTATAAATTTATATTTTTTTATATATAAGAAATCTTGGTAATGACAGCCTTTTAAGTAAATGAAAATAGCCCTTTTTATTTATTTTTTTATAAAGATCTTTTTATTAGCGTCAGTGAGAAAGGGAATAACACTGACCTTATCATCTACAAGTAGATGTTTTCTTGTATGATAAAGTGTTTTCTTTTACCTGTAAAGACAGGTTAAAGATCTGATTAAGTTGTGAAGATGTGTATTCAGTTATTAAAACCTTGCTGGTTAAAGGTGCATCTGGTGTCACACTCAGACCTGACTGACAGCTTCAAGGATAAAACACTGACAAATACAAATGACAGAATACACTGAGGGCTGCCGGCATCATGTAACTGTTTTTCTTTTGGTGAATAAATTTCCTGGAGTGCTGAGAAAGATGAGATATTTATGTGGCCTGTCACTCGCATTAAGCTGCAATCAGAGTTCACTGACGTTATTAAGGCTGCTGTAGGTTTCTTGGTTCATGTGAAAGATGAAGCCAAGTATCGCTGGTGAAGCAGTGGAAGGAGTTGCTATGACAACAAATAATGAAACCAACAAACAAAAGAAAATCTCAGATCAAAGTTGGAGCAAAGCAAACACCAGAAATTTCAAAATAAACAGCTTGTTTAAGAAAGAACTCCACAGCTGTCTGAGTAAAGCTGCAGGGAACTGGACATTTTAGTCGGATTGTGTGAAAAGGTTACATGTCTTGCCGTCTATAAGCAGACTCCCATCTCTTTAGGCCATGCAAAAAAAAATGATTCATGTAGTGTGAACGTTTTTTGTAACCACCCACCTTTCCTTGACATTTTTAGGTGGTGTTCATTTCAGTGGATGCTTTAGAACAAATTGTTTCTTCTACTTTAAATAATGTTAAACCGAACAACATCAGAAATGTAAGAATGTAGTTAGCTGTTAACACATTACAAATCTTAACCTGAACGTATCCTTCACACAGAGAACATGTAACATGTCGGTTGAGTTTATTGACCTGAGTGTGGACAAGGACACAACTTTAGAAAAGCAGCAACACATTTTGTACAAAGATGCACAAGACTCACAGTAGTAGAGCACACACTTTAGCACTGCATAAAAAGTACATTAAAAACACACCAAAAACAGCATCATATAAATGTACATTCAATAAATATGCATCAGGAGCTCTTCTGCTGACAGTAATACGCTTAGACACTGTAACGCTTTTCTTTCAGCAGAAATGCATCAAAAATATTTACAAAATATAAACATTGACAAATACTTCATTTAATAACCAAAGATTTCATGCTTTTGTAATCAGCGTCAGTTTGTAAACAATAAGTAGGCTACGACACTGGCAACATGCAGGAGAAACTGGAGTCAGAATAAAGACAAGGATTTTGCAAAAGCTAACATGGTTCGGTATTAAACTGCCTAATGGTGTCACTCTGCATTGCTCATAGATCTGGTTTGACTGCTACAGATGCCACTACAACCTCATAGATTTTTGAATCCAAACAAATTGTACAAGCAAAGTGAGTCGTTTAACCTCCACAGATTAACTCCACTACAGAGGCACACAACCTGAATGGACCTGAAGACTACAGCAGGGACGTCAATCACTGCGTATGGGTGACTTTACACCAAGGATTTCACATGATTCAATCACAGACACACATGCATAAAACAAACTAAGGTGTGATGAATCAGTTTCTCAAAAAAAGGCCAGTGTTCTTCCTGCATAACTCCTTTTGCAGTGCCTGCCAGGTCCTTTACATATTATTACAGTTCTGTATGCTCAAACAGATAAACACTTCAGTTGGATTCACACTGGATATTAACCCAAGACGGCAGGATTCGCTTCAGTACTTAGTCCACAACTTGACTTACACATGTCATTCAGTTTGTAGTCAACAACAACTAAGTATTTTGGAGCTATTGTACAGCACGGGACATTGTTCTGAGGACGCCTCACTCCGGGGCTGGGTTGGTGGGAGGGAGATTCCGCTGCTTAAAGTACTGGGTGACTTGCTGAGGCAGCTCGGCCAGCACAGACTTGGCCAGGGTCTCCTTTGGAGCCTGAAGGAAAAGACAGAAAAGATACATTAACGTCTGTGAAAAGATTTACAGGGACTGTCCCAGTCTGTAAATCAGCCAGTGGGGGTCATTTCAATTTACCGCCTAAAATGCAATCCATCACTTGAGAAAAAATCTGTTACAGCAGCACTTTATGCCTGGAAAAAAACCTGATCCACTGTTCAGAATGTTAATGGACACCAGCACATTTTATGCTTCTAAGAACATATAAATCATGAAACAGAGTAAAGTAGCAGGTCTTCATATAAAAAACAAAAATAAAAAATTTAACATTTACAAATGAGTTCATTAATATTATTGAAGTGCTTCTATAAAGTATGGTCACGGTGATAACATATACAAATGATGTCCTTTTAAAGTAAAAAAAATGATGAAACCCTGATCTGGTGTTGTTTAGGTCCTTGTTGGTGAAGCAGCATTAATGTTTAAATTATGAACAAGAATGTATTTGGTTCACTTCAGTATCTGGTTCATGTTCACGAGTATTTGTCTGAAACTGGCCTTGTGCCTGATGGTCAGTGCCTTAACAGCAGGGACACCAGCGAGTCTGTAGATTTGATTCAAACAGGAGATAACAACAGTAGCGGCTGACTTCACAACTTCTTCGTTATTTCACAAAAGTTGGTGTGGCAGCACAGTATCATTTTGGGCGGCTCTCATTAATGCAGCTCCTTGCTGTCAGTTGCTTTCTCTTGTGAGTGCTAGTGTCTCTCACCCTCCCACCAGCAAACTGGACTAAAGCCAGCAAATGCTGTCTGTTCCTCCCACTTCGCAGGAAGTCAGCTCGCCCACTGCCAGCCCACACAGACAGTACTAAATGAATGTAACAAGGACACTGTCGTTAACCAGAACGTAGCAACTCAATTGAACACCTCTACATGCATGTGACACTCAACCTAATACTGTAGTAGCAACAGGCTGCTTTTTGGTAACACGTTCAGCCTGACGATCATGAGTTTATTACAATAAATATTATTTGATTTAATCTCTTTATCTAACTTTTGACAAAAGCGATATCTAAAGGTGGGACAACAGTCTAACAGACTTATTTTGTTCCAATTTTTTAAATGGACCAGTTAGAAATAATGTGTTAGTAGATCGATATTTCATGGTTCAATACTATTTTACAATTAGCTACATGCAACCACTATAAACAGATTATTAATTTAATCCTTTGAACGGTTGTATTTGGGGCCCATCGTTTGTTGGAGTAAAAAAAAGAGACTGAGACCACAACTCACATTGCGGAAATCTCTAAAGGGAACAAACTGCACTATGTCTCGCACTGCCTCTTCCCCACTGCTGGACCTCAGAACACTGGCGTCTCCGTCGAGGAACTCCATGGCAGCAAAGTCCGCGTTGCCCACCCCTATGATGATGATGGACATCGGCAGTTTGGACGCCTGCACAATGGCGTCACGTGTCTCGTCCATGTCACTGATGACACCGTCCGTGATGATGAGGAGAGTGAAGTACTGCTGCACAGGGGACACACGACAGAGCAGAGGGGTACTATGTTAAGTTTAAAGATGCATCCCTAAAGTGTAAAGTGGACAAAGAAAAGAAGACTCTGGACTGTGGGGACTGTATCTGCCTCTGTAAGTGCTTTCAAAAGAAAAAAGCCAAGAAAAATACCAACAAGTTACCAACAGAATGTTTTAGGGTTTGTTTCTTCTCTGCACCAACACAAAAGTAAGAAACAAACATGAGTTGTGTATTTTGTAAAAAATTAAAACAAATGTGTGATAGGAAGAGACAAGGTGAAAGCTGACTACTTTGAACAAAACCTTCTTTCCACTGTACACACACATGCAGGGAGGGCTCTGAAGCCAGTTTCTTTAATGTGCTAACAGCAATGCTCATTAGAGAATCATTATCACACAGACAGACACGGTCGATCACACAAACGGGCCACGGGCCAGTTCAGTGAGTGAGACTCGCAGGTTCTCTCATTATCGGCAGAGAAGGTACACCGGGGCCGAGCCGCAGCTGATTGGTACAGCCTACAGCCTACTCCACCAACTTAAAACACATCCACTAACAGCATGTAACCACTACAGACACATGTGGCCTGCACACACTTGCACTGGGGCTGTCACATGTCACAGACTTCCTTCCTATGCTGAACCCTGTCTGATCTGACTGTAAAAAAAAAATCAATCAATTTCTTCCAGGAACAAAAGCTTGCAGCTAACGCAAAAGGAAATCATTTTTGCAATTTACTTATCTATTTTGTTCTATGTGGGGTGACAGGCTACAATTATGGACAAAAAGCCCCCGTGGGAGCATAATGATACCCAGCTACAGCAGTTTCTTCTCATGGAGGCAGAAGACATGTCACTGGAAGCACACGGGGAGTAGACTAGGAAGCATCTGGTCTTACTCACTGTGTTTGGTCCTGTCTTAAAATTCAATTGTATTGGACAAACTAAAAGACAAGACAATATCGGGAGTGACTTTCAATCTGGATTCTGTTTCTCTGCTTTTGGGCTGTAAAGACATTAACGTTGGTCCAGGTTCCAGCAGACTGTACAAAATCCTCACATACGCACAAACATACGCACAAAGAAACATTTTCCTTTCCTTGATTAGCAATAAGCCCCTCACAAAATCGAACTGGCGCAGACCTCTCCTGGAACTGTGCCTGATGGAATACCTGACCTCCACCTTACACTGCAGGACGGGACAGTGCTGCTGGCACTGCTGTGGCCTCAGTGCTGAGCAGCGCCATGGTGGAATAATCCTGGACTTTTTCCTTCTTTGTTTTTCTTGGACTGTGCTGGGCTGTGTTTATTTGTTCATATTCTGTTTATTTGTTTATTTACAAATAAAAAGACTAGTCAAATCTAGTCAAGTTTCACAGTTTAGGCAGCCGTTGACAGTATTTTAATTCCTAAGGCTTCATTTAAAATACAAAATGTTGCAAGCTTTTCAGACTAGTGCAAAAATAATGGTAGAACACGAGTCAAATGAAACCAGTTTTTTTCATGCACATAGCGTGGGGTGATACAATTTATGTCACAATTAATTGAACATTTAACCTTCATCAAAGTTTAGGCAGCAGACTTAAACCCCAGCACAAAACCAACTTACTCCACGAGTCAGAGATGTGTGAATGTGTTTGTGTGTGCAAATTATTGAATGGAATAGAAATAGCATCTGTAGACAATATATTTGCAATGTATTGTTCTGAAGCTTGCCAGGGTCTCACCAGGGTGATCATCCCACTGGTGCAACTAACTTAATTGAAAACCTATCTATGTATATTTGACAAAACATGAATGACTGGCACAAACATCATTTGAAGCAGGATTTGCATTTTATATTGCAGCTGTTTTAAATATGACACTGATACTGTGCAGCCCCTGGACACTATATTTAATTAGTCATTATATGTTTTAGCCCATTGTAATCCTGCTTTTGTCTTGGTCTTTTCTGATACAATGTTTTGGCTATGATTTTGGTAAACAAACTTTTCCTCAACACAACTGTACCTTAAATTAAAAACGAAATGCCCCAGCCAAGCTACAGTGAGCAAATGGCTGAAAGGCAAACACTTTGCTTATTTCTGTCCCATAGTGTCAGATTTAGAGAGCTTGCCACACAACTAACAGTGATTACACATTAGGCTGCAAACAGTCTCTTCGCAGCCAAGCCAAACACTGGCCTGATTTTCTCATTTGTGACTCCCGCAGAATCAAGGTGTGAAAAATCCATGCTGGCAAAAATGTCAAATAAAAAGCTAACAGGTGCAACAGAATCCACAAAACTGGATTATGTTTTGGGTAGAAGAAAGGCTATCAGGAGGCTATTCAGGCCAAATGTGTGGGAATCCTCAAAGCTGAAAACAGACGTGTGGATGAAGAGAATACAAGAAGAGGAGAAGTTGTCGCTCTAGTTTGTCAGTGTACGTCACTATGACTCAGGTCAACACTCCAGCGGTCCCACCCAACAGATGCACACAGTGGTGTTGTCAGCTGTCAGACACATTCTCACAACTGAGAGCGTAAACACCAATAGGAACAGGAACTCTTTATATTATTCATCTTCCATGGCATACATAGTAATCACAAATATGTGAGGTCTGAATCTTTTTAGGCATTGGGAATTAGATGAAGAATTTAAGTTACACTCAGTAAGCTAATACATAAACCTTGTGCTAAAGTACCTGCTCACCAGTACCTGTGACCCTGTGACCCCTCTGTTCCATTGTCCCGTGGATTACTACTGCTTTTCAACTATTTCAAAACCTTAAACTTATACCATCTAAACTGAAAGCAGAGCCCAACGAATTAGGGACTTTTTATATAGCCATTATATCATTATGTCATTGCATCATTTTTACCCCTATACAAATAGAAATACAAATACAAACCTGAGCTGACCCACATTAATAATAAAACATTCCTTGGCAAAAGAAGCTGAATAGTGTGACAGGAGAGCTTCTCATTGAAATGCAGTGTTGCCTTCTCTGCTACAGCATGTAAAATCACATAAAGCATGTGTGTCACCCACCGCGGCTTTCTCTTGCTGAAGGGCCTGGGCAGCAAAGCGTGCTACATGGTTGATAATTGGAGCAAAGTTGGTGGGGCCGTAGAAACGGATGTGAGGCAGGCAGGCAGAGTAAGCCTGAGCAATACCTTCCACACCTACAGACACACAGAGATTAAAGGAAATGAAATGGTCCCAATCTGATTTAACATGTCTTTTCTGTTGTGACATTAGATTAACCTTGCCATACCTCAACAAATGTCACATTGTTAACTATAAATATATGAACAAACTATAATTTACTTTTCCAAGCACTGTGTTAGAGGTTTTGACTCAGTCGAGATTCCTTCAAATCAGCAGTTATTGTTTGTCTGTTTGAAACTTAAGAGAGCACTGGAGGCTGTGTTGGCCTTTTCAAATCCGAAAGCTGCAGTGTTTTCTTAGGCATTTTGAAGATACAGCTCATGGAGTAACCTTAGAAAGAGGGCACTTGTGTAGGCAGATGTTTTAATAAAGATGTGCTGCATGCGTATTCTCGAGAAACAAACTGTAATGTGTTCAGGCAGGTCTTCTTTAGTGCAGGGGTTGTGATTTTTTTTTTTTTAAAGTACCTCTTGCCTCTGACAGGCTAAAATATCTCTATTTTTATTCAAGTATCTCAGTTGTTGTCTTGTCAATAAATGAAGTTACTTCCTACGCATGTGTTAGTGCTGCATTAACCTGTGCAAACATATAATATGAGAAGTGGTTTATTATATAAAACAAGATACAAAATACATTTTACTCAACTAATATGAGCGAAGCACACTTTTTATACTTTAATCTGTTTACTTCTTTAAATGCTACAGTTAAAATGTAACAGTGGAATGACAGTAATACATATTATAGCCTATCATTTTAATCCCACATTTAAAAATAGTGTCTCCAATGCAGTGTTTAACAATATCTTCAGACCATTCCAGTGTATTTGTGCATCTTCAGACGAGCTCACCTGAACAGAAGGGGTTGGTGGGGTTGAAGTTGATGGCAAACTCATGTGACACCTAAGACGCAAGACAAATCCCATGAGACTCATCATTCAGAGCAGAATAAAATATTAAGGAAATACTGTCCATCTCTCCCACACGCTGCATCCCACCCTCTGTGTACTGCTCGCTCTCCTTTGTCCTTTTCATCCACACAGTGCCATGGCAACACAGATGGGTTGACAGTTGCGTAATCATGTGAATATGCATGTATAATGCTTACGCTTTTGTGTGTTTATACTGTAGAGGCTCACTTTAACCGTTTGCACCTGACAAAGTCACACACAACAGTCTATCACAGCTATGTCTGCCGAGCACGTACACACATACAACAGTCTACACAAACAGTCTACACAACAACACGGTGCAACATGCACATACCTTCCAGTCTGGTGGGAGTTGGGCTCCAAATCCCAGAGCAGGAAACATTTTGTCGCTGAGTAGGAAACCATGACAACAGATTGGAACGTTAGTTAAATCGCCTTTTTTTATATAAATTTAACAAGCTGGATTTAGACAGCAGAAGAAATCCTGTTACCTTCTTCTCTGACAAACACATTCAAACATATTTACAGGGAAACAAGCAAGAGTGGGCAGAAAACTCTAGAAATCTTGTAAAAATGGCGTCTTGGTAGATAGGAAAAAATAAGCATTGCTTGTAATGACAATTTTACATAATTAATGGAAAAATATTGTGCTTTGCTTTCTGTCCTCAACTGTTTTGAACATTTGTGCAGGATGTGATGACCTGGTAAAGGCTTAGATCAGATTATCAGCACTCTTATATACCTATATTTGGTTTGTGGTGTGCTTTGTGATACATACGTGTCGTAGTCTTGTATGATTTGTCCCACCGCCAGAATAGCTGCTAGATACTCATTGCTGCCTAGTGGGTTGATGTAATGGAGAGATGAGGGCTCACGAGGGTTCCCATTGGACGCAGTGAAGTCTATGCCAACCTATAGACAAATAACAAAACCTACATTAAGAAGACATCTTCAATTTACGCTAATCCAGTGGAGATTTTAAATGATTTGGTCAAGAATAAAGATGAACTGCAAAAAGAAAATACAGAAGTTGTTGCACATTTGAAAACTTAATGAGAAAACCTCACAGTATTATATTTTTGCCAGGACCAATTAACAATTCAAAACATCGCTGTTCTCTTATTTGAATGGTGAAAAGTCCTCAAAATGGACTTCCATAACAGGAAAAATGTAATGTGGCTGAAACCCATGTATTGTGTATATGTAAGTGTTACAATAACTGGTTTTGAAACGTGGGTTAACGTAAAAGTCCATTATTATAATTGTAGACCTGGTTTAGACTGGTTTCATCTTGCTGAAGTCCTACTTTTGTTACCTGGTTGCGTCCTGGTAGTAGTAGTAGTTTAGTGTATTTTTTTTTTGTATTTATATAGCGCTTTTCTACCTAGTACGCACTCAAAGCGCTTTACCAGTGTTACAGCTGACCACTGGAGGCAAGGTGGGTTAAGTGTCATGCCCAAGGACACAACGACAGTATGTGGGGGAGTATGTGGGTCTGGACTAAGGCATCTACAGTAGAGTTAGTTTTAAACCTCTAATTTAACATCCTTAAAACATTGGGTCATTTAATCATCAGTAAAGCCAAATAAAGTGTTCATTGTAGTCTGTGTGAGACATTAAATGACTGTAGCCCTGTGCACTCTACAATGAGAGTAAGTAGCACATGAGGCATATTTGTAACACAGATGACCAGAGGGTGACACTGTAAAAATGTACAGTGTGTAATACAAAAAAACATTCACACACACACACACACACACACACACACACACACACACACACACACACACACACACACACACACACACACACACACACACACACACACACACACACACACACACACACACACACACACACACAGCCTGAAATAATATGAGATTAAAAGTGACAGGCTTTACTTCAGGCGTTGAATAGAGGGTTGTGCGTTGACAAGAGCCCGACCCAGAAACTCCGCCTACCTCGTATCAGCTTAAACACAATCTGAACCATCTCCCTTTTTGTTGCTGTTATAAAGCAACAACTGTTCTGCTACAGTCCAGTGACCAAGAAAGGATAAATCTAAATTGGACAGGAGAGCAAAGCAAAAAAAAAAGGTATAAAAGATAAAGAACTACAAGTGGTTGCGGGGGAAGTGTATAAAAAGCAGCAGGAGGTGCAGGAGTGACGGACAGATGCATGCAGGGTGACAGAATCAGGGTGCTGTGGTGTCTTCTGGATGTGTGGATGCTGGTATGTTGATGCTGAAAAAACATATTTGAGGAAAAATCTCCCACAGAGTCATAGGGGTTCCAGGACACACAGTAGGTTTGAAAGTTCTTATACTGTATACTATGTATACTTGGTATACTATACACAATTCAGCACTGTATACTATATAGGTTTAGGCACGGACATAATGTTAAAGTATATAATCTCAGTATTTAACTGAAGATTCAAAAAGTGTCAAATCAGTACAAGTAGAGAGAACCTAATGCCACAAACTAAATGAGAAAAAATCCGCATTTACTATATATTTTAACTGAGGTCAGTTAGTTATAATAACACGTTGACCATATTTTTTTTATATAATTTCTAAAATCATTGGTGAACCTGGGCAAGCGGCAGATAGGAATTCAGGACATATTCACTGATTATCTAACCTTCCGCTGCAGCAGGATTCTCGAAAGATTTTTAAGTTTACAATACAAACTCACAAAAATCCAACCCTGGCCTTACAATGGTGTGTCACCAGAGACAGGTCTGGGCGTGTTTTAGGTTTGAAGATGTAGCAGCCATTTGACCTAAACAACATGGTGCTGCTCTGATTGGGAAAAACTGCGGTTGATAAATCCAATCACTGACCAGGTATTCATCTAAAGTACCTGCCTTTTTGGAAAATCCTTTCTACGGGAGCCCTCCCTGATGGTACTGTTGAAACAACTGTGTTCTATGGAGCACTTGTATCTGGCAGAGTCCGGTTACTGACTATATTCTTGTTAGAGCAACTTTAATCAGGAGCAAAAAGGCACATTCTATACCTTGAAATTTCAAACAATCAAAATACAGTATTTTAATTCATCACAAACCTTCTGTCATTGAACAACCCTCTTCCTCCTGAGCCACTGTTGCCCGTCCCCTGCCACTGGACAAAGCTCTTTAAAACGCCATGACAAGGACGTCTGTCTCCAGGTGAGCCACTCACTGCCTCTGGTAAATGTTGACCACATCTCCATTAAACACATCTCATATCGTATTTTCCGATTGTTGTCAGAAACAATACATATGTTATTATTTACCATAGTGTGAGGTTATCAGTTTTAATTATGGTATAATTTTACAGTTTAATTTCATTATTTAAATGCGACAGAATTAAGAGCACTGGTTTTGTCTGTGCTAGCAATACATGCCTATGATCCTCAGCAATCATGGCAATCAACATGCCTCATTATAACAGAATTGTGTTTGTTTATAATAGAAACAAATAACTCTATGGATAATATAATAAATAAATAAATAAATATATATATATATATATATATATATATATATATATATATATATATATATATATATATATATATATATATATATATATATATTTTACTCATCCAATTACTATTTAACAATAATTGTTGTTTGACTGTTTTGCAGGCTACCAGCACAAGACAACTTAACAATAGTAAAGAATGTCTATAATAAGACACTTTTACTATAGAGCCCTCTTTTCTGTTTACATGGCTTTTTCTAGAAAAGCTCATCCTTGGGTCTTCCCCATTCCTTGTTGAAAGTGTTCATACTGGAGGGGGAGGGGATGTCACCCGCCATATTCCTCTTACACTTTATCTATGTTGAAACCTTACAAGTTCTCTGCTCACCAAATCCTTTACGAGCACATATGCTTTACATAGCACTAAATGATATCAGGCCCGGGATATGAATAATAGCATAAGTCATCTGAAAAGAACCTCCTACAAAAAGCCCATCTGCACTAGCAGCCTGTCTCTTTGTGTCTGAGTGTGGAACACAGAGATGCTGCTCTCTCCTCCAGCTCACACAGCCCAGAGGAGAGACTTTCCCTTCGTGGAGATTAGGATTAGACCCTTACTAAGTCTGATTGAACACCGCACCGAATGCTTTTCTTTTTTCATCTGTGTGTTTTTGTATATAACTTCAAGTGAACATAACCCTGGTGCCTAGAAGTGGCAGTGTGTACAAGAAGATGCCATCAGTGAGCATCTGTGCGAGATGAGGCGCGCTTGAATGTGTCTAAAACAGAGCACGAAGTCTGTAAGTTTTCTGTTTGTGTGTGCACACCTTTGGTATTTGCCCGGTGTGCACAAAGAATGGATTTGTATGAGAGGATATCTTATGTGTTGCTCACGAGTATATATATGTATATGTAAATGAGAAGAAAGCAGGAAGAAGAGGGAAGCATCGGTGTTAAGACAGTCTTACGTACATGGGAGTGAGTATGTGAGCGTCGCTGCAAGAGCCGGTCTGTGACAAAAAGCACAAGATTAGGAAGGGTGCAGGGAGGATTTAAAGAGTTTCCATTCCGCCTTAAATTTGTTCATCTCTCATCACTGCAAAGAGGCAAATGTTCCCACTGCACTAAAATCACGCTCATTACCAAAAGGCAAACCTATGGGAAACAAAGAGTTATGGCAAAATAACCTCCAGCTATAAGATAAAGAAATTTAAATAGTGCAAACAAATTAGAATGAAAATGGGTTGTTTGGCCTTCATTTAACTCAAACAGTGCGGCACAAATTTCAGATCAGGCTCCCCTAAAAAAATGCCTGCTCTGAACTTAAGCTGAGAGAATAATACAGGTCTTTGTTTAAGATAAGCTTCACATTTTGCATAATTATCTGCCAGATGCTGCAAGTGCTTACTGATACAGAATTAAAGCTATTGTCTGCATGTAAGAATCTAAACTGTCTGGGGTAGTGGGGTAAATGTGTGAAACAATTTAGACGATGAATTAAAGTTCTGTAAGTCATTGTATAAATTAAAACTTTTTTTTTTAAAACAAAGGTAATTGAGTCCTATGCAGCAGAGATAAGCTTTGATTTAAGAATTCTTAGTGGATGTATATGTCATTTTATTTTTTATGTTGATAATGACTTTATTATTTGCTGACCGAAATACACTAAGCTAAACTAAAACGTATTTTAGTTCTATTCATGAAAATGAGTAAGCATGTGTGTGATTTTTGAACACTTAACAGTGAGTTCCTGTTCGAGAGGAGCCCAGAACTCTCCTTTCACCGAGGCACTTCTGGCTGATGATGCTTCACCTCATTCATTCAGCAGAGCATCCACAAAGTATTTCTATAAAGTTATCCCTTTTAAATTGCATTCAAATGTAAACACTTTGGTAAAATTTACATTAGGGTTTCATTTTGTTTTGTTTTTTTCAAGTTTTGTAAGTGTAAGATATCTAGATGATGTTTTTTTCTCTTTTTTTGCTGCATGACAAGAGGAATTACAGATCACAACATTTCCAATCATTCAATAAAATCAATTGTTGGTGAGAATGTATGTGGGAGTAACCAGAGAGCAGCCAATAGTATGTGCCTAGGACAGTCCGCTGAAACAAGTACGTGCCTCAAGAAAATATGCATTCAACTTGAATGTGGCTGTGTACACTCTTAATTTCACCATGGCACAAACAATGACAATAACAGTACATATCAGTATTGCAGCACTACTGTATAATCTCCTAACAGGCTCATTTCACACAAAAGGTATAACAATGGAGGTTGTTTTGTGTTTAAGCTTACGTCTGTGTCTTAACAATGTGCTGAATTTTACAGTGGCTCCAGGAGCAATCTGGCCCCTGCAGGCAGGACAACACAAACTCTCCTACTGACAACACCTCGGTGCAAAACACAAGGCAGACTAGAGCTCCACATAATGACTGCATCCCCTTTTACAAGCACTAAAGATGCAAGGACATTATAGCTGCTATAAACGCGTGAGGTTGTAGGTTAAAACAGCTGCCTTCTGTACATGTCTAGTGAAGCATGTTAGTAGGTGTGTTACAGTTGTGCTTATAAGTCCAAATATCTTGGCAGAATCTGTATTTTTTGGGCCATTTTTCAAAGAATATGAATGATAACACAAAAACTTAAAGTCTTTTGTGGTAGTTGTGGATGAGGCTCGTTATTTTCTCAGATGGTAAAACTGCCCTTTCTTCTTGTCAAAAAGTCTCCAGTTCCTGTAAAGTCTTGGGCTGTCTTGCATGAACTGCACGTTTGAGATCTCCCCAGAGTGGCTCAATGATATTGAGAGTTTGAACACTGCTGAATGGTGTTCTCAAATCTCAAAGGGTTGTCTTTTTACATCACTTTCATGTTTTATACAGTTCAATTACATTTTCCAGCCAATCCTTTTGCTTTCCCAAGACTCAGAACTCAGAACACACACACTGATTAGAAACAAACAGATCACAGGTGAGGATGGTTACCTTTAGTAGCCTTTTTAAACCTGTTTGTGTCGACTTGTGCATGTTATCAGGCCAAAGTCACCAGGGTCATTTGGGTAGTTTCTGTTGTCATTATGATTTAAAAATACAGTTGACTGACAATAAATGGTGTGTGTACAGTACTCCTGCCCTTTGGAAACACTAAAAAGCTCAAGAACATCAGCATTGTGTAGTAATGTGGACAGACATTGACAAACAATGACATCATGCTTTTCTAATTATAAAAGAAGCTAAGGAAGTTAGAGGGAGTCTCATTTCAGGGTATAGCATTGAATCATCTCAAAGTGTGGTGCTCCTTTAAGGCAGACTACTGTATAACCCATTGCAATCCAGAAAAGAGGCATGTAGGAACTCGCCCCTTGTTCCTGATAAGTTAGCTCACGTCTCAAGATATTTTCACGGTGTCTGTATGAGTTCAATCAACGCACATTGATGCATGTTACAGTGACAAGGATGATACATAGAAGACACCCTGTATAATAAAAACACAGCTCATTGGTTGTGAGGCTATTATTAAGTAGCGTTCTCTCACACTTTCACTTAGCTACAAAGGTGTGACAACACCAGAGACACAGAGTTCCTCCAACACCCGACAGATTTAAACTATGATTTTCTTCCTTACACTTCTCTTAATGTACTCCATAATACTGAGCCTAACCATAAGCTACCATTTGAATCATCTCTCCGTCCTTGTGTCTTCACTCTTTATATAAATACTCACAATTTATGCAAAGATTTCCCACTGGTCTCAGTCTGTACTTGCTACTTTATGTAAATGATAGTGAGCCAACTATAACCTTGGCAGATGCAAATACAAATGTTTTCTATCTGTTTTAGAGAGCAAAGTGTAAAGCAACATGTATCTCATTATCGCATCAGCGCAGAAGCAGAGAGAAAAGGCATGCTAGTATCATACTCACTGTAAACATGAGCTGGCAGCCTCCCAGTATGTAATCCAGAAAGGTGTAGTCCCTTGTTATCTAAAGGCATTCACAAAGCAGAGTTATTGCATGTGCTCAAGTCATCCCAATTACTACCAGATTTCTCCTTTAATAATATTACAAAGAGCAAACAATATTATGTCAGTAGAGGTACTACCAGTAGAGTCCAACTATTATCTTGTTCAACACAATTTCTAATATAATTACAATAAATATTTAGCATGGATTTTACTGTCATTAGACTAATCCCTGCTGGCAGCCAACAAATATAATTACTGCATTAGCCGTTTTGTGCATGTGTTTGTGTCATTGTCCCTCGCGTGTGTGTGTGTGTGTGTGTGTGTGTGTGTGTGTGTGTGTGTGTGTGTGTGTGTGTGTCTGTGTACAAAGGATTGCTCATGATTGTGCAAATAAAAAAACTAATAAAAAAAAACTAAAATATGAGGGAGAAGCATCAATTATGAAAGCTTGTCATCATATGCTCAAAGCATTAATGTTATTCTGGTCCATGTCTAAAGACTTAGTGCTGCAGCTTAATGTGCCCTCCGTGGCGCTCCGAGGCTGCCGCGCTAATGACTTACTCAGCGCACCAACGCCCAGTCACCACAGCTGATCACAACAATGAAAGATCATCAGAGGTTCTGCTGGCACATGATCTAAGCAGCAGGTTAGTCCAGTATTTTACGTGACTTTAATTTGACGCCTTGCATATTAGTGTACATTGCTTTAAATTGTGTCCACAAGCTTACAGCTAGAGCCTGATGGAGCATTTATTATAATTCCCTCAGCTCCTGAAATGGCTTAAGAGTTGCACTGGGATTTTTGGGGACATTTTGAGAGGTTATAAATGACCTCCTAATTGTTCTATATTTGAGGGCCCTTGGACAATAAAAGGTGCTTGGACAGAACCAAAAGCACGAGCCTGAATAGATCAGAGAGGTTTTGTTGTATAATCAGAGCACATTTGGCCAAGGAACAGAAGGGCCTTTAAAAGGGAATGAAATTGGCGCATTTACAATCAGAGGCTGGCAAACATTTTCAAGCCTACTGTATATTTTACAACATTTTAATAAAAAAACAGAGGCTGTATTCACATAGTACCACTAGTAATTAGGGCTAGTGAACACAGATGTTATTATTAGACACTGATGCTCACCTTACATGATTTGACAATTATAATTCCAGAGTTTTTGTAATTCTTCTTTTTCTTCTGTTTCTTGGGGTTGATGCAGTCAAACTCCACCTGCAGACAGTAATTGAAAGTAAAGTTCTGACAACCAGAACATCTCTGTTCTTACTATCATACAATACCTGCATGTCATTAGATTAACTGATGAATTATCTTTTGTAATGTTTGTCGAGTATGGGGAAGTGTCAGACAGCGTTACGCGACACCTTGACAGACTTGGACTTGATCAAAGCCACACACAGTTAGTGATCCATGACAGGTAGATCTAAATGCCTTGTTGAGTTATCCGGCTCAGCTAAAAGACTGTTTTCCATCTCAAAAACACCTCCTATATTCTTATCCTCTTCTCCACACTCTCTCCATCCCCCATCTTGTCTATGCCTTCGCCTGTTATTCCCCTGAAATCATTAGCACACATGAAGAGACTCAGTGGGAGAACAAGGCACATGGCTGATTTGGCATAAATGCTGTTTCACAAATGAATATGTGCACAGTCGCTTGTGTGCACAGACGCACGCACAAACACACAGCCAGTTACTTATGAATGAGAGGTCCCAATACTGTATCTTTAGCGGAGCAGAAATGCCAAAGTGAAAAGAATAAGTCTCAGGAGGTTTTATTAATTAGCGGCTTAGGCATGACCTCACCAATCCTCTGTGGTTACATTGTGTAAAAAACCCAGATATGCAAATCTATGCATGAATGCATGATTATTCCACTTTTACTGTTGACACAAACAAATGAGCGGTTTTAAACTGCAAATTAATTAGCATGCAGTGAAAGATATCCTATTAACTTTTAAAACATGAAGTAAAATAATCAAACTGAGCTCACTCTATGACTAGCACACTCTATAAGGTGGTTTAAGTCTTTTTTTTTAGTCTTATATGAATGAGACCATGACTTTTTTTGATAGCATAACTCTCTAGTTCCTCACCCCACCCAATTCCATTTGCGCGTTCATGCGGATGGTCCGACATATTAAGGGCCATCTGAAAGCGTGAGTGTCGAGGGTGAATGGCTTATTCAATCCTCCAGAGCAAGTCTGCAACGATGCCGGCGTACTCTCTGTGTATAACACCAGCGTTTACTCCACATAGAAGCGCTCCAGACAAATTAAGTTCTGTGTTTATTGTGTCTTCATGAAATTCTAAAACTGGAACTATATCATGCAGGCAAGTAAAGAGTCATTTGTTTAAGACCGCATAAGGTTTAATCAAAAAGGTTTTGGAAAAGCCCTATAAGACCTCATAAATAATAAAATCCTGACTCTAAACATTGGAAATTCAAACATGAGTTTTACATATTTCACTAAAAACAATAAAAAAGATTAAGTTATGGGAACATAGGTAGATGTCATTACTGCAAGTCTTACTTCTGTTAGTGTTTTTCTTCCATTAGCTCACTTTCTGACTAGCTACAGTTTGAGTCCATGTTACACAGTCTGCTAACGTATCTGCTCAGTCTCTAGTATGTTAATATGTACTGTAGTGTATAGAGAAGTAAGAATAATTATACACACAACCGGTTGGGGAGGAGACCTAAATACATCATCCCTCAATTCTTTTTATGGTAAAATATGATACAAGTTATTGAATGGAGCATCACATTCAAGATTATACTGACTCAAACAGTAAATGTGACTGTTGCTTTACCTCCACTCCATTCTGGGCTTCACTCATCTTGGCCGCGGTGGTTTGAAACTCCCCAATAAAGTCGTGTCCGCCATCATTATCGTAGTCGTAACACAAGACCTGCCATTGTAAGAGCACATACCAGCTACTTCTTTATCTGTACCCAGTATAAATCATCTCGACATTCTTCACAAAGTCCATTTGCGGTGACAAAATGGAGCAGTTGTAGCACTCACCTTTATGCTTCTGTGCACATCTCCATTGCAAAGTGAAATCAGAGGCACGGTGAAGGGTTTCCACGATGGATCTAAAGTGTTCTTTATGACCTAAAATCCAACACAGAAATAGGCCCCTATCAGTAAAAATATTCAATACTCAGAGAGTGTGTGTAATACAATAAGAGCCAAAGGACAATGACCGCCACATACATCTGTAAGTCACCTTGAGCACTCACTGCACTGAGTGGATCATCATGTTTAAGAATGGGTTTAGTTGACAATGACACTTCATGGTCAACAATAATGACAGTTATCTGACGGTACTGCAGTTTTATTTCCCAAGCATGACTCACCTCTGTCCTGTGCACCAGCATCCACTTACTGTCTTCTCCCTGCTTGTGAAACTCCAGGTAGGGGTCGGATTTACCAAAGAAGTCCTGCAGAGACAACAGTGAGTTACTGGATGTATTGGTATTTTTAAAACAAATGTGATTTCTTACGTTTTTGAAATGTATGTTGCATTTGGGAGTCTTTGTTAAAGCAATGTCTTAATATTACGAACTGGGTTTCTAAACTGAAATAGTCATTTTCAACCAGCAGTTACAATTATTTAAACGAATGAACAACCTTTATTTTAGGATCCCAATTTTTTCTTCTAAATTTAGTGAACAGATATTGTAACATTTTGAGCACTTAATCCAAAATTTTAGCACAATATTACAATGAGGAGACATCGGGGCATGTTTTTCAATGTTAGACTTAGGCCACCTATCTAGTAGTGGTTTCTGCTTGACTTTGACTAAAAATAAACTACAAAAATCACTCCTTCATAGATTTGATTTCCAGTTTTATAAGCACTTTGTCACCCACTGGTTGGCAACAAGGGTGAAGAGTGTGAAAACTGTAAATGGTGTTTTCTGTGTGGGCTATCCTTTTATATGTATTTTTATGCAGGAGTGCGTGCGGTGGGTCGATATGCCTACCTTCTTATCCAGTTTGCGCCCACTCAGGGTTAAAGTGATGATTCTGTTGTCAGACAGCTCCTGAGCTGTTATCTAAAATAAAATTACAGCACAACATTAGCAGTAACAAAAACAGTGACACCTATTCCCACTACTACCAGCAAGAGCATCAACAACAGGAACGGCAGCCGTCTCAATAACACCATCATCACAGTTATCATCGCATCAGTAAACAGTTCGCAGCCACAATATGTTACATTACAGCAGCCTCTGATATTATAGAACAGTAAAAGTCAAGTAAAAGATAAACAGAATGTTTGATTTTTCTCACCATAATGGATCCTTTACCAGCTGGCTTCCCATTGGCTAAAATAAGTGGCCTGTGAAGCTTCTTGTTGGACACAATCTAGAGAACATTGAAAGCAATAATTATTGAATAGATATAATATAAAAAAGGATATAATATTTCTTTCTTTTTTAAGACAACAACAAACACTGCCCTTGACAGTACAAAATTAAATCATGGAAGCATTAGAAGCATTACTAAAATTAGTCAGGGATGCCATAGATGGTCTTAGTACCACACAGAACATCACAGTCTGTATTCAAACTGTTTCAGTAAAAGAAATGACATTGTCAGACACTGGTGCAGTGAGCAGCTCCAGGGTGATAAAAGCATTAATGTCCTATGTCCAGCCATAGGACATCACAGTAAGGTCAGGTCATTGATTCCGGCCCAAAGACCTGCCACCACCTCTTCATTCAACTAGGCTCATCAACCACTACACCGTCCAGCACTGACAGAAATCTAGGAGTGGTAATTGATGATCAACTAAACGTCACAAGTCATGTTGTCAGCACCACCAGGTCCTGTAGATTCATCCTCTACAACATTAGGAAAATTAGACCTTTCCTATCAGAGCACGCTACGCAAATCCTAGTTCAGGCTCTTGTCTTGTCCAAACTGGATTATTGCAGTGCTCTTCTGGCTGGACTCCCTGCTGCACAACCAAACCTCTACGCACGTAACTCCTCTCTTCACTAGGTTACACTGGCTCCCGGTTGATGCCCGCATCAAGTTCAAAGCTATGCTCTTGGCCTACAAGACCACCACTGGCTCCGCCCCCTCATATCTTCACTCACTGATACAGGCCTATGTTCCTACCAGATCCCTGGTACCATCCCAAAAAGGAAAAAATCACTCTCACGCACTTTCTCTGGATCTGTTCCACATTGGTGGAATGATCTACCTGCTGCTACAAGATCAGCAGATTCTGTAGACATCTTTAAAAAACCCTTGAAAACACATCTCTTTCGTCAACACCTGACTGACAAACACTGAATTCTACTTCCTTTCTATCAATTCCTTTTTCTTAAAAAAAAAAAATTCTTATCCTTGGCTTTGATTACTGTGCTAGGTTTTTAACTGACTAGTTTTTGTGCACTTATGCTTTTTGTTACCTTGTGTTGTTGAAATTGCTTCCATTGTTTTCCTCACTTGTAAGTCGCTTTGGATAAAAACGTCTGCTAAATGACTAAATGAAATGTAAAATGTAAATGTAGATCATAGAAGGTTGACTGTTTTTTACTGACCACTAATGTAGTTCAAACAGTAGATAGTAGACTTTTCAACTTGAACAAATCAATCAAACGTTGTTTTTGTTGCATTATTTCAGCATTTCCTAAGCAGTATAAACAGTATATGGATCTAAACATATAGGCACAGTGGCCCTGTCGTACCAGTCCCAAAGTACAGATGAATTCTCCGAGGAAGTCATGCTCGTAGAGCTGTGTGGCACACTTGTCTTCATCGAACATGGCAAAGCGCAGTTTCTGGATCTCCTCAAAGTGATAGTCCACCTGGAATTTCTTTCCAAACACTGGGTTCAGGTTGTTCACAGCAGTCTCAGTGCGCCCCAGCTAGAAACAAAAAACATATGGATGCAAATTTACGATGCTGTACAAATATATTTATATATTGATACTTAACATATTTACTTTGGCCTTATTCATTATTAATATTGTGGATTATAAATCTGTCACAGATACAACTGTTTTCCAAAGTGACGAGCCACGAGAGCTAATTTTCATTAAGCCGGCCTGTCCGCAGAGAGAGCAGTGTGTGTAGGAATGTGTGAGAGCAGAGTGAGAGCAGTATGAGAGTCCTGTTATTTGGTAAAAAAAACTCTAAAGCAGGTGGTTTGATGACTAATACTCTCTGGCCGTGCTACTCTTCAGTGTGACTAAGCTGTGCACAGAGCATAATGTGTTGATTTAACCTTACAGCAGGTCAGTATGAGTCTAGCTTGTCACTGCTCCTGAATTAGAACCTGTTGAAAATGCAGTTGTGAATGGTCCCTAAAACGATGCAAGAGGGATTAAAGATTTAAATGAAAGAACTCAATATCATGTTGATTTTGAAATAAATGACACCTTAAATACACAGTGAAAGTCTGCTGTGAATATTAACTATAATGACTAACGTGATTACAATGTATGTGACTAGTTTATTTCTTGTTTAATATAATTCAAGAAGCTAATGCCCCTTGTGGTTTCAGACTCTTACTTTGCTGCTAAAACGCATAACACACTAAAAACAGTTCAGTTATCCACAGGTAGGATGTTATTGTTACAAGTCTTTTGACATATTTGTGTTACAAGGAGACTAAGACAGTAACTAAGGTATGAAGATACACAAGGCTGCTCCTTGGACTAAACTAAATAAGAAAAATCAACATACAGGTTCACACAGTCACACACTACATTTGTGTCTTCAACACGGCAGAGATTAGTTTTAGGATTTGGAGCTTGGCGAGAAAAAAGAATCAAAGGATTTAGAAAATAGCCTCAGTAGTCAGCTAAGTGAGTGCCACGTCATTTGCATATTTGAGATCCACATTTCTGTAGGCCTCTCATGTTCAGTTAAAACCTCCCCATGAGTTGTCGCCGCTCTGGTCTCCTTCCTGGACTGTGCTTTGTTCATCACGTTTTAAACGACTCTATTTCTCTTCCCCTCTGTCTTTTTTCTGTTTTTTCCATCACCCACTCCTCACACCTCCTCTGTGTCACACACTCCTCTTTCATCCCCCTATTTTCCCCCGGTGGAGCCAGCTGCTTCTCACACCTCCATCTCACATGACAGACAAAGATAGACAAAAAGTGACGGAGAGGGATGAGGAGGTAAGAAGAAGAGAAAGAAGACGGTCCAAAAGGAAACAAAGCAATGGAGATAAGCTCTGAGGGAAACTGATTGTGACTGAGAAAAGGTTTCTTGCATCGCCTTCCATCCTCCCCTCACTCTAGGAGCACTAAGCTTTTGTTTCCCCTCCTGTTGCCATAGAAACCATCCACAATTTCACATGGCAGCCCCGTGCCCTGCTGACCGACAGCTAGCTACAACCCGAGGCGCTCGCCTACACACACAGACATGCACGCCGCTGCATGCACACACAAACACCAGCCTGCCCTGTTGACCAGCAGCCCCTCGAGGCAGCAGCCTACACTAACCAAAACTTCATCACTGCTTTGTTCCGCTTTAGCAACTCACACATGAAGCTTTTTCCTGTGCTTCACTTAAAAAAAAGAATATGGCCTATTGGATCACAAAATGGGACACGGAAGCACTCGCAAAGTACTTGTGCTTCATTTTCAACACTATTTTCAGCTTTATATGTAGCGGCTGCACAGTATTAGGGATTATATTGTGACGATGACTTTGTAATATTGCTAACTTTTACTTTTGGTCGCGCCCTTGTGTAATCCAAGGCTCTGTAAAGTTGAACAGTTCATTTTGTATTTTTGTAGATCTTTGCAAAACAGATTAAGTGATTTTGTTTTATTGTAAGACATACAGTATATGATGAACCGTGGAGCCCTGTGGCACTGATGGAGCTTATTGTTTTTAATTGGTAATTGTGTAAGGAACCCTAGAGAAGAGAATACAAGCACCAGAGACACGGCAGACTTTGGCATCACCTGCTTTCATATTTGGCTCCAAGATGGCGCCACGGTTAGACACAGCAGTTCGGTGATCTGTTTGTCCCAGAGCCATTGTCCTCATAAATACTATAAATGTATTTTATAGTCTTTGAACCTGAAGATTACAAGATGTTCTATTCTATTTTGACTGTCAGCAAACAACATGATAAAGCCCCGAGCAGGCACACGGAGCTCTTTAAGTTACAAGTCTTTAGCAACCGCGCATCACTGACTGCTCCAAACCAGATGGAGGAAGGCTAAGCAGAGGAAACCCGACTGAGCTGCACAATGTTATAACAAAATAAAAATACATTTCCGGAGATTTCAGTGCTGCCTACCACTATGGATCCCACGTCAATGTTCATGTTTCAGAGTGAGTATATTTATATGAACTCATTACTTAATCTTAGTCTTAACCTACTACGCAGCAGCACATTAGCATTAAAAAAGTCTCAACTCTTGCGCCAACCAACTGGGCTCAGCACGTCGATGCTCATGCCAGATGGTCAAGACTTCATGGGTTGGGATTTGGCTCATTACATGTAACATATTCAAAGGAAAAACAAAAAAAAGAAGAAAAAAAAGAAGCCAAATGTGGTGGTTTAATAACGAGGCGGCAAAACAAACCTTGAAAACCCTTTCATGCTTTCCTTCTTCAAACTCTACAAACCCCTTTACCCTTTCTCTGTTATCCCCACCACAGGGAGAAGCACCACTGATAATAAAAAAAACATTATTATAAAACAGTCCTGCTTGGCATTCTTTCATTTTCTACCTAGCTCTACACTGCTGCTATTATATCCCGAGTCTTTCTTCTGTATTCACCCCCCCCTTCCCTTTCCAGAGTCTTACCTCCACCCAGTTTCCGTCGACTTCATGGAAGAGAACGCAGAAGGGGTCGGACTTGGAGGCTACGTCTCTGTCCAGAAGGCTGGTGGCAGTGACGGACAGTTCCACCCTTGTGACACAGTGCTGAGGGCCCACACTGCGGGTCTGGCCGTCAGTGGTTGAGCCGAGCGTGTAGGCCATTACGTTCACGCTTTATTACCCTGAAACAGATAACAAATGTACAAATGAACATGTTTTATACATATAAAGACATTGCTAAGTCACTCTAAGAAATTGCCGAAGAACAAAATGTGCCTTTGAAAACAGCAATGTCAATCTCAAAGTGGTGAGGAGCAGCAAAAGTTATTAAGAATCCAAAGGGGACAAAGTTTGAGACATTTGGAAGCTTTTATTCAATTTTGAATGTAAGGTTTTATCTTCATTTGAGTGATCTTTAAGTTATCAGTCTAAGTTGAACAGGTTTTAGATGGATTTGAATCAGGTTTTTGATATCTTTGTTAACCTGTAACCTTACAAATAAAATAAATCTGATTCAAAACCATCTAAAACTTGTTCAAATCCAGTTAAAACACAGTGCCAAAAAATATCACCTTCTTAAAGTATTGAAGGGCCGCATAAAACTTTGCAAAGGGCCACATTTGGCCCCATGGGCCTTGAGTTTTGACACGTTTGTCTCATAAGATTATGGTACTGTTAAGATGCAACACAGTATTTACACCCAACGTGCAGACACAGTTTAGATGCAAATGCATTGTTATTATCTGTGTCCCATACAGACCACTTGATCTGGACAAATTTGACCGTGTCCAGTCTGCCAAGTATTCACTGTGTTGAGTGTTAAAATAATTGTCCAAATCAAATAAAAACATCTGTAGCCCCAGTGTGACCAGTCAAAGTTAGTCTAGAGCTCTATGTCTTTATATATATTTCAATACTATTCATCATCTTTAGTCCAATCTCAGGGAATATCTTTGTGAATCCTTTGAGTGATACATAATAACAATGACTGTGACACACAGACTTTAATAATATGTACCTGTGCTTATAAAATAATCCAGAGGCTCTAAAGGACAAATAAAGCAAAACCCACAGTGTTGGTGGTATGTTCCCGGAGCGGTGTGTTAAAGGATGCTGTCTGTTGCTAAGATACTAATGTGTCATAACCAACGCGTACTCCTCCCAATCTGCTCCTGTGATGTCACTCTGGTTGTGGTGATGCACAGAAAATACCAAAGCTATATTTTCCTTCATTCATTTGCCTCACTCATTGATAGGAGCAAATTAAATAAACCCATTCTCTCATGGATCCATTCTCTGCAGGGTAGACACCTAATTTCAGTTTTGTGTAGTGTGAAAAAAAAAAAACAATATGTGTAAAAGTGATTTATTTCTAAGGGAACAGTGGTGTCCCATTAAGCACCAAGCAATAATGGATTTAAAATGTATCTGTGTTTAACTATGGCTAGATTGTACATATTATTGTATCTAGTGCTAAACCTGCAAGTCTTCAAGCAAAAAAAACCCCAAAAAACAACAGTTAATTATTAAAATCCACAAATTGACCGACCACAACCTGCGGTAAATGGTTTAGGACTATAACAGTGTTACAATATAAAACCAATACCATTGAGAAGGGCTGTGTGCTGTGTGTGTAGAACAACTGAACTCAATATAACCTGTAACTATGTCTGAGTGGCTATACCACAGATGATTATATTGTGCTTCTGTCCTGGCTGCTGGTCCAAATGAGCCTGCTGAAGACACACTTGAGTCAGCTCACAGCAGGGGGGGCACTGCACACCTGACGCACAGGGCAGTGTAAAAAAGTGTGACTGATGGACAAGCAAGGCAACATGGAAGCTGTTCCCTTGCTAATAGCAGAGTGAGCTTTAAACACAGTCATTAAACCTAATTACACGTCCTGCCTGTCATATTCGAGCCAAAGTGGCCAACACAAATGAAGAGTGTAAACAGTAATTATTTAGTGGGTAGTCAACTTAAATATACGATCAATTTTCTTTTTAGCAGCCTTTACAACACGTATATCCTAAAAACTGAAGATGTGCCAAGAAGATTAAAAGCATCAAATATCATATCTTTTCTTTTTACAATTTTTACACAGTCGCTGTAGCACTCTTTTTTTAGTCGATAGTAAACCACAAAGCTAGTAAGTTGTCCTTTTATACTCACAAAACACCAAACACGTGATAATTCTTTAATCTCAATTTAAAATGTTTGATAAACGTACACTCACCTTTCTCGATAAACGACGGCCAACTTCAGTTTTAGCGGATTTTTTTTTTTTTACTTTTGCACACACTGAATAACGCAGAACAATCCTTGAGACCAAAATGATCTACTGAAGCGTGAAGCCACAACTTGTTGTTGCCATTTTATGCCTAATGCCCTGGCAAACGCAACAGTGTGTGGCCGTAAGTCATCCCTGGTGCTGGCCCTATGTTCTTGTGCGCACCGCGGCTGATGGATGGAGGTGTGTGTAAAGCGCGCATTAGTGGCGCCAAGCCGGAAGTCTGCTTTCAAAATAAAACATTTCCGCGTGTTTTATTTCATTTTATTTATTTCTATTCTTTTGCCATTTTTATTTGTTTTAAAAAGCGTCTTTCACTCTTCTTCATCCATTTACAGTTATAATAAGGCTTTGAGGTTCTGTGTGTGTTTAAAGATTTTGATGCTGTTTTCCAAAAATGCCTCTGGCACCCCTCTGTGGTAAATACAAGTGTCAAATATTGCATAAGACAAACACTATAAATTCTTCTTATTAATAAATATAGACTTATATACATGTTTCATGTCTATCTTAATAAACATCTGTAGTTGAATATTATAAGAAATAACATATCAACTCATAAATAACAGTAAAAGGTGTCATTTCAGCAGAAATTTGGCATTTGAAAGTGAAATAGTGGATGTTGTTTTTATGGATTTATCACAACACTTAAGTTATAAATAATATTTATAACTCATTATGTTGACAAAAGAGTTAGACAGGCTTTTTATTTATTGTTGCATTTTCAGTGCAAGATCTAGTTAAGAGAACTAGTTTAACAAATACATGAAACAGAAAACATTCCCAAATGTGCAAACACAACTCAAAAAATAAATTAAATAAGATTAATAGTTCTAACCATATCCATCTTCATCACTTTGTTATATATTTTTAAGGCTTTGCCTCACAACAAATATAAAAACATTAAACTTTCATGTGGTAAAAACAACCTTATAGTATTTAAAGATATAAGGAAAATAAAAATGTTTTGTGAGAGCGGAAATAAATAAGCAATATGGTATAGAGACCACAACCTGACTTTCTTCTCTGCTAAACTGTGAGTTTTGGGTTTATTGTGTTTTGAATTATGTGGCCTCTAAAATTTTTTAATTAAGGTTTAGTGCAATGTAAGGTAATCCTTGTTAGAAACTTTAAATACTCAACTCTAAATCTCACACATGGAAATACACATAAATATTTTCCCTGAAGCTTTAAAATTATTGCCATAAATACATTAATCCCTGTGTGGCTGAAACATTGTTATTCTGCAATATTTCAATCACTGCTATTCACAGCTTTAGTTCTACCTCTACTGGGCAGAAATTAGGTTGATGAGAAACTGAGCCTCCTGTCCTTCACTCTCAACCCCTCGGCTTCATCAGTTGATATTCTGTTTCTCCACAGCCTAGAAAGAGAAAAATGTCTTAAGTATATTTACAAGCTACAAAAGATAACTGTCTCTTTCTAAAAATGTCTTACCTGATGATCTCCATCGCAGGACAGGAGCGCAAAGCATTCACCAAGGCCTCCGCACCAGAAACACTCACAATGTTGCACTCCAGACTTGACAAAAAAATATACAGACAATTTGAAAAAAAAAATTATGAATTTGTTTGGGACTATAAGACACAAGTTGAACTTACTCGATTTTTATCATCCTTTGACACAGGGGAAGCACTCTGGACAGCTCCAGTGCCACACCATCAGCACAGTTATTCCACCCCAGACTGGCGAATGACATAAATTACAATATTCAACAGAAACATAAAATGCAGTTTCAGTAATTCAGCAATCTTGCAAATAGATGCATATTATACCATTGTTTGTTTTTTTCATTATATAATGTTAGTTTGTAAGTATTTAGGGTGACTACCTCACATCTCGTATTTGGGGACAATTTGCCAGACTTGCAATAACTGTACACAACTCGGACGTCCCAACAGAAGTCAGGCTAGAACCGACACAGAAAAACAAATCTCTTTAAGCTACATTCATGCATTTAGGTGGACATCAGTGACAGATTGAAATAATCTTACTTAATCTTAGTGAGATTTTTTAAGCAGGATATTGCTTTGGCCAAACACACTGAGCCTTTATGTCCAATAGAGTTTTCTGAAATACTAAAAAACACTTTGTATAAAACACAAACCACAACCACAATATTAGTAAATGTATTAAAATCAATGTGTGCTTACTCAACCACACAGAGCTGTGTCAGTGATGGAAAAACAAGAGCCATGCTTGCTGCAGTAAGATCACCCAGACTGTTACTTGATATTCTGGATAAGTGTCAATGAAAAGACTTATGTCATTGGTAATGTAATTAAAAACTAAATAAAACAAACAATATTATCAGCATAATCTTACTGCAGCTCCTTCAGCTGTGTACAGCTCTTCAGACCCTCCATGAGCTTCTCTCCTGATTGGTCACTGATGACATTCTTTGATACACTGAAAAATAAGACACATTATTATTTAGCTTTTTACTATAAATCTAAAATAATACTTAAATTGATGACTCTTGGATACTATTTAGAAAAAGCACCACTAGGTGTCATTATAATCTGTTATTCCCTACAGTCTATACTGTATAAGGAGACATGGCATAACACATTTAATAATCAGAACCTCTATTTTCAGCAATATTCAACCCAAACCTTTTCTCTCATTAAAAAAAAAAAAATCACGTTTTCTTTGTCGAAAGCTTTTTGTGAATAAAACACAAGAAAATTCACTTTCATCAAATGATTAGAAATGCATTAGTCCCTTTTACAATGCTAAATAAAACACAAAAGATCATTCTCAATAACCTACAGTTGACAATGACATAGTGTTGTGTGCATTGTGTCCATACTTTCCTCACACATGAACACAAAGACTGCCTGAACTCTGACAAAATACAGAAAACAATAAGTGTTGTTGTTCTCTTTTTGATTTTGAACTGTGTGTTTGTGGGATGTTTGTATGTTACAGTAGTTGTAAGTTCATACTGTAATAATACTCAGTACAATCTTGTTCCTAGCTCATAGAATTGTTTTACTGTATACAATATAACCTGATAAATGAAATTCCCAAAATCACGGCACATATTCATTTTCACTTTTTTATTCACACAACACTGTTTGATTTTGACATGTTTGCAGAAGGGATTCTGAGATTATCTTGATTTGTATTTTGACAAAAGCTCCTTTTACTGATGTGTTTTGAGGGAAATGTAAAATGTGTTCAACCATTCAAAAAAAGAAAAACCTAATGTCATAAAAGTATTTTTTAAAATAGATGTTAAAAAAGAACAAGGTGTAGTTGTAAAGGGGTTGACTGCAGAACATACCATGACGTTACTGTTAATAGCTGGGCAGGAAACAGGGCATTAAAACATATCAGGGATATTAGGTGAGCATATTAAAAGCAGTAGAGAGGTGTTGATTACTGTAATAGTGGGGAAGAGTATCACAAAAGACACAAGACATGTCATTTCTCATTTGTCAAATGCCATTTGGCTCTAGTAGACAGTTGACTCTTATATCATAAAGGATTTGTGGTATAAACATACATTTACAGGAGTTAAATACTGTACCTGATTTTTTGGAGGTCATTCCATAGAGGAAGAAATCTGACCAGCAGCTCCACTCCATTGTCAGCTATCCTCCAGCTGTCTATTCTGAAACAAATCCTTCCTGTTACTTGGCACAATACTTATGACTCAACTTCTATAAGTGATTTATTCATATTTAAACTTACTCTAGCTCTTTCAAATGTATGAGGTTCTCCATAGCAACAAGGACATCCCACCACAAACCGTGTGTGGAGATTTTACCCAGCCTGCAACGCAAACAGGTGTCATTGTGTCATTGACTATGACGATTAGACCAAGTAAGTCAACATTGTTTTAATAAGTAAAGAGATAAATCATGTTTACTTTGCAGCATATTACCTGACACTTCCTTCACTCAGAACTCCAACATTGGTTATTTGAGGATTATTGTTATCATGACTTATGCTCACAACAGGACATTGTTGCTACTAAAAGCCCCAAATTCTGTGGGAGCCACACTCCAATCATGACCTTATTTTGAGATGATTTGTATATTACCATGTAACTAATAATGACACATTTATACATGGTACAAACACGTCTGACATTTCACAGTTGTGTTGTGTCAGTGCCAAACACTTTACAGGTTGGCACTGCCAGATAAGATCCGTGATTAATAACTGTGCCCCTGGTAGTAGAAATTGGACCCCTGAGATCAGTGACTATCATTTTATTTGGCTCAAGAGAAGCTGCTGACACGCTGGTATGATAAACTGCGGCAGCGGTAACTGCAATGTGATCACTGGGTGGGAGCAAATGCATCGCATGCATGGCATTATAAATAGATAGGATTATTAAGAGTATTTTGTAAATGTAAACACAAGTTACCAGCATGTACATGAGCGACTGAGCTGAGTGCGAGCAATTATGACCCACACGCATTCATCAAATGTGATTGTGATTTTAATGAGAGCTAACATGTAAAATATACAATTTTATGAATCTGAAAAAGGGCTCTTACTTGAGAATGCGTAATGTTTTGATGTTCTTCACTGATTGGGCCAGACACATTTTGCAGTCTTCATCCAGATGCACACAATCTAAACTTTAAACAAAAAAAAGGTTACATTAAAACATTAATGTTTTTTTGATAAAAGAAAGGTACATACCACTAAAAAGTGATAGAATAGTCTTCTTTAGGATCAAAACTACAAATTACATTTATGTCAACTATTCTAGCTGCCTCTTTAAAAACACGTCAACACCTCCACCTCAAAACCAAACTGAGTTTTGTGGTACGTGTGTAGGCAGGTGTGAGGGTAATGTTAAGGTGAACATGCTATTTGGAGGAAATGTGCTTGTCAAATAATGGTGTCAGAATTTAGTTTAGGGACACAACTACACTGTAGAGTTTATTAAAACACAGTGTAGCCTTCTCTTTCAATTGTTACTGCTAAGTTATTATTCTATTTCTTTGTGTGTAAAAGCTCATAAAACAATGTCAAATGAAACTTTATGTCTGTTTTACCAAAGCTCCTCTAGATGTTCACAATGTCCCAGGCTTTCGATGAGGAGAAGTCCTCCAGATTGCAGCCAGGCACAATGAGAAAGACTACAACAGAGCACAAGGTAAGATTGTCTAATCAATGTCACTGAACGTACTTATGAGCCTTGAATGAGGAAAAATATCAGTTGATTTTGTTTTGTACTGTAACGTGAAGGCTTACTTGAGTGATCGAAGGGAGGGCAACACTCTGGTCAGCCTCTGAGCTGCCGTCTCACTAATCACATGACCTGAAAGACTAAAAAAGACATGAACACAAATTGTATCAATGCTGTAAACAAAACTGAAAGGCTATGGTTTGCATCAAGGCCACGGAAAGCCTTTCAGCAAAGGTTTTACTGTCCTTGGAACCAACACTGTACATGACAAGCAAATGTTAGATATAAAAGCACAAATGTTAACACCAATAATCAATAATATCTTACCTGAGAGAGTTTAGCTTTGGCAATAAGGGAAGGACAGAACAAAGAAACTCTGTGCTCTCTTCAGTCAAGCTGTTGTGTGATAAACTGTGTAGAAAAACATGAACAAGTTATTTAAAAATACATTCAGCCTTAGCTTCTGCCCTTTGTGTTTTCAACAAGACCGTTTTACTAACTCTAACTCTGTCAGGAAAAGGCATCTCTGAAGAGTATTCTTCATGGGTACAAGTTGAGATCTCTGTATGCCACAATCCACAAGACTGAAATAAAACAGACAGAAGTGAAAGAAGTGGTATAGATTACATTTGAGGACCAAGACAGTGTCCATTTTTATTTGTGGTAACTGTAATATTAGAATATTGTTAAAAAAATAAAAAGTACCCTATTTTTTGCGTGGCAATTGTAGATGATGGACCTGCTGTGTCACCACTAAAAAAAACACAACACAGTTACTTAATAATAAATATTATTTAGCACCATCTAGTGTTGTTTTACCAAAGTGACTAAAACATGTAGAAAATGTCCCAAATGTGTTTTAGTTTGTGTTTTATACATTTCACAGGCTTTTCTTTTAATTTCATGATTTCTTTTATCTTACATATTGCAATCTCTAATTCTGCCTAATTTCTAATTTCTAATTCTGAGAAATATGATTATGACCATAATGTGTATTATGTAAGAGTCAGATTACCTGTCTGAAGTCAGGTCACCACATTTTTTCAAATACATAAGTAATGTTTTCTGTTGTATCCTGCAGAGATAATGTTAGATTAAACAATGTTAGTATAAAGCAGCTGCTTTGGTGATTCTTGGTATTTTACCTGATAGTGTTTATGTTGCTGTTAAGTTCCAGGCAGTGACACAGCAGGCTGACAGCTTCCTCAGACCTGATCCAGGACTCCTCAATACTGAAAATAAAACATACTGACACTTTTATTTTTGTTTTTTACATGTTTTAACAAATACAAACTGACTGTGACTTACCTGACCGTACATTCTTTCTGACCAATGTCCAACATTTTAACAAAGTCCTCTATACTCTCTGAAAAGCTGTTCTTGAACCTGTAAACCAGATTTTAAGATTTATGAAACATGGGATTTATAAAACATCAACAAAATCAAAAGCAACATTTTTCCTCCTTCTGGATATATTTCTCAAAAAAGATCTGTATTTTGTATTATTTTTTTAAAGACATAAGGAAGAGAGTACAGAGAATAAGAACTTACTCCAGCTTTATTTGACTGGGACAGTTGGACACTATCTCTGCCAGTTGGACTTGCTGGTTACAATTTAGACTGCCACCAGTCACTCTGACAAAAAAATATATATATATATATATATATATATATATATATATATATATATATATATATATATATATATATATATATATGTATAATTATTCAGCCTTTGTATACAGTACACAGTTTTCTCCTACCTAAGGGTTTTTTCTAGTCCATCACATTGTCTGAACCAGATGAGACATCTATGTTCTTCTCCCAAGCTATCAGCAAAAATGGGAGAAGTGATACGAAAACAGCAGAGAGACAACAAAAAAAGACATCAACCTTTTAAATGTAGAATGAATAACACCTTGACTTAGGTATTTAAAACCCACCAAACATCTACAGCAGAGACTTTGTCACATGTGCACAGTTTTTGAGTCAATTCCAACAACCCCTGTTGTGTGATGCCATTGTTGCTCAAACTGTAGACAGAAAAACAGGAATAGAGAACAATACCAAGCAAAATGTTTATTCATCATCAGGTTGATTCACAAAACATATTTCATTATAGAATTATTATTATTATAAATATCTTACTTAATGCAGTTGGTGACTTTAAGTCCTGGCAGAGAGTCTGCAAAATGCTTAACTCCTTCCTCATCCATATTGTTGCTCGATAAACTGCACAAAAATGTAAAAGAAAAGCTATTGTTATTATTATTATTATCACTAACAGGCACCAATATAGAAAAGCATGCATGAACCATACTCCAGTTCAGACAGTTGAGGACCACACTGCAGTATCTCAAGCAGACTCCTAAAGTTGTTCCTGTTGAGTTTAAAATGACTGAACCTGTATCCAAAAAAAAGGTTTGTCAGATTTGAAAGACACAAGTCTGTGTCTGTTCATTTACATCAACAATCTGTTAGGCACACTCTGAATCACCTGCAGCTTAACTGGTCTTGCTTCTCTTTGTCAAAAATGACAAAGGAGTCTCTTTGTGAACTGAATGTGAATAAAACATACTGATTAATAACAGACGTAGTGACAGACAGAAGGTGACACAAGCAATAGTCTCATACCTGAGATCCACTGATCGAACTCGCGTGCAGCCAATAAAACATCTGAGCAACAACACTGCTCCAGTCGTTGACAGAACACAATGACCAAGACTGGTTCAATAAAGACAGCAAAGGAGAAAAGAAAGATATTTTTGATAACATATGTGACAAATTAATAAAAAAAATGCTTTCACTTTAATGTAGAAATGTGTGTACATATCACACCAGCAAAAGACAATAAGACTATAAACTTTAGCCTTAGGTGAAATAAAATAAAAACTATATTGGAGATAACCCAGTGGTAATTTGGAATCTTTGGTAACACCTCCATCACATTCTACAGGCAGACATTGAGAACCCCACCACCACACTTCAGAAGGGAAAGTGAGCTGATATTTGACATTTGTCGAGACACAGCTGCTGGCTGTAAGAAGCAGCAAGGTGCCCCAGTCAAGGCAGGAGTAGGAAGGTGACATGTGCCGGCTTTATACACCCGGCCGTGACATGCGACACCAAATGCCAGGAGTGACAGAGAAAGGGTCCTCCACCACCTGTCATTATGCAAACTATATTTAGGATTAAAGGAGACATTCCACTTTCCCCATTGGTGAAAAGATGTCCTAAAACATTTGGTCTGTGACAGAATTATAAGCAGCTGACCCAAGTGCTCATTCTCAAAAACAAAATTAATAAAATGAGACACACAAAGACTTTTTGCCTTGTCCTGAAATGTGACACTTTATATTGCAAAAAAAATAGGCATACCAACACAAAAAGCCCTATTTTTAAGGCGCTTATTAAAAATGAAACCTATTTTCTCATGCTTTTTACAATTTTAATGGGCCTGCAGTATATTTTTCCCTTGATTTTTAAGTAGAGTCTTTCTTTTTACATTTGGAGCTAATACTTATTTAGGATTGGAAATTGGCATGTTTCTGGAACATTTACTGTAATTTTGTTACGTGGTGCTTTATAATCTTCATCATTTTATCACTGCGGTATTTCTTTTCTTTATTGCTGAAGATAACAGGGTCATTTCTGTTATTGGTTCTGCGTGTCATGGCTTAACATGATCTTATCAGTAGCCATCTTGTCTTTCTTTGTCCTGACTGTGCCCTTCGTTCTTTTTTACATAAGAACTTTTCCATGTGTCTCTTTCCCAGCTGTGGGTATTGTGTAATTATCCTTGGAGATCAGTTGTGTCTTACTTGAGAGTCTGTAGTGACGTCATCTTTGGCAGGACTTTAACCAAATTGTTGACTGTCTCATCGGTCAGTGAACTGTGAGACAAACTGATACAACATGACATACAGTTAAAACACATCTATTCATTAGAAATCAAAGTTTATAATGAAGGAAATGCAATTGCCCTCACTCAAACTCCACAAAGGACTGACACTGGAGCAATTTCTTGCAGAGTAAAGTTACATCTTCTGGCATTAGGCTGCTGTTGTTTAACCTACAATGTAAAAGGTAATGTGTTGAATTCATTATGATGCAGAGAAAACAGCTTTCCAATGTGAGCAAAAAAGCTTAGATTACCTGAATATCTTGAGCTGCCCAACACTAAAAAGCAATAGGGATTAGAAGTTGGATAAACAATAAAAATTTTAAAGGGACCAATTATATTTCTCAAGGGTAACTGCCTTACCTTTGATTAGGACAGAACTTCAGGATCACTTTTTCTTTGCCATCATGGCTGAAAAACAGGATGCAACACAACTACTGGCACAGCTTTATAAGGTGTAGAGGTATAATAAATGGCAGTGCATCCCTGTTTTATTCATCCAGTACATTTCTTAAATATAGAATTTCTCAAAAGTACCTGGCATGAACTTGTATTAAATTCTTATGGCTACACAGAGCACCAGCCAACAGAATGACTCCTTTCATTGTGACGCCATTGTTACTGGCACTGCAAAAACACACAGAGACATGGTGATCCAGTAGGAAGGACATATTTTCCCTTCTAAACAAACAATCTATCCCAGATAATACCCCAGTGTAATTATAGCAGCTGCCAGCTTTGCATTGGAACTGGTTTGGTGAGATTGTAAAAGGCAACCGCCAGCATCAGATCATCTCCACACAACAAAGTATTTTGTCTAGTTGTCTTTTGTATTTCCACACTGCCTATGTAGCATGTCCCACAAATGCATTCACAACAGTAAAAATGGACTAATGTATTTTTCTGTGAGTGCTTACTTGATTTGACAGATTTTCTTTAGTTGTGGCAGGCCATTCAAAAGCTTTTCCAGGCCTTCATTTTGGAGCGAGTTGGTGGACAAGCTGACAAAAAATATGTAATTTTACTTTTTTTTCCTCCCCACTTGCTCATTGTGTGTGCATTCATATTATTACTGGCCTTACTCCAGAACAGTGAGATCAGATGAGCGTCCCAAACTCCTCAAGACCCTCTCCAGACCTGCAGGCACTAGACCACAGCAGCTGAGACTTAACAGACAAAAATGTGTTTTATTTCTGGGTGTATATTATAGATGCATTTATTTTAAGCCTATGTTAGTTGATGTATTTTTAAGAATATAAATGTATTCAGTCTATTTCTAGTTTCTAAATTGGAAATATACTACTTCTTCCTCAACACATGATCTACTGAAATGTTGAACTAGATACAGACCTCAGTGTTTTGGCTTTTCCTCCAGAAAATAATATAGACACTTGGGCAGAATCTTTCAGTCTGAAACATTGAGAACCATATATTTACAAAGTTATTTGTTAATTACAATCACATCAAACAAGTTATTTGGTTAAATTGCATCCCAGGTTGAGGTTGTACCTTATATGAAGCTCAGTGACAGCTGTGCAGTCAGACATTAGAGCAGTCAGAACAACCAAAGCTTCAACTGAGGAGCAGCTGCCGTTCATACTGAAAACGAAACAAACTATTTATAATAATTAATGCTATTTATAGTTGAGCATGCGGTAGCAATGTAGCAGGTGCTTAACAATTACATGTTGCCATGTAAGACATGTCAGGAAATCAAGGCTGCTTAAGTATGGTATGTGGTTCACACTTGTTTAATAAAATGTGAGTAATATATACGTATATTGCTAATTGATGACTATGCTCATGTACTGTTCTGTCATTGTATCACTATGATGGAGTTCATTTTACATTTTACATGAGTATCTCCTCCGATAGACTTACATGATCTTTTCAGTGATGTTGAACTTGGGCAAAAACTGCACAAGCACCTTTAAAGTGTCCAATTTCCAGTTGCTTCCAGACAAACTACAATACACAAATATAAAAATAATTACCATACTGGGATTTCAACAAAAGTGTTATTTACTTTAGGTTACTTACTTAAGCACAGACATTGGTGGACCTTGTGTGAGTGACTTTGCAAGGTTTTGCATCACAGACTTGTTCCATTTCTGGTTTAATAAACTGGAAAAAGTAGTCCCAAAAGATTACAACCAAAATATTGTATATGACAAATTGGTTTTAGAATCAATATAATTATTATAATTGCACTTCAATTTGTGTATTTACACTGAAAACTGGAAAGTAGCACTTTGATTAAAGTTTACTGTGTTACCTGACCGCTGCTTCAGACAGAACTTTATGACTGCAGACAAGGAAATAAAACACAGTGCACTGTTAAAACGGTTAATGACTGCCATGTATTTGTGCATCAGGCCATAAAACGTACCTATTCCTGTCAGAGTTCGGGTAGAAGGTTACAGTAAGTTCTTTACCTCCGCTGAAAACAAATAAATAAAAAGGTCTTAGAAATGTATAAATGTAATTTCACATGTTGACACTGTCTATGTGCATACTCAATATGGATATGTTCGACGTTCAGTAAAGACATTTCATTTATTAGATAGACAACTGCTTTCAGGGAGGTGTTGTTTTGGCCAAGTCTGCATGAAGCAAACAGAAGTTAGTAGAAGGAAGCACACTTTATGCAAAACAAGAACATGTGTTTAATTTTGCATTTTTTTTTGGTTTGTTTTTTTACAATTTGCATGAAGCATTTACTTACTTTACATACAAAAGCTGTTGTAGCTTGCTGAGGACATCAATCATATGTTTAACCCCTTCATCTTTAAGATTGTTGTCACTCAGGCTGCAAGTCAAAGAGAGTAAACAACACAGTTTAGGTTTTCAATGGAAGATATTTTAATGTAGGGCATTTTACAACAACGTTCACAAAGATTCTGCTCCACTTCCAAAAGACAGTTGAAAGTTTTCCCTTTTCTTGCAGTGAAATTGTAAAGGACAGTAAACATACTTGATTTCAGTAATGCATGGACAGTCCAGAAAAGCAGAAGCCAAATGGGCCGCTCCTGTAGCAGTCAAACTGCCACCACAAAAACTTTAGGACATAAATAAAATGAAATCAGAAGATTTAGTAAAACAATAAGGGTATAATTATGTATAATACATAAAGAGTATAATTGTATAAAGTGCAAACATACTTTAGTTTAGCCAAGGAACAAAATTTGGGTAAAATTGTGGACAATTTTTCCGCAAACTTGTCACAATACTTGCGGCTGTGAAAACTGTCAAAAACAGACATGTTTATTATACAGTGAATGGTTATAGATCACAGCAAGACACAAGGTGCTAACTGTTGTGTGTTGCCTTATCAGCTGACAACTGTAAATCCCAGTATTAACTTGCTCAGTGCAGCATCTCTCGAGTCATTAACTGAGTAAGGCTTAATAAGATCCACCAAACTGTTTTCACTGCCATAAATTAGAAACTTGAACTGAAAGTTAAAACTAATGAAGCAAAACAGACACTGTAGACAAGCCAAATAATAAATCATAATTAAAGTTATACACAAGTATTTAACTATATCACATTTTAACATATGTGTTAGCGGTCATGAAATTACCTGAGGTAGTGAATGTTTCGACATCGGGGTAGGAGCTCCAAACACTCAAGTTCCATTGAACATGCTCCAAAGTCTAAACCAATGTTTTTATCTTCTCCAGAGTTTACCACAAAAGCCAGAGCGTCTATATCATTAGGTGACAGCCAGATTTTGCGCAGCTCCAGTACAGGTGTTGTGTGCATGAGCTCTTTGGCCAGTTGGACGTCCTGGGTCTCCTGGACACAGTGGCAAAGCTCCAGTACCTTCAGAGGAGACAAGCAACAATATAATAACTGCAGAGACACACAATTAATAGAATTTTTGTTTTGTTTTGATGACGTAATTTAATGTGGGAAGATTAAGGCCAAGAGAGAAAGACCAAATGTCACATTTTACAATAAAATGATTTGTACAAGTTTATTATTTCAGTTTAGTTTGTGAGCTTCTTATTCCTTTCCTATGTTGTCACTATGTCATTTATTTTATCAACAATTGTTCCACATTTTTACATATTTAACCTTGCACTGCTTTGTAGAAAATAGTTACATACTCTTTAAAAAAATATATTATTTTCTCTAACTTGTGGAAATACGTAACCTATAGTAAAATAATGTAACACTGTATACAAGGTAATAGATAATTGTTAAGACTAGCTTTACGTATATACCTTATCATTTTTGGGAAATAAGGTTACCTTTGGTCCAGTCAAAGTGCTTTGGCACAATTGTTGAAGCAATTTTATTACAATCTCTTGTCGTTTCTGAACCCAATTGCATCCTGCTTTGGCCAAAAGAGCAAGGACAGCAGTACACTTTGGTGAAGCCAGACCACATACATATAGATACAGGGAGTCAGTGAAGACTGTCCTCTGGTCTGACTTGGTGGTCCAGCAGGTCTTCAGACTGAACCTAAAACATAACATCACATAATTCAGCCAAATGCTCTGCACAGTATCACTTAAATATATTGGGATTGTGAAGTGAGTAAAGTATGTAAGCTTTTGCAGAGTGAGAGTTGTTGCATTCTTCATGTAAACCCCACCCCCACACACCTGCTAAGACTATAAGCCCAGCCCACTTTTCGCCTACATTAGTGCTATTGCTGTTCCATTTAGAGTATGTCAGACATACGTCTTCAACTTACCCAGCTCATGATTTCACGGCTGGGTTATTCCTAGTACAGAGTGTGACTGTATATGGCTATACATTGAAACACTGCCTCTTAAATATATCTACATCTAAAACAAAACTAAAATGACCAAACATAATATTTGTGTAGATTTAATGTCCTCTATAATATCTTAATAATTTTATGAACATGTTTGTTATAAGACTCATACCTCTTCTTCAGCTGTGCGTGAGTAATATCACTACTTGTCATTATTTTAAGTGCAGAAAAGAATTCTTGCACCGTGAGGTGAATGAAGCTGTAGGCACTGACAAGAATCCCATTGTCCTGTCTGAGCTCAATCTTAAAAAGAAAAACAAATATTTTGTAAGGCATATATCATTTTTAATCACCATCTCTCCTTACCACTTTATTACAGTAATATACACAAAACTATATTTTACCTTTGAAAGGAATCCTGTCCTGAGTGAAAAGCCTAAAACACTGTTGGGAATGTCTTCTTCCAAAAACAAGATCTGTCCTGACTCTAAACCATTCCAGGCCAGTTCACACAGCTCACAGAGCTCAGATTTATACTGGCTCACAAGAGTTGTCAACGAGAACACAGAGCTGCAGAAAGCAAAACTAATTAGTAAGGGCCTCATTGAAATATCTGCATCCAGAATTTATATGCTTAAGATATTTTACTTTGTGCATCATAACATGTATAACGACTTTTGCTTTGTAGCTGTTTCTGGAGCCAATTGTTCTAACTACTTAGTTTGTAGAAAATATTTGAGAATACAATAAAACTAAGAATATAAGATACACTAAATGCACTATATGTAAATATGTATGTTTGCCACTGCACTAACATCACCATAGATGTTTAATATACCCAACATTGTGTTTGCCTTACCTCTGTGAAAACCCTGTTGCTGTTGTATTATCTCCTTTATTAGGGCAGTGGCTCAGAAATGCTCCAACACTTGTGAGGTAGATCTGAGTGCGAGTGGAGGGAATCTGAGGGACTGGATGTAGATAATCTCCACATTTTTTTACACCTTCTGCTATTTCTCTATCACCTTGTCTGGCTCCCAGCAGTAAGTATTCCAGACAGATGCAGCAGATGTTGCAGAGTGCAGGGATGGTCGACATTGTAACAAGATCTCTACTAGAGAGAAGCAGATCTGCTGCCTGCTTTCCAACAGCTATAGATGCCACATGATACAATGTGTATTAGAGTCAACATATGGGACAGAAATGATAAACACTGAATAAATGGTTATAAGCCTTTACCTTTAGGTTTAAAATAGTTGTCTACATATTCCTTAATTTCATGGCGGCTCCAATGTTGAAGCTGTCCTACTTTATCGGCTATGCCATCTAAAGCTGTGGTATTGTGCACTCGACATGTGACCATCACAGTGCAGCCTGGCAGGATGTGCCGATTTAACAACCCTGAGATAAACTCTGCAACAGACAGTGGTTTTCTTGGGTCTAACAGTGCATTGCTGCTGTATTTTTTGATGAGCTTGTATTTAAACTCATCATAACCATCCAGGACCCAGTAACTTTGTTCTGGATTGGATAGGAGGTAATCCACAATTGCTTCCTGTGAAAACACATAAGTCAAAGTGTAAAACTCACTAGACACTTTTATAAAAAGTATTTTAAAGGGGCAGTAAATCCACCTCTTAACTCCCCAATCTTGCAATTGCCTTTCAAACATACTGCCCTTGGAGCGTGGAGCAGAAGGACAGAATCCTTCTCCTCCATGCTCAGCTTTCTTAAGCTCAAAAACATAAATGTCTGCCACATATGGAATGTGGCAGACACATCAGTAATCATGAGAGAGCATTCTAAAGCATTAAAACCCTATGGGCAACAGACATCAGCCAGCACTATCTTTAAAGCCTTTTCTGCAGGGCAGAATGTTTTTGATCTGACTCCAAGATGGCACAGTCTTTCCCAGTTAAAACAGGGTTCAGTCACAGACTATTCCAATGACCTCCACACTGAAAAGTGGAGTCTCCTGGACAACCTGATAATTTCACCTCTACTTTGGTCTTCTCATAACTAAACATAAATGCAGCACAAGGTGGACACCTCAGACGTGAGGATAATTGAAGTCCTTCTTAAGCATTTATCTTCTGACAAGACTTTTCCTGTTGCTTTGCCCCAGCTTAGTGAAACTACAACATCTGTAATCAAGACGAGCTGGCACTCAACTTTTCCGTTGAATAGTGGCATTTTTAGCCAAATGGCACTTTTTTCTACCCCCTTGCACACTCAACTCGCTTTAAATCATGCTTCCATTCATCCATTTACACATTCAAGCACTCACACATTCACACTGTGGAAATGTGGTACCTCAGACTGACTGAAGAGAATGTCTACACCCCTGTCAAGTCTGTTTGTCCAGGCTGTTAAAATAAATGATAATTAATGCTGAAAGCAAACCTTCTGTTGTTCTGTGCCTTCTGGAGGGAGATAGTGCTGGAACAGCAGCTCAGACAATGACAGGTTATGGGAAATGAAATTAAGATGACGAAATTCAAGAAGGACGAAGAGGTGGGATGTAGGGACAGGGCCCTGTAATAAGTAAGACATGTTATACCGAACAGGATATACATTATATTCATATTAAATTTAAAAATTGAACCTACTAAATCGTGTGCCCACAGATGACCTAAGCAAGACATAAGCATTGTTTTTCCTGAACCTGGAAGGCCATGCAGAGCGGTCACTTTTCCTCTACTGCCCTGAAGGAAGGTGTCCAGGGTCACTTTGGAATCATATTCTGCATCAGACTCTGTAAAATTATAATAAATGCACACAGAAAGTAAAAGTTACTTTATTAGCTTTATGACTGGGTACATGCACCTCCACTTTTCACCTGTACAAGATTGTCACTAAATTCATTTAATTAAATGCATATCATCAGATACATACCCGGTGTTCTGCTGCCTCTGTCGACGGGTGTTTGATCTGGTCTGTCTCTGACTCTGTTTGCTGTTCTTAAGCTGATCCAGACATTGTCCGGCTGCACATCTATCACCAGGTTCTTTCTTACCTTCTCCCACCTCATCAGCAACAAACTCTTGACTGAGGCAATATACTGTTCAAAGTAATCTGTGCATCGTGAAACCAACAGCAACATTATCAGTTGAAGGTAATAATGTAAAACCCCTTTATTATTTACATATTCCTGTGTTGGCAAATAATATTTTGAGGCGTTTCAAAGACATCTGTAAATACCAAAGCCACATAACATATTAACATATAGAATAGATCATAAGATGTATAAACAGTTGTATAAAAGAGCTTTAATTATCACTTGCCAGTTTGTCTAACCCTTTGAACTGTTATAACTCTCGACATCCGATGCCCATAATAAACACTATTTGCGTGCCTCCTTTTACCACTGCAGTAACACATTACACAGGAATGAAAATTCACTTGGACAGCTGCACAAACAGATTTTAATGGTTAAGTCTTAAACTACTATTTTACTTTACTATTAACTGAGATGTTGCAGGTGTCATTCTAAACTGGTCCTCTAGCAGTTTTACAGACGCTGTAGTATTCAGCTATTAGTGGGCTTAAGTCCCAGTAATAAATGTTTTGCAATGGAATGTTTTGTAAATACCAAGACGTGGCCGTTTAATTTGCTGCTCCTCCAAAGCCTGCATTGGTGTCTCTGTTACTCGTAGGTTGGAAATGTCACAAGCCCCTGCAGAAACATGGTCAACATACGCAGTATAAAATATCTAAAATGTAAATTCTCTTTTCTGCAAGAGTTTTGAACCACTATGACTAACTAGTCCTTTTTCTGGTTTTAAAATAATCTCAAAAATGTATAGGCTATTTCCTTAAGGCTGGGCGTTTTGAAAACCATTGTTACTATGCTTTCATTTTCACTTTTTCTGCTCTCAGCCACATTGATTCTATCAACTGAACTACTCAACATTTAAAATTAATATAAATGAACATCTTGCTCAATTTAAAGTACAAAATCACAATGTTCTATTTTACACTAGTGTGTGGTTGTGTGTAGTTATAATACTTTATAAACTTCTGTTTTGGACTAGCTGTTAAAGTGATAAAAATAGAGGACACATCTATAACTGCCCAGCCATTTATACAAATATGCAATTGACTTGTTAGCACTTACTGGTAGAATCTCCAGACACTGACATGAGCCTTGTTTCAAGCCACATAGGGATGTTCTCACACAACATGCATATGCTCTGTAGGAAGTCACAGCACTGTGCAGAGTCTGCATTACTGTAATATTCCAATAAAGCCTTTGCCGCTGTTGCAGGAAAACTAGCAGGATCCGAGCTGTTGACTTGCCATGTATTATCAGCGGGAATTTTCTGGCACAAATTCGTGATGACTGCGGGCTGCTGAGTGCTAAGGATGTGCAAAAGTTCAGTGTATTCTTGAGCCAAGACGAAGTTAGAGTTTTCCTGCTCAAGTGGATCATCCATAGTCAGACTCCATCAGCTGGGAGTAAAACACAAAAAGGAAATGTTTTACCATATTCAGTCACAGAATGTGATTAGGGACGTTCATTTACAGTGTTTATTTTGAGAAATTGCCTACTGTTTGACCTTAATGCATAGTAGGGCTGTGCAATTAATTGCAATCACAAAACAATCAGCACATGCTATTTCTAAATTGCATAAAGCTGCAATTTAATTAATTAATTAATTAATTAATAATTTAATTCAGAAATAGAGTTTCCGTTGACCGGCATAAGCTAGCTTTTGGCCGGTTTAATTTGTTATTGAGAGAAACAGAGAAACTTAAAGTCACCATAATATGACAGACATTAGACACAATACGTTTAACTGATGTATTATTTATGAAACCTTTATTTATACTGTACATATTAGGACTATGACAACACATGCCTTATGTCTGAGAATTTAAGAATACTAGTAGTAGTCCTACTGGTCACTATAAATGATAAATTACTCACTTTCTCTTCAAAACAGTACACTTTTCCATTAGGCATAGTGAAACTTTGAATATTTAGCCACGTGTTTTGTATTTATCAATATTGAGACAAAAGTTTCCAATATTTCTTAGATAATGTTATAAAAGAATGTCATTAGATTATGTGCACGTGCGCTCAGTAAGCACACAGTAGGCGCAATTAAGAGTACATGAAGGCGATTGAAAAACCTAACTTTAGTGATAGCAATAATGTGTCTACTTAGCCTACGTAATGCTGCAGGCTATTTAGGCATTAGCCTTAGACTGGTGCCCTTGTAAACCAGGTCGAAGTTAGATGTTTGTGTGAGCCAGAGAAAGAAAATGTGGCCAGCCTCGATGAGAACGCGGATTTGCCTGACCCTATTCTTGAAATTTGCTTAAAGGTTTAAAAACATTATAGAAAAGTTAAAAAAAAAAAAAAAAAGAGACACTTACCAGCAAGCCTATCTGCGTTTTGGCGCAACATACAACCAGGACTACTCATAAACGAAACTAATGACTATGGTGTTTTGGTTTCGTTTAGGCGCGTTTTGGCATAGTGTTCATCCTTTCTTTTTTAAATAATGAGAACTTAGAAAAAAAGGGCGTATGCTGAGCGTCATTTTACAAACTTTACGGAAGGACCAGAACAATGGTCATACTTTTATTCATTATTGTGTTAGGAAATTAAAGGATCCAGAATATAGCCTACATACAGACATTGAAAACCTCTTATGAAATGATAGAAAGTACTTTCTTTTCCTTTTTTTTTCTTTCGGGTTCAAGTCGCATGCCTTTTTGGCTCCAATGTTTCATGCCACCTCCAATTTGAACAGTATAATTAAATGCACAAAATCAGTGTTGTCTGAAATATAATTTTGGTATTTGCAGCAAAAAAAAAAACCTCATAAAGAGCATAGCAAGTCACTAATTTTCAGACGTCCTTATGCTTCATTGCAAAGTTTCGGTGATCTTTAATGCATCCATCATTCTGCTGAATGAAGGGAGACAGAATCAACTGGACGCTCCATCACGCTGCTCACCCTGGACACCCTACAGACTTTTATCATCTTTTACAGATGCAAACAGGCCATTCCTTAGGTGGTCAAAGCAAAAGGAACACAACCAAACTCTAATTCGGATGTCAAGAAGCTTTAGTCCTGTACATTCTTTTAGACACCCCATACCCTCTGCAGCACAGGACCTCCAGCAGCTATCTAGTTTCAAAGTGTAATGAGATATGGGGTACTCCAAATTTAGGGGCTGCATACTGAGAAGGCACACAAGGAGTGAAAGAATTTAAACATAGATGTATCATAAAAATTAGTTCATAAATCAAGCTAGTGATGACAGAAGAGCACAATTTATTTGACTGTGAATTTAAGAAGCAGCAATGCACTTAGAAAAACAAATGAACAGCAACTAAAGGCTGACTCTGCTAAATAATAAAATTATCTGATGCTATGTGTTATATTATACTGATAATACTAATACTAATTCATTTGACATTGACAATAATATGGCAAATTAATTTAAATGTGTCTTAAAAATCTAAAAGGCTAGTACTCACACATTTGTGTTTAGTCAAGTTCAATGGTACAATGGTTACATGTAATAAAAAAATTAATAATAGTCAAATATAAAAATGACAAACAAACAAAAAAAATAAAAAAAATGTTACAATTCAAAGTCTATATGTTCCAAATTTAGGAGAAGACTAAATGTTCTACTGTACTTGCTTTGAGACTCAGGTATCATGCCATATTTAGTATGTGTGCATCTTTGAGCTATGCTTTGTAAGCACACCCAACTGAATATAAGGGGGCTGAGATGGTCCTCGGAGTGTGCAGACATCCAGCAAAGTTCCTGCTTGTGGTAAGATAAACTCCTGTTTCTCTCCTGAAGATTTCTATTGTTTAGGTTTCTAATTACTTTTTAAATTAAATAAGATACATTTGATTATTATATTTTACAGAAAATGGGGCTGTTTGTGTTTTTCATTAGCAAAAAATATATAAATATATTTGTAGTATTATTTTTTTCTTCTTTTTAGATTACAGTTTTGTTTTACACACTAACCATATACTGTCTTCAACAGGATTGTGGAATAAACTATTCTTTTCACGTAGATAAAGGGAAAGGTATGTACAAATGAAAGTGATGTGAAATGAATGTTATTGTACACCACAGTCTGTTTGAACAGTCACTTCTGACTGGCTGATGGGTGTTGAACAAATCCATGTACAGGATACTAAAGACTATTCCTTGTTCCAATTTACACCATCATTTTTGAACAAATGAAACTCTTAAGTGATAGGAGTAATTGAAACCTACTAAGACTGGAACAATTCATAGTCAGGACAAGAAGTCAAAAAATTTTGTCTTCATTTGTCAATTTATTTAAGTTAAACTTTTTAATGTCATTGGCGAATGACCATTCCATAAATGGTTATTTATGGAACCTTTTGTTTATTTACTTTTTGTCTGTATGATTTAGATATATTTAAACAAAAAAATCACATTGAAGAAATCACTTGGTATTGATTAACTTGTTGATTATTATATATATATGTTCTTTTATCTGGCAGACATAAACCACCACCATGAGTACGGACGCGGAGATGGCCATTTATGGCAAAGCTGCCATTTATCTCCGTAAACCAGAGAAGGAGAGAATTGAAGCTCAGAACAAGCCCTTTGATGCCAAGACTGCATGCTATGTCACTGATGTTAAAGAGCTTTACGTAAAGGGAACTATTGTCAAGAAGGATGGTGGCAAAGTCACAGTCAAACTCTTGGACTCACAAGAGGTGGGTATCTTACACAAGAAGTAATTCATTTATTGTCTTCTGCTTAGTCTCGTAGAGGTCATGGGTGACTGGAGCCTATCCCAACTTTGGGCCCCAGGCAGTGTGCACCCTAGACAGTGAACAGCTAGTAACGGGTCTGACACTTAGAGGCAGACACTGACAGACAACCGTTTACTCTCACATTCATTCACTACACATTAGAGTTACCAATGACCGATACATGCATGGCTTTGGGCACCTCACAGAAAGGACAGATGTGGCCGAGGATATTTGAGTTGGCCGGGGTTTAAACTCAACCATTTTGCTGTGAGGCAGGAGCACTAACCATTGAAGTAAAAGTAACTGTTACTAACGTCACACAATGTCCTGTTGCAGGAGAGAACAGTTAAAGAAGACGAAGTCTCTCCAATGAATCCTCCCAAGTATGACAAAATTGAGGACATGGCCATGATGACCCACCTTAATGAAGCCTCTGTGCTTTATAACCTCAAAGAGCGTTATGCAGCATGGATGATCTACGTGAGACACCTTTTATTTAAAATCATGTTAACACCAAAGGACTGCACAGTGAACAAGAAGTAACACTTTTCTGTTCATTGCCTTTTAGACCTACTCTGGGCTGTTCTGCGCCACTGTGAACCCCTACAAGTGGCTCCCAGTGTACGACAGTGAAGTCGTGACTGCTTACAGAGGCAAGAAGCGTATGGAGGCTCCACCCCACATCTTCTCTGTCTCTGACAACGCTTATCAGAACATGCTTACAGGTATGGCATTCACTTTATGAGGGACCCCGTTGTTCCTGCACAAACATTTACATAGTACCTCTTTTGATTTTATATTTGAACAGATAGAGAGAACCAGTCTGTTTTGATCACGTAAGTTTAAAAAACATTTAACCCTATTGTATGATAATGAGTTACAACGTATTCTTACAAGCCTGCTTTCGTCCCCAGTGGAGAATCTGGAGCTGGAAAGACTGTGAACACCAAGCGTGTCATTCAGTACTTTGCAACCATCTCTGTTGGAGGAGATAAAAAGAAGGAACAAACAGGAAAGATACAGGTGGGTCATTTTGGTTATAAAAAAATTGTTGAGGTTTTTTATTATACATCACCAACTGAAAACTTGAAAACTCGTTTTGTAAATTTCCTGTGCAGGGATCTCTGGAGGACCAGATTATTGCAGCCAACCCTCTGCTGGAGGCCTATGGTAATGCCAAAACTGTGAGAAATGACAACTCTTCTCGTTTTGTAAGTATTAAAGGATTTTAAATATATATATTTAAATACATTATGTTTTATTTACTTACTTCTTATCTTTAATCAAACAGGGTAAATTCATCAGAATTCATTTCGGCACAACTGGCAAACTGGCTAGTGCTGATATTGAAACTTGTAAGTAAGCGTCATAAGTTCTACTTAGATACCAATTAAGTCAGTGATAATTATAATGTTTAACAAAAACATTTATAGATCTGCTGGAGAAGTCTAGAGTGACATTCCAGCTTCCCGATGAGAGAGGCTACCACATCTTCTACCAGATGATGACCAACCACAAGCCTGAGCTCATTGGTAAGCAGAATAAGCAGGAAAAACACACATATAGTGTAACACAATCTTTTTTCCAAGTAAGCCTGTGATACTAAAATGTCTTGCCTGGTTTGCAGAAATGTCTCTGATCACAACAAACCCCTACGACTTCCCCATGTGCAGCCAGGGTCAAATCACTGTGGCTAGCATTGATGACAAAGTTGAGCTGGAAGCCACTGACGTGAGTGACTCACATATATGGCCGATTGTATATGCTCTAGCAATAGTACTCTTTCTAAATGTTATTTGATGAGTTTGACCATAATTTTGTTAACCTGTTTAAAATCAGAATGCCATTGATATCCTGGGCTTCACTAATGAGGAGAAGGTGAGCATCTACAAAATGACTGGTGCTGTCCTTCACCACGGTAACATGAAGTTCAAGCAGAAGCAGCGTGAGGAGCAGGCTGAGCCAGATGGCACAGAGGGTAAGTGAGGAGGATATCACTGAAACAAACACGACAATCGTCAATATATATATATATATATATATATATATATATATATATATATATATATATATATATATATCCATATGACATATGTATACATTCTTAGATGCTGATAAGGTTGCTTACCTGCTGGGCCTGAACTCTGCTGACATGCTGAAGGCATTGTGCTATCCTAGAGTCAAGGTCGGAAATGAGTATGTCACCAAAGGACAGACTGTGCCTCAGGTAAAGTGATAATTTTAGCACCAATCATTTATTCTTCTTTTTCATCCTATTGTGGAGAGCTGTAAGCTAACATGATGGGTTTTCAGGTGCTGAATGCTGTCCCTGCACTTGCCAAGTCCATTTATGAGAGAATGTTCTTGTGGATGGTCATCCATATTAACCAGATGTTGGACACTAAACAGCAGAGAAACTTCTTCATTGGTGTCCTGGATATTGCTGGCTTTGAAATCTTTGATGTAAGCTTGGATGATCCCAAATATTCTGGATCACCCCATCAAGTTAAGTGTTCGTATTCATGTGTAATATTTGACTCTACAGTACAACAGCATGGAGCAGCTGTGCATTAACTTCACCAATGAGAAACTGCAACAGTTCTTCAATCACCACATGTTTGTCCTGGAACAAGAGGAGTACAAGAAGGAGGGTATTATCTGGGAGTTTATTGACTTTGGTATGGACTTGGCTGCCTGTATTGAGCTGATTGAAAAGGTAGGTCTTTAGATTTTTGTGTACATTAAATAAGTTAAATCAATAGGAATACGTCAATTGACAAGACTAAATCTATCTGTATGTTCTCTAGCCCATGGGCATCTTCTCCATCCTTGAAGAGGAGTGCATGTTCCCCAAGGCCACAGACACTTCCTTCAAGAACAAGCTGTATGATCAGCATCTTGGCAAGAACAGGGCTTTTGAGAAACCAAAGCCTGCCAAGGGCAAGGCTGAGGCCCACTTCTCACTGGTGCACTATGCTGGTACTGTGGACTACAACATTACTGGCTGGCTGGACAAGAACAAGGACCCACTGAACGAGTCTGTTGTGCAGCTGTACCAGAAGTCTTCAGTCAAACTTCTGAATATTCTGTATCCTCCTGTTGTTGAGGGTAAGACATCTATTACTTTAAACATCTGTTTATTATTGATGATTTTCTTTGTGCAAAATTATTTGGTATATCCTCAAAATTAGAGCCCAAGGGAGGCAAGGGAGGCAAGAAGAAGGGTGGCTCTATGCAGACTGTGTCTTCACAGTTCAGGGTAAGAATAATAAAACACACTATTAAAGAAGAGCTGATACATATGCCTTTGTTAACAAATGTGATAAAACTGGGTTTTAGGAGAACTTGGGTAAGCTGATGACTAACTTGAGGAGCACCCATCCTCACTTTGTGCGTTGCCTGATTCCAAACGAGTCAAAGACTCCAGGTATGATTAATTTGGGAGTTTCCTGGAGAATCTGTAATTGTTTTTTTCTAGAAGGTAGACCCTTGGAAAATTATAAATAACTGTGAACTTTCCAGGTCTTATGGAGAATTTCCTGGTCATCCACCAGCTCAGGTGCAACGGTGTGCTGGAGGGTATCAGAATCTGCAGAAAGGGTTTCCCCAGCAGAATCCTCTATGGTGACTTTAAGCAGAGGTATCACAGAATGTTGTAAATGCAGGATAAGAAACAAGGTTATCGTAGTAAAACTGATCAGTGAAACTAAGAATCTTTTATCTTTCAAAAAGATACAAGGTGCTGAATGCCAGTGTTATCCCTGAAGGACATTTTATTGACAACAAGAAGGCTTCAGAGAAACTGCTGGGATCAATTGATGTTGATCATGATCAGTACAGATTCGGAACCACCAAGGTAAAAAAATCAATAAACATCATTTGGATTATATATTTTTAGGTTTGTGATGTGGTATAATGGTATCCTGTTTTAAATATTCTGCTGTAGGTGTTCTTCAAGGCTGGTCTGCTGGGTACACTTGAGGAGATGAGAGACGAAAAGCTTGCAGCTCTTGTCACCATGACACAGGCTTTGTGCCGTGCTTACCTCATGAGAAGGGAATTTGTGAAGATGACAGCAAGAAGGCATGTCTAATACAATAAGGAAATGTGTGTTTAGGATTTAAAATGCAAATGTATTGTTTATAACACATACTTTTTGTATTTTCAACAGGGATGCCATCTATACCATCCAATACAATATCCGCTCATTCATGAATGTGAAACACTGGCCATGGATGAAGGTGTACTACAAGATCAAGCCCCTGCTCAAAAGTGCTGAAACTGAGAAGGAGCTTGCCCAGATGAAAGAAAACTATGAGAAGATGACAACGGACTTGGCTGCTGCTTTGGCCAAGAAAAAGGAGCTTGAGGAGAAGATGGTATCTCTTCTGCAGGAGAAGAATGATCTGCAGCTGCAAGTAGCATCTGTGAGTACCTGGGAGAGCTATACTTTAACAGGTTTTGCCCATAAAACAAAAAAGCTAACTTTTGAATGAATATGTTTTCTGTACTTTAGGAATCTGACAACCTTGTAGATGCTGAGGAGAGGTGCGAGGGTCTTATCAAGAGTAAGATTCAGCTGGAGGCCAAACTGAAGGAGACAACTGAGAGACTGGAGGATGAGGAAGAAATCAATGCCGAGCTTACAGCCAAGAAGAGAAAACTGGAGGATGAATGCTCTGAGCTCAAGAAGGACATTGATGATTTGGAACTTACCTTGGCCAAAGTGGAAAAGGAAAAACATGCCACTGAGAACAAGGTTTGACTTTTTTTATTCCACACATTTTGCATACCCCACAAAAACATGTATCAGGCAGTTTAGTGTCAATATTTCTGTGAAAAACAGGTGAAGAACCTGACTGAGGAGATGGCCTCTCAAGATGAGAGCATTGCCAAGCTTACAAAGGAGAAGAAAGCTCTTCAGGAAGCTCATCAGCAGACTCTGGATGACCTGCAAGCTGAGGAAGACAAAGTCAACACTCTTACCAAGGCTAAGACCAAGCTGGAGCAACAAGTTGATGATGTAGGTTAACACATTTACTTGAGATGACACCCTATTTTATACTGAGTTTGAAATAATGTAAAAAATTATTTTTGTTTTGTGCAGCTCGAGGGGTCCTTGGAGCAAGAAAAGAAGCTGCGTATGGACCTGGAGAGAGTCAAGAGAAAGTTGGAGGGTGACCTGAAACTGGCTCAGGAATCTATCATGGATCTTGAGAATGACAAGCAGCAATCTGATGAGAAATTGAAGAAGTACTAAGACTAAAATACTTTAACTAAATTTTGATGTATATAATACAAACTTTTTGTATTGAACACTATTTTACTTCTTATTTTCTCACAGGAAAGACTTTGAAATTAGCCAGCTTCTCAGCAAGATTGAGGATGAACAGTCCTTGGGAGCTCAGCTTCAGAAGAAGATTAAGGAGCTTCAGGTGACTTAGCTACTGCTCTGGGTTAAGCATTCAGTCAATACTTTTAATTTAGTTTTACATGTCATTCTAATGATCCTCCATCTTCAGGCCCGTATTGAGGAACTGGAGGAAGAGATTGAGGCTGAGCGTGCTGCCCGTGCCAAGGTTGAAAAGCAGAGAGCTGATCTTTCCAGGGAACTTGAGGAGATCAGTGAGAGACTGGAGGAGGCTGGTGGTGCCACTGCTGCTCAGATCGAAATGAACAAAAAGCGTGAGGCTGAGTTCCAGAAGCTCCGTCGTGATCTTGAGGAGTCAACCCTGCAGCATGAGGCCACTGCTGCAGCTCTGCGCAAGAAGCAGGCTGACAGTGTTGCTGAGCTGGGAGAGCAGATTGACAATCTTCAGCGCGTCAAGCAGAAGCTTGAGAAGGAAAAGAGCGAATACAAAATGGAGATTGATGATCTCTCCAGCAACATGGAGGCTGTGGCTAAAGCTAAGGTACATGTTTAATTTACTATAAAATTTAACAACTTCACTGCTGAACTTCACAACTTGTTCTTTAGGAAATCTGGAAAAAATGTCCGTACTCTTGAGGACCAACTTAGTGAACTAAAGGCCAAGAATGATGAAAACGTTCGTCAAAACAACGATCTGAATGCACAGAAAGCTCGTCTTCTTACTGAAAATGGTAAACTGAATTAGTTGTCAGATAAATCATCTGAAAAATATTTTTGTATACTAACACTTAGTAATATTTTTAGGTGAATTTAGCCGCCAAATTGAGGAGAAGGAAGCTCTGATCTCTCAGCTGACCAGAGGCAAACAGGCTTTCACACAGCAGATTGAGGAGCTCAAGAGGCAGAATGAGGAGGAGGTTAAGGTAAGAAACACAGACACTACACTGTCTGTGCATGGCATACACAAATGATATTTAGGGTTATATAGTATAATAATATGACTATTTCCCCAGGCCAAGAATGCCCTTGCCCATGCGGTCCAGTCAGCTCGCCATGACTGTGATCTGTTGAGGGAACAGTTTGAAGAGGAGCAGGAAGCCAAGGCTGAACTTCAGCGTGGCATGTCTAAGGCCAACAGCGAGGTCGCTCAGTGGAGAAGCAAGTATGAAACTGATGCTATCCAGCGTACTGAGGAGCTTGAAGAAGCCAAGTGAGTAAAGATCTGTTGCAAAAACATTAAAGCAGATTCTAAATCTATGTATGTATGTAATTTCATCAAATGTTCTTTTTTTTTCTTTAGGAAAAAGCTGGCCCAGCGCCTTCAGGAGGCTGAGGAGCAGATTGAGGCTGTTAATTCCAAGTGTGCTTCTCTGGAGAAAACCAAACAGAGGCTGCAGAGTGAGGTGGAGGACCTCATGATTGATGTGGAAAGGGCTAATGGACTTGCTGCCAACCTTGACAAGAAGCAGAGAAACTTTGACAAGGTACAGCATTTATTTTGTATTGATCTAACCATTACAGTGTCTATTATATTGATTTCCTGATTTTGTGTTCTTTTTCATGAATTATAAAAATTAGGTGTTGGCAGAATGGAAGCAGAAATTTGAGGAGGGCCAAGCAGAGCTTGAGGGAGCTCAGAAGGAGGCCCGCTCCCTGGGCACAGAGCTTTTCAAGATGAAGAACTCCTATGAGGAATCTCTTGATCAGCTGGAGACCATGAAGCGCGAAAACAAGAACCTTCAGCGTGAGTTTAAATTTGTGATAAAGAATGAGTATATACATTTTACAGTGTTTTACTTAAACATGAATGTTCTTTTTACAGAGGAGATCTCTGATCTGACTGAACAGATTGGTGAAACTGGTAAGAGCATCCATGAACTGGAGAAAGCCAAAAAGCAGGTTGAAACTGAAAAGTCTGAGATCCAGACTGCTCTTGAAGAAGCTGAGGTAAATATATAATATTTTTTTATAAAACTGAACCATGCACAGTTATGAAAGATAACAAGCAATGTTTCCTTTTACATTATCAGGGCACTCTTGAACATGAAGAGTCTAAGATCCTTCGTGTCCAGCTGGAGCTTAACCAAGTGAAGGGTGAGGTTGACAGGAAGCTGGCAGAAAAAGATGAGGAAATGGAGCAGATTAAGAGGAACAGCCAGAGGGTGATTGACTCCATGCAGAGCACTCTGGACTCTGAGGTCAGGAGCAGGAATGATGCCCTGAGAATCAAGAAGAAGATGGAGGGAGACCTGAATGAGATGGAGGTTCAACTGAGCCATGCCAATCGTCAGGCTTCCGAGTCCCAGAAGCAGCTGAGAAATGTGCAGGCACAACTCAAGGTATTGTGGGACATTTCAATTGGCTATGCAGGTGGAATTTTGTTTTTCATCTATTAACATTACTCTTAACATTACTCTTGCTGAAATAGGATGCACAGCTGCACCTTGATGATGCTGTCAGAGCTCAGGAAGACCTCAAGGAACAAGCTGCTATGGTTGAGCGCAGAAATGGTCTCATGATGGCTGAAATTGAGGAACTGAGGGCTGGTCTGGAGCAGACAGAGAGAGGCCGCAAAATCGCTGAGCAGGAGCTGGTTGATGCCAGTGAGCGCGTTGGACTTCTGCACTCTCAGGTACAACATTTACACAGTCATACCAAAATATATGATTAATCACATAAAATAATAAAGATCTGATTGTTTTGTTTTACATTTGATGTTTTTTTTATTTACTCTTTACTTTATGTTAATTTGTAGAACACAAGCCTGCTGAACACCAAGAAGAAGCTTGAGGCTGATCTGGTCCAGATTCAGAGTGAAGTAGATGACACTGTTCAGGAAGCAAGAAACGCAGAGGAGAAGGCTAAGAAGGCCATCACTGATGTAGGTGTTGGTTTGGCTGTCCTCTTATCCTCAAACAATTACTCTGTTCATTAAAATTCAATGCTGTTTTTCCAAGGCTGCTATGATGGCTGAGGAGCTGAAGAAGGAGCAGGACACTAGCGCTCACTTGGAGAGGATGAAGAAGAACCTGGAAGTTGCTGTTAAGGACTTGCAGCACCGTCTGGATGAGGCTGAGAATCTGGCCATGAAGGGCGGCAAGAAGCAGCTCCAGAAACTGGAGTCCAGGGTAAAAGATTAATACTACACTATACCAACTGAGTGAAAAAGCCATGCGGTGAATATTAAAACTACACAAATTCTTCATACCTTGTGAATTTCACTTTTGAAAGGTGCGTGAGCTTGAAGGAGAAGTTGAGAATGAACAGAGACGTGGAGTAGATGCTGTTAAGGGCGTCCGCAAATATGAGAGGAGAGTAAAGGAGCTCACCTACCAGGTGTGTACTACAGACTCTAACATGCACACATTATCTTGGTGTATATTGACAACATAATCAATCCTTTTTTTAGACTGAGGAGGACAAGAAGAACATCACCAGGCTCCAGGACCTGGTTGACAAGCTGCAGCTCAAGGTGAAGGCTTACAAGAGGCAGGCTGAGGAAGCGGTAAGTAAAAATATCTCATTTAAATTGATGCCTTTAATTGTGCTGCAACATTTACTCACATTATAAACATCTGCTGCAGGAGGAGCAGGCCAATGTGCATCTGTCCAAGTGCAGGAAGGTCCAGCATGAGCTGGAGGAGGCTGAGGAGCGTGCCGACATTGCAGAGTCCCAGGTTAACAAGCTCAGAGCAAAGAGCCGTGACTCTGGCAAGGTAAAAAGCATTTCAAAATTTGTTTTAACTATTTACTTCTACTTCTACAAGAAGTAGTTTTGTACTATATTCTATACAATACTTAAAAATATAAATGTTAGTAAAAATATACATAATATTCCTTATTACTACCATTGTTGGTTATTCATCACTGCATGACTTTTAAAAGTCAAAATACAGACTAACACGGTTTATATTTTTCTTACAGGGAAAAGAGGTTGCTGAGTAAAGCTCACTATTATGATAAAAGAAAACACCTTAAACAATAAATCCTTTTGAGCGCCTAAAATGCATCTTGTCTTTTATTTATTTGCTTTATTTGGGGGTGTACTACTTGTTGGAGAAATTTTAACTACAATTAGGCTTGTCTGTTCAGGTCAGCACACCCTGTGAGAGATAGTAGAAGCCCTCGTTCAGCACCAAGGCTGTAGCCTGTTTAGTCTGGCTCTAATGTTAAACACCAGGGAATGGCTATATAGTCTTATGTATTCTGGCAGCATGGCAGACTGGTTATTCAATGCTAGACTGTGTTGAGGTTCCTGTTTCCAGGTTCCATATTGACAGTAATAAACTTCTCCTGCCTTAGACATCCAAAATATCTCAAGCCTGTCTTTTTCTCTCATGTGACTCCTCTAATCTCAAGGACAGCTCAAATATTGTCTAACACTGCTGATGATATTTTATTATATAATATAAGTTATGTTTGACCTACTTGTTATGAATAAAGATTTCTTCTTATTACTTTTTAAAGTTTTTGCTTAGCATTTTAAGGCTCTACTTGATCCACAGCTAGAAAAAGAATGACATTTACAGTGTTGTGCTGTGCATATAACTAAATATGGTCTTGAAGCTATGCGTGTGGTACCAGGTTATCATGGTAACGTATTAATGACAACTTAAGAGTATAAACACCACATATACCAGACATATCTTTACACCTATATAAAATGTATTTAATAAATGTTTAATTATTTAAAATTAAACTCTTATATTTTAAAATATATAAATGTTAAATCAATTATCACAAATTCATAAAATTCCATTGGTGGTCATGAAACACAAGAAGTGCTGTAAATATAACCAGCAAATGTTGCATGCACAGTTGTCATCCATACCATATTTGGCTTGGAGCCTAGATTTAACTTCTGCTTACAAAGCACTTCATGGAAAGGTCCCTACAGATTTTTAGTCCTACCTATTCTGTTAGCATATACTATAAAACAAGTTAAAAAGATAATTAATTATGTTGTATGTATGAATAGATTTATTCCCCCAAAATATGTAACAGAAAGACAAATAATCTTAGAAAAAACAGGGGCAAGGAACACATTTGAAACCTATTTGTTGATTTATTGTTTAGCTTTACATTTCTATTTAGTCAATTATTATTTCATATTTTTGACATGAATGAGTACTTACAACTATACACAACATATAAATTGTACAGTGGCTAACATTGAACTTTGTACTGAATGCCATACAATGTTCAAGTTTACTTCAGTAAACCATCAAAAGTTTATTGTTTCCACAAATTAATTAGCTACAAGTTTTAATAAAACAAATCTATTAACACCATCCTCTTATGGGTTACACAGTGCAATAGAACTTCACACACAGTGGAAGATTTTAGTATTGCCTGTGTTGCACTGTCACTGAGGGTATTACAAAGTAATTTATGCAACATTTCTACAACAAAATGCACAAAATGCTCTTACACATCAAACCTGCCTTATATTTATTTTCTAATAAAAACACATTTAAGAAACAGATGTCATTGTCAACACATTTTTATGAACTTTAGTGTAAAGTTCATATATGGCAGGTTCACCAATGGCCAGTCAGAGGATTTTAAGGGTCATCATGGGGGCCTATTGTTAGCGGCTCGACCTGACACTTCTGTGATCTATGACAAATTGCTTAGAAACTTCAAAGAGCTGGCCAGTCTATGCAGAAGTTATGGGGCCCTCATTCCAATCTCATGGACAATGTTTGTGTTTAGTCCTTAACATCAACCCCAATAATGACTTTTACCAATGACTTGGCAAAGATAATTTTACTCTCACAGTTTGCTCACTGAAAAAGGGAAGCAGCACCAGCCTTTCAGTTGAGCTGATGCCCTTCAAAGTCCCAGTCCAGCGCTGCTGATGAATGCTTGAATTTGTTTTGGAACAGTGCTAGGATACACAACACAGTTTCTTGTTACTGCACATATGGATGGGCTACTTTTCTATTATAACTCAGCAGTAGGTGATGTCTTATGCTTTAATTAGAGACATTGACATGATAAAATTCTATTTATGCCACACTTGCAGAACAAAAAGTAGGTGAATTGGTCTCTAAACACACCATCCACTGCCTGTTTCCCCCACTTTGTTTACATAGGAGTTTGAAAAAAAAACAACACGGTAAAACTAACTGACAGGCGGCTAAAGTGCTTGAAAATCTTGATTAAATTTGTACTTTTGTTCTATGATAAGCACTAGAATAAGCACTAGATAAGCACTAGAATATTGAATGTGGTGTCTTTTTAAACAACCCCTTGGTAAATCCTTTGTGTCTACAAGGTGTAGGATTACATATTTAAAGAGAAAAGACATTTAAAGAGCAAGTATCAAACAAATTGAACAGAACTTCAACAGAACAACAAACATCCAACCAACAGGTGGCAAAATACTTACTCTGAAATAGAGTGTTAAGCGGATGAGCAGCTGGAGCTCAGAGCATTCGATTCCAGATTCCAACCAGTGCAATTACACATATCATTATGTGTAATGTGTATTACTGATGTATTTCACAACACCTATGAAAAAGCAAGTCTCATTATTCTATCAAGATGATGAAGCAAGATGATGAAGGGGCTATAATTTTAAAATCCATTTCTGACACAGTGTCTGTAAGCAAATGGGCAAAAAATAAAATAGCCACAGAAAATAGAATGATTATTGAACTAATAAAATAAATTATTCTTCTACAATCAATGTTTTTATTTGGTATTATTTTTTATGCCAATTTGCTTAAAGACACTGTGTCAGAAATGGAAGCCCTTTCAAAAAATAATATATATATATATATATATATATTTGTTTAGAAAAAGTCCTGGTTCATTCCTACATATAGTCCAAGTTTAATCCTGGTTTAGTCCTAGTATTGATACTGGTTTAGCTCCTGCTTTGACAAGTGGGAGCAAGTCCAGAGCGTTATATTTCTTTTTCACGTTCAAATAACACAGGTAATATTGTTATATTAATCGTTATCACAATATTTAAAATAGTTATTTAATATTGCACATTTTTCCAATATTATGCAGCCATATCCTTCATCCTTGCACTGTAAAGTTTCCTGATCTGTTGAAAATGCAGTAAATCTTCAGAACAGCAGTGGTTTTATTTCATAAGCCAGAGTAGTATTGAGTGGCCAAGCTTATTTTGGACTCTGGACTCCATTAAACCGACGTTATGAATGCAGAACGCAGAAAATAGCCTGCAAACCCATAAAGATTGCAGTGGGTCACAGTTACACTCATAAAGCATAAGTGAAACTTGAGCCGTAATATAACCAGTGTATATAGCTTTGTTAGATTTTAGTTAGAATTTGTAACTCTGTAATAAACTGATAATGACATTCAACTCAAACAAAGACAAAGAAGTAGAAAAAGCTTCATATGGCTTCCAGGAAATGTGTCATACATATATGCATTAAACTACCCTACACTTAACACACTTAACTCATATAGAATCAACTTAGAATCAATGTCTCCTCAATGTGCTTAATAAGAATTAAAAAACAATAATTGCCCTTTTAATGTATTAACTCAATATCTTTCAGCAAAAAAAAAATTATGATAATAGCTCAAAGGAAGATTTACTGACACAATGAAACACTGACATCTAAGAAGGAGAAGCAAATGTTTGAAAGGATGCCGCCTTTAAGGTTGGCTACAGACCTCATTTGGTTGGAGCCCCATATATAACTTCAGCTATGTCAGCACTAAAGGCTTAATATAAGGAGAGAGGAAGGAAGCAGCAGTCACTGGCCACTTGGAGAGAGCTGGTAAGACTTTCTTTCCTGTCTGAGTGAATGATTTGGATGTAAAAAAAATATATATTTATACTTTTTAGCAGTGTTTATAGTGTTGTAGGTGCTTAATAATTGAAATATGATTGGAATTACGTTTATTGTTTCCAGAATTGGGGGACATCACAACTTGTTAACACAGAAAAGGGTCAGGTATGAAGAATAATATAATATAAATGTCATAATTTAGAAAGTCATTTTAATTACAGTTTAACAGGATGTTTGGTTAAGTGGTGGTTATTATGATATTAAGAATGTGTTGACTAATATTTTAAATAGAAACCAACTGCCACCATGAGTACGGACGCGGAGATGGCCATTTATGGCAAAGCTGCCGTTTTCCTTCGTAAACCAGAGAAGGAGAGAATTGAGGCTCAGAACAAGCCCTTTGATGCCAAGACTGCATGCTATGTCACTGATGTTAAAGAGCTTTACGTAAAGGGAACTATTGTCAAGAAGGATGGTGGCAAAGTCACAGTCAAACTCTTGGACTCACAAGAGGTGAGTATCTTACTCAAGATATGAAGTAAACATTGAAGTAAACATGTTGCTAATTTCACACAATGTCCTGTTGCAGGAGAGAACAGTTAAAGAAGACGATGTCTCTCCAATGAATCCTCCCAAGTATGACAAAATTGAGGACATGGCCATGATGACCCACCTTAATGAAGCCTCTGTGCTTTATAATCTCAAAGAGCGTTATGCAGCATGGATGATCTACGTGAGACACCTTTGATTTAAAATCATGTTAACACCAAAGGACTGCACAGTGAACAAGAAGTAACACTTTTCTGTTCATTGCCTTTTAGACCTACTCTGGGCTGTTCTGCGCCACTGTGAACCCCTACAAGTGGCTCCCAGTGTACGACAGTGAAGTCGTGACTGCTTACAGAGGCAAGAAGCGTATGGAGGCTCCACCCCACATCTTCTCTGTCTCTGACAACGCTTATCAGAACATGCTTACAGGTATGGCATTCACTTTATGAGGGACACCGTTGTTCCTGCACAAACATTTACATAGTACCTCTTTTGATTTTATATTTGAACAGATAGAGAGAACCAGTCTGTTTTGATCACGTAAGTTTAAAAAACATTTAACCCTATTGTATGATAATGAGTTACAACGTATTCTTACAAGCCTGCTTTCGTCCCCAGTGGAGAATCTGGAGCTGGAAAGACTGTGAACACCAAGCGTGTCATTCAGTACTTTGCAACCATCTCTGTTGGAGGAGATAAAAAGAAGGAACAAACAGGAAAGATACAGGTGGGTCATTTTGGTTATAAAAAAATTGTTGAGGTTTTTTATTATACATCACCAACTGAAAACTTGAAAACTCGTTTTGTAAATTTCCTGTGCAGGGATCTCTGGAGGACCAGATTATTGCAGCCAACCCTCTGCTGGAGGCCTATGGTAATGCCAAAACTGTGAGAAATGACAACTCTTCTCGTTTTGTAAGTATTAAAGGATTTTAAATATATATATTTAAATACATTATGTTTTATTTACTTACTTCTTACATCTTATCTTTAATCAAACAGGGTAAATTCATCAGAATTCATTTCGGCACAACTGGCAAACTGGCTAGTGCTGATATTGAAACTTGTAAGTAAGCGTCATAAGTTCTACTTAGATACCAATTAAGTCAGTGATAATTATAATGTTTAACAAAAACATTTATAGATCTGCTGGAGAAGTCTAGAGTGACATTCCAGCTTCCCGATGAGAGAGGCTACCACATCTTCTACCAGATGATGACCAACCACAAGCCTGAGCTCATTGGTAAGCAGAATAAGCAGGAAAAACACACATATAGTGTAACACAATCTTTTTTCCAAGTAAGCCTGTGATACTAAAATGTCTTGCCTGGTTTGCAGAAATGTCTCTGATCACAACAAACCCCTACGACTTCCCCATGTGCAGCCAGGGTCAAATCACTGTGGCTAGCATTGATGACAAAGTTGAGCTGGAAGCCACTGACGTGAGTGACTCAGATATATGGACGATTGTATATGCTCTAGCAATAGTACTCTTTCTAAATGTTATTTGATGAGTTTGACCATAATTTTGTTAACCTGTTTAAAATCAGAATGCCATTGATATCCTGGGCTTCACTAATGAGGAGAAGGTGAGCATCTACAAAATGACTGGTGCTGTCCTTCACCACGGTAACATGAAGTTCAAGCAGAAGCAGCGTGAGGAGCAGGCTGAGCCAGATGGCACAGAGGGTAAGTGAGGAGGATATCACTGAAACAAACACGACAATCGTCAATATATATATATATATATATATATATATATATATATATATATATATATATATATATATATATATATATATATATCCATATATCCATATGACATATGTATACATTCTTAGATGCTGATAAGGTTGCTTACCTGCTGGGCCTGAACTCTGCTGACATGCTGAAGGCATTGTGCTATCCTAGAGTCAAGGTCGGAAATGAGTATGTCACCAAAGGACAGACTGTGCCTCAGGTAAAGTGATAATTTTAGCACCAATCATTTATTCTTCTTTTTCATCCTATTGTGGAGAGCTGTAAGCTAACATGATGGGTTTTCAGGTGCTGAATGCTGTCCCTGCACTTGCCAAGTCCATTTATGAGAGAATGTTCTTGTGGATGGTCATCCATATTAACCAGATGTTGGACACTAAACAGCAGAGAAACTTCTTCATTGGTGTCCTGGATATTGCTGGCTTTGAAATCTTTGATGTAAGCTTGGATGATCCCAAATATTCTGGATCACCCCATCAAGTTAAGTGTTCGTATTCATGTGTAATATTTGACTCTACAGTACAACAGCATGGAGCAGCTGTGCATTAACTTCACCAATGAGAAACTGCAACAGTTCTTCAATCACCACATGTTTGTCCTGGAACAAGAGGAGTACAAGAAGGAGGGTATTATCTGGGAGTTTATTGACTTTGGTATGGACTTGGCTGCCTGTATTGAGCTGATTGAAAAGGTAGGTCTTTAGATTTTTGTGTACATTAAATAAGTTAAATCAATAGGAATACGTCAATTGACAAGACTAAATCTATCTGTATGTTCTCTAGCCCATGGGCATCTTCTCCATCCTTGAAGAGGAGTGCATGTTCCCCAAGGCCACAGACACTTCCTTCAAGAACAAGCTGTATGATCAGCATCTTGGCAAGAACAGGGCTTTTGAGAAACCAAAGCCTGCCAAGGGCAAGGCTGAGGCCCACTTCTCACTGGTGCACTATGCTGGTACTGTGGACTACAACATTACTGGCTGGCTGGACAAGAACAAGGACCCACTGAACGAGTCTGTTGTGCAGCTGTACCAGAAGTCTTCAGTCAAACTTCTGAATATTCTGTATCCTCCTGTTGTTGAGGGTAAGACATCTATTACTTTAAACATCTGTTTATTATTGATGATTTTCTTTGTGCAAAATTATTTGGTATATCCTCAAAATTAGAGCCCAAGGGAGGCAAGGGAGGCAAGAAGAAGGGTGGCTCTATGCAGACTGTGTCTTCACAGTTCAGGGTAAGAATAATAAAACACACTATTAAAGAAGAGCTGATACATATTCCTTTGTTGACAAATGTGATAAAACTGCGTTTTAGGAGAACTTGGGTAAGCTGATGACTAACTTGAGGAGCACCCATCCTCACTTTGTGCGTTGCCTGATTCCAAACGAGTCAAAGACTCCAGGTATGATTAATTTGGGAGTTTCCTGGAAAATCTGTAAATGTTTTTTTCTAGAAGGTAGACCCTTGGAAAATTATAAATAACTGTGAACTTTCCAGGTCTTATGGAGAATTTCCTGGTCATCCACCAGCTCAGGTGCAACGGTGTGCTGGAGGGTATCAGAATCTGCAGAAAGGGTTTCCCCAGCAGAATCCTCTATGGTGACTTTAAGCAGAGGTATCACAGAATGCTGTAAATGCAGGATAAGAAACAAGGTTGTGAAAGTAGTGGCTCAGTGGTAGAGCAGTTGTCCTATAACCGGAAGGTTGGCAGTTCGAATCCCGCTCTGCCCTGTTCAAACTGTCGTTTTATCCTTGGGCAAGACACTTAAACCACCTTGCCTCCAGTGGCTGTAGCACTGGTGTATGAGTGTGTGTGACTGTAGAGGACTGTTTGGTGGTGGTAGGAGAAGGTTGAGCGCCAAGTGTATGGCAGCCCCCCTCTCTGTCTACCCCAGGTGTGAATGGGGTGAGTGAAAGCACGATGTAAAGTGCTTTGGGTGCCTGAAAAAGGTACAAAAAAGCGCTATATTAATGCATGCCATTTACCATTACCATTTAGTAATACTGATCAGTAAAACTAAGAATCTTTTATCTTTCAAAAAGATACAAGGTGCTGAATGCCAGTGTTATCCCTGAAGGACATTTTATTGACAACAAGAAGGCTTCAGAGAAACTGCTGGGATCAATTGATGTTGATCATGATCAGTACAGATTCGGAACCACCAAGGTAAAAATATTAAAATCCACAATTTGTATTATATATTCTAAGGTTTGTGATGTGGTATAATGGTATCCTGTTTTAAATATTCTACTGTAGGTGTTCTTCAAGGCTGGTCTGCTGGGTACACTTGAGGAGATGAGAGACGAAAAGCTTGCATCTCTTGTCACCATGACACAGGCTTTGTGCCGTGCTTACCTCATGAGAAGGGAATTTGTGAAGATGACAGCAAGAAGGCATGTCTAATACAATAAGGAAATGTGTGTTTAGGATTTAAAATGCAAATGTATTGTTTATAACACATACTTTTTGTATTTTCAACAGGGATGCCATCTATACCATCCAATACAATATCCGCTCATTCATGAATGTGAAACACTGGCCATGGATGAAGGTGTACTACAAGATCAAGCCCCTGCTCAAAAGTGCTGAAACTGAGAAGGAGCTTGCCCAGATGAAAGAAAACTATGAGAAGATGACAACGGACTTGGCTGCTGCTTTGGCCAAGAAAAAGGAGCTTGAGGAGAAGATGGTATCTCTTCTGCAGGAGAAGAATGATCTGCAGCTGCAAGTAGCATCTGTGAGTACCTGGGACAGCTATACTTTAACAGGTTTTGCCCATAAAACAAAAAAGCTAACTTTTGAATGAATATGTTTTCTGTACTTTAGGAATCTGACAACCTTGTAGATGCTGAGGAGAGGTGCGAGGGTCTTATCAAGAGTAAGATTCAGCTGGAGGCCAAACTGAAGGAGACAACTGAGAGATTGGAGGATGAGGAAGAAATCAATGCCGAGCTTACAGCCAAGAAGAGAAAACTGGAGGATGAATGCTCTGAGCTCAAGAAGGACATTGATGATTTGGAACTTACCTTGGCCAAAGTGGAAAAGGAGAAACATGCCACTGAGAACAAGGTTTGACTTTTTTATTCCACACATTTTGCATACCCCACAAAAACAGGCAGTTTAGTGTCAATATTTCTCTGAAAAACAGGTGAAGAACCTGACTGAGGAGATGGCCTCTCAAGATGAGAGCATCGCCAAGCTTACAAAGGAGAAGAAAGCTCTTCAGGAAGCTCATCAGCAGACTCTGGATGACCTGCAAGCTGAGGAAGACAAAGTCAACACTCTTACCAAGGCTAAGACCAAGCTGGAGCAACAAGTTGATGATGTAGGTTAACACCTTTACTTGAGTTGACACCCTATTTTATACTGAGTTTGAAATAATGTAAAAAATTATTTTGGTTTTGTGCAGCTCGAGGGGTCCTTGGAGCAAGAAAAGAAGCTGCGTATGGACCTGGAGAGAGTCAAGAGAAAGTTGGAGGGTGACCTGAAACTGGCTCAGGAATCTATCATGGATCTTGAGAATGACAAGCAGCAATCTGATGAGAAATTGAAGAAGTACTAAGACTAAAATACTTTAACTAAATGTTGATGTATATAATATAAACTTTTTGTATTGAACACTATTTTACTTCTTATTTTCTCACAGGAAAGACTTTGAAATTAGCCAGCTTCTCAGCAAGATTGAGGATGAACAGTCCTTGGGAGCTCAGCTTCAGAAGAAGATTAAGGAGCTTCAGGTGACTTAGCTACTGCTCTGGTTAAGCATTCAGGCAATACTTTTAATTTAGTTTTACATGTCATTCTAATGATCCTCCATCTTCAGGCCCGTATTGAGGAACTGGAGGAAGAGATTGAGGCTGAGCGTGCTGCCCGTGCCAAGGTTGAAAAGCAGAGAGCTGATCTTTCCAGGGAACTTGAGGAGATAAGTGAGAGACTGGAGGAGGCTGGTGGTGCCACTGCTGCTCAGATCGAAATGAACAAAAAGCGTGAGGCTGAGTTCCAGAAGCTCCGTCGTGATCTTGAGGAGTCAACCCTGCAGCATGAGGCCACTGCTGCAGCTCTGCGCAAGAAGCAGGCTGACAGTGTTGCTGAGCTGGGAGAGCAGATTGACAATCTTCAGCGCGTCAAGCAGAAGCTTGAGAAGGAAAAGAGCGAATACAAAATGGAGATTGATGATCTCTCCAGCAACATGGAGGCTGTGGCTAAAGCTAAGGTACATGTTTAATTTACTATAAAATTTAACAACTTCACTGCTGAACTTCACAACTTGTTCTTTAGGGAAATCTGGAAAAAATGTCCCGTACTCTTGAGGACCAACTTAGTGAACTAAAGGCCAAGAATGATGAAAACGTTCGTCAAAACAACGATCTGAATGCACAGAAAGCTCGTCTTCTTACTGAAAATGGTAAACTGAATTAGTTGTCAGATAAATCATCTGAAAAATATTTTTGTATACTAACACTTAGTAATATTTTTAGGTGAATTTAGCCGCCAAATTGAGGAGAAGGAAGCTCTGATCTCTCAGCTGACCAGAGGCAAACAGGCTTTCACACAGCAGATTGAGGAGCTCAAGAGGCAGAATGAGGAGGAGGTTAAGGTAAGAAACACAGACACTACACTGTCTGTGCATGGCATACACAAATGATATTTAGGGTTATATAGTATAATAATATGACTATTTCCCCAGGCCAAGAATGCCCTTGCCCATGCGGTCCAGTCAGCTCGCCATGACTGTGATCTGTTGAGGGAACAGTTTGAAGAGGAGCAGGAAGCCAAGGCTGAACTTCAGCGTGGCATGTCTAAGGCCAACAGCGAGGTCGCTCAGTGGAGAAGCAAGTATGAAACTGATGCTATCCAGCGTACTGAGGAGCTTGAAGAAGCCAAGTGAGTAAAGATCTGTTGCAAAAAACATTAAAGCAGATTCTAAATCTATGTATGTATGTAATTTCATCAAATGTTCTTTTTTTTTCTTTAGGAAAAAGCTGGCCCAGCGCCTTCAGGAGGCTGAGGAGCAGATTGAGGCTGTTAATTCCAAGTGTGCTTCTCTGGAGAAAACCAAACAGAGGCTGCAGAGTGAGGTGGAGGACCTCATGATTGATGTGGAAAGGGCTAATGGACTTGCTGCCAACCTTGACAAGAAGCAGAGAAACTTTGACAAGGTACAGCATTTATTTTGTATTGATCTAGCCATTAGAGTGTCTATTATATTGATTTCCTGATTTTGTGTTCTTTTTCATGAATTATAAAAATTAGGTGTTGGCAGAATGGAAGCAGAAATTTGAGGAGGGCCAAGCAGAGCTTGAGGGAGCTCAGAAGGAGGCCCGCTCCCTGGGCACAGAGCTTTTCAAGATGAAGAACTCCTATGAGGAATCTCTTGATCAGCTGGAGACCATGAAGCGTGAAAACAAGAACCTTCAGCGTGAGTTTAAATTAGTGATAAAGAATGAGTATATACATTTTACAGTGTTTTACTTAAACATGAATGTTCTTTTTACAGAGGAGATCTCTGATCTGACTGAACAGATTGGTGAAACTGGTAAGAGCATCCATGAACTGGAGAAAGCCAAAAAGCAGGTTGAAACTGAAAAGTCTGAGATCCAGACTGCTCTTGAAGAAGCTGAGGTAAATATATAATATTTTTTTATAAAACTGAACCATGCACAGTTATGAAAGATAACAAGCAATGTTTCCTTTTACATTATCAGGGCACTCTTGAACATGAAGAGTCTAAGATCCTTCGTGTCCAGCTGGAGCTTAACCAAGTGAAGGGTGAGGTTGACAGGAAGCTGGCAGAAAAAGATGAGGAAATGGAGCAGATTAAGAGGAACAGCCAGAGGGTGATTGACTCCATGCAGAGCACTCTGGACTCTGAGGTCAGGAGCAGGAATGATGCCCTGAGAATCAAGAAGAAGATGGAGGGAGACCTGAATGAGATGGAGGTTCAACTGAGCCATGCCAATCGTCAGGCTTCCGAGTCCCAGAAGCAGCTGAGAAATGTGCAGGCACAACTCAAGGTATTGTGGGACATTTCAATTGGCTATGCAGGTGGAATTTTGTTTTTCATCTATTAACATTACTCTTAACATTACTCTTGCTGAAATAGGATGCACAGCTGCACCTTGATGATGCTGTCAGAGCTCAGGAAGACCTCAAGGAACAAGCTGCTATGGTTGAGCGCAGAAATGGTCTCATGATGGCTGAAATTGAGGAACTGAGGGCTGGTCTGGAGCAGACAGAGAGAGGCCGCAAAATCGCTGAGCAGGAGCTGGTTGATGCCAGTGAGCGCGTTGGACTTCTGCACTCTCAGGTACAACATTTACACAGTCATACCAAAATATATGATTAATCACATAAAATAATAAAGATCTGATTGTTTTGTTTTACATTTGATGTTTTTTTTATTTACTCTTTACTTTATGTTCATTTGTAGAACACAAGCCTGCTGAACACCAAGAAGAAGCTTGAGTCTGATCTTCTCCAGATTCAGAGTGAAGTAGATGACACTGTTCAGGAAGCAAGAAACGCAGAGGAGAAGGCTAAGAAGGCCATCACTGATGTAGGTGTTGGTTTGGCTGTCCTCTTATCCTCAAAGAATTACTGTGTTCATTAAAATTCAATGCTGTTTTTCCAAGGCTGCTATGATGGCTGAGGAGCTGAAGAAGGAGCAGGACACTAGTGCTCACTTGGAGAGGATGAAGAAGAACCTGGAAGTTGCTGTTAAGGACTTGCAGCACCGTCTGGATGAGGCTGAGAATCTGGCCATGAAGGGCGGCAAGAAGCAGCTCCAGAAACTGGAGTCCAGGGTAAAAGATTAATACTACACTATACCATCTGAGTGAAAAAGCCATGCGGTGAATATTAAAACTACACAAATTCTTCATACCTTGTGAATTTCACTTTTGAAAGGTGCGTGAGCTTGAAGGAGAAGTTGAGAATGAACAGAGACGTGGAGTAGATGCTGTTAAGGGCGTCCGCAAATATGAGAGGAGAGTAAAGGAGCTCACCTACCAGGTGTGTACTACAGACTCTAACATGCACACATTATCTTGGTGTATATTGACAACATAATCAATCCTTTTTTTAGACTGAGGAGGACAAGAAGAACATCACCAGGCTCCAGGACCTGGTTGACAAGCTGCAGCTCAAGGTGAAGGCTTACAAGAGGCAGGCTGAGGAAGCGGTAAGTAAAAATATCTCATTTAAATTGATGCCTTTAATTGTGCTGCAACATTTACTCACATTATAAACATCTGCTGCAGGAGGAGCAGGCCAATGTGCATCTGTCCAAGTGCAGGAAGGTCCAGCATGAGCTGGAGGAGGCTGAGGAGCGTGCCGACATTGCAGAGTCCCAGGTTAACAAGCTCAGAGCAAAGAGCCGTGACTCTGGCAAGGTACACTAAATGCAATATCTGTAAAGCTAATAATTTAATTTCATATACTTGCTTGCTTACATAATATAATGTATACCTTAAGGAGCCTATTCATCAACTTTTTTGTATGGTTTTACAGGGAAAAGAAGCAGCCGAGTAAATTCCAATTACTGAACTTGTTTCTATTCATATAATATGATGTGAAACAATAAAATATGTTTTTCTATTTCCATTCTTTGCCTTTTATTTATTGTTCTTTCAACAAACCTTTGGTTTGGTTATAATATTTTTATTTTTTTACTTGAATGATACCTGATTTATCTGTTTAAGTTAGGTCTCTTGCAATTTTTTTGCTTTAACCCTAGCCGGCAAGTTAAAGAAAACCCACTTTTATTAAACAATCTGATTTACATCAGGGACAATGTTTAAACATTAGTGTGGTCACAGTTACAAACTACAGTACAAACTGACATAGAAATGTAGAAATAGCTCAGGAGTACACTATCCATTACATAGACTACATACACTACCCATATACCAACAATGACTATGAATTTCAACAGTACACTCTAATAGCATTGCAGCTTCTATTTGTTTTTTATAGTGAAGCACTGTATATTTTATTGAAGTATACAAACATCTGTTAATTAGACTTCTATAGTAATTCAGCAAGGGTGCCATTACTCATTTGGAACAGGTGCAGTGTTTCCCATGGGGTTAAAGCTTTGGAGGTGCTGCTGAGGTGTTTTTAGGGTTTGTGGAGGTTAGGGGCTTGGCACAGTTCTGGTGTGTTTCCAGCACACAAGCTATTGTAGGGTTAGGGCTTTAGAGGCACTGAGCTTGTCATGAAGCTACCAGACAAATGTCATATAAGGTAACAGACACAGACATTGTCACACAAAAAGTAGGTGGATATGTGCAGTCGGTAAAATAGAGTAGTAAATAGATGTAATGATATCATACAATAAAAATAATTAGGGTGTTTAATGATCTCAGAGAATCTGTTCAGCTCTAATGCTCACTCCTTTTCTGCCTCCACAAAAATAACAAAGTGAAATAATGAAATCGCAGGAAGTGTAGAGTTGCCGTAAACAGTAGCTTTACATTGCTACAGAGGAACTTGTGTGTATATTTGCGCTGCGCCACTGAACGTAAACGAGATGCTTCGTTAAGACATGATGTGAACGCGCAGATGTGTTTATGGTCCGTGCAATAAGACCCTGAAAGAGAGTGCCTACCCGTGTGGAGGATGTGCATTGATCCTCGCCATCTTACCAGGCATCATTACGCACTGCAATAGAAGAAATAAGCACTACAGCTGTAGATCTTATAGAAAACTGTGTGTGTTTGGCTTTTGCACAGTATGAGGCACAAGAGAGTAAAAAAGGAAAATACTCTTCACCAGGGGCCACAGTTCAGTCCCTCTTTGTGCAGTAAAATTAGGTCTTAATGCGTTGGTAGTTTACAATCATCCACAATCAGTTTATTATGATAATTAAAGGACGCATTGGCCCAGGTGGTAGCTTAGAACTGGAAGGTTGGCAGATTTATTCCCGCTCTCCCCATTTCATACTGTTGTGTCCTTGGGCAAGACACTTCACCCACCTTGCTTGTGACACTGGTGTATAGTGTAAAGTGTGTGTGTGAATGAGTGAATGAAAGCTTGATGTAAAACTCTTAGGTGTAAAAGCGCTGTATAAAACTGATGCCATTTACCATAATTCATCCGGTTGATGGTCCAGTTACAGGTTGTGTAATCTCTTAATATTAAAACATTGCAAACAAAGGTCATTACGGTAAGAGACAATATCTTTCCATGAGCTTCAAGAATACAGTCCTCGTGTGTCTTCAATGATAGTAATGAGTTTTGATTATTCTTAAATATTCTCCAACCAACCTTATTATTGATAAAACAATTATTTACATTTTATATACATTTCTACCTCTTTATGTGTACTTTTACTTGAGTAGAGTAGCCTACTTAGAGTAACTGTTACTTCCGTTCCTCCACCTTTTATAAAGGGTGTTGGGTAAAACGGCTTTAGTCCTTTTATTAGCTTCATTGACCACTCACGCTCACATCCGTGTTATAAAACGTAAAACTAACGCTACATAGATCGACTATAAGAGTAAATTGAAAGTTATCCTACCTCATCTTTAGTATCCAGATTTACACAGACTGTGGCTGTAACCTTCTCATTTGGCTCTAACCTCCTGCCTCTTCTCCTCTGCCTTATGCTCTCTGCCTCATTACTGCGGAAAAAAATCTGATTTAAAAATTTGCCTTATTGTTAGCACTGTTTAGCAAACTGACTAATGGTATGGTCCTGAATTCATTTTGACCTCCTTTATTCTAACTTTAGTCGCAAAACACTTTACTAAAGTTTGTGCCCTACAATTTTTTCACCGTTTTTATTATAAATGGACAGATTAAACTGCCGCCAGTCGAGCTCACTCAGTGACTGTTAAACTTCTACCGACAACGGTCGAGCTACATCTCAGTTAATCTCGCGCGGTCTCTGGCAGATCTAAGATCAGTTCAACACAAAGTTCCTACTGCTGCCCAGTGCTGCAGTCAGATCCGGCTGTGAGTGCGGAACAGGGGGTGTTGGGAGCACACACACAGATTGCCGGAGCCCAAACAAGCAATTATAGTAAAATAACAAGTTTCGTCCACTTTAGGGACGACGTAAAGTTGCCACTCGCGTTTGAATCAGGGAGAGGGGGAGGAAGGCAGTACGCAGGCGCGCTTTACCTTGTGGGCTAACCCTGCAGAATTTTTTTTAACTGCAGACTGAATTTCAAGTATGGGGTTTACAGATCTAGAATATTGTGTGGGGCAGAGTTGGAAAGTGCTATATATATATATATATATAAATGGAAACCAGTGAAGTTGAGATAAAATATGAGCATGTTCTCTCTTATCTGTTTCTGTTAAAAGTCTGGCTGCAATTTAGCAATGCAATGGTGTTGAAACATTAGCAAACTGTTTTTGACAGCATTGTGCAAATTTGTAGAGAGTAGAGTAAGTGGACCAAGAGCTCATCTCAGACCATAAGCAGCATTGGGACAGATTTTCATTCAGCTATAAAGCCACAATCAGCTTATTGAGTTAGGAGCAGATCTCCAAGCAGATGTGAGGTTTCTTAATGTGCACACAAGAGCTATATAAGTAGCTCATGCCACATGGCTATTGGCTGACGTACTGAGTTCATCATCATGCTCCAGTGCTTGTCTTCACATGTCTTCTCCTTCCCCAACATTAACTGTCCGATAAGATGTTTGGTTGATTTTCTTCATCCTACATCCTTCTCGTACACAGACACCAAAATTTTACATTGCAACAGGGGATCCTCTGGCAGCGAAAAGAGAAAGACTTCATTGAAGACAGTCACAGAAGAGAAAGCCACTATGGAAGATTTTTGGCACTTCAGTCTGCAATGGTTGCACTTAATATTAATCCTTGCATAGAGAGCTATAGAGGGCACAAATCAAGTTTAATGTTACATGTGTATGACAGCTTGAAGCCTTTTAAGTGGTTTAATATTCACCTGCTTTTGAGGACATTTTAGAGAGGGCCATTCTGACTTTTAGAAGTCCTATTTCAAGTCTCTGTGAAGTGGGTAGAAATTTTAATGACATAAGCAGCTCCCCCACAAGATCCTGTGATGAGAAGGACAACTGAGAATTTAAATGTCCTGTCATGCCAAGAAAGTGATGTGGGCTAGTAGAAAATTAGCATTAAAGCAAGTTAAGCATTTACCATGCAACACTATTTTATGAACTTCTGCTATCCCACCTTCTTAGGAGTCTGCAGTTCTTCCTGTAGTTCAAGAGGATACGAGATGAGTTCTCTTAGAGGTACCCTCACCTCTCCTAAAACCATGTGTCTGGAAAATGAATCAAAGTCCCTCACCTAGGAAAAACCAAGAGAAGCATGTAACATGTTGAAAAGCATGTCACAAAGTTTATAATTAGGTCTTATCACTTTAAGCTAATGAATTACAGTTGTTTAACCCTCAACAGAAATAAAATATTGCACGCTGTTTCTAAGAAACTGGAAGTGTGAGCTATGTCTGTGTTTTGTAGGACCTCCATCCTGAGTGTTATGTGATGAAGACTCATATTTTCTTGTAGAACACTGCTGAACTGGTCTCCAAACACAGGGTTGGAGCTACCATTGACAATACGAGTCCGCCACTCTTGCAGGACTGCCCACAGGGCTGTTGCATTCTTCTGACCCTACAAGCATCAAAACAGTAATGACCTCACACTTACACATAATACAGTGTGTAGGAAAGAAATCTTATAGCTTAAGTACAATGTTTTAAATACACCTGGAAAATGAATAAATGTTTATAACACAGAACCTACACAGAAACAAATAGAATTAGAAATAAATTACCTTATTATCTTGACATGGCTCAACTTCCACCCCATCTGAACATTCCCACATAAGTCGAAGCTTGACAAAAGATTGGAAGCTACTGCTCTGCCTGCGTTGCATAAGGCCCTCGACCTGCAAAATTGTGACCACCAGGCAGGACTGCAGCTGATCATAGTATACAGAGAAACGAAGCAATCCACTCACCTGGAGTGGCACGGACAGGGTTACCGTTTAAAAAATGTAAGCTACGTGTCATTTCTGTTGTATATGTCTTCCTACAACAACCATGTTGATTAAAGTTACACTTATACAGTGGTGGAGGAAGTACTTAAGTTTAGTACTTAAGTAAAAGTACAACTACCCTGCAAAATATATACTTAAGTAAAAGTATAATTACTACATCAACATATTACTTAAGTAAAAGTCATAAGTACATACTTTTAAATTTACTTTAAAGTATTTTTTTAAGTAAAAGTACAATCAGTTGTATCTATGTCTGGGCTGTTCAATTGTAACAATCACAAACAACATCTATTGTGTACTGGAAAGAGTTGTTGTGCAATACTGACACTGTAAAAATCTGGTTATTTACTTATTACTCATTAAATAATAATTGGGCTAAGCCAATTATGACATACAATTTATTTTATTTTTAATAATCTTTTAAGAGCAGTAAAAAAAACTCAAAAGTACACACTACTGACACTTACAACCAAGCATATCACACGGGTAAAATTGGTTTGATATTCGCATATACTTTCGCGCTAAATTGCTAAATTGCTAAATTGCTAAGTAAATAATATATATACACACACAGTACAGGTCAAAAGTTTGGACACATTACTATTTTTAATGTTTTTGAAAGAAGTTTCTTCTACTCATCAAGCCTGCATTTATTTGATCAAAAATACAGAAAAAATGTAATATTGTGATATATTATTACAATTTAAAATAATTGGTTTTCAATTTATTATACTTTAAATTATCATTTATTTTGGTGATGCAAAGCTGAATTTTCATTGAGTCAAAACAAACAGCTATTTTAGCCAACTACGAATGTACAGATATAGCAGTAGTTTGCTCGTCTCCAAAAATGTAACGTACTAGCAAGCTATGGTCCCTGCTGTGCTAATAACCAGCTAAAGAAGTTGCCCTGTTAGGGTACCACCAACTTACGTCAAACAAATATTATACTGGTGTGATATTTTTGTTATGTTGACATCCGTTTTTCTATAACAGTCATAGCTTCATGTCATAGCAAGTTTGTAACTTAAATATTAATAACTAGCATTGCATGTCTTACCTCTATATGTTTCTTCAAATTTGAAGGGGGTTTTTTAAACGCCAACAGTTCTTCGCGTTGAGGTAGGCAGTTTACACATTGAAAACGCCAGGAGTCAATAACTTGATTAAATAAGGCCAGGGATGTCTCTGAGAATCAGAGCTGCAGGGAACAAGCTCAAGCTCAGTCGACGTTGTTGGCTCTTCGTCCATGTTTGATATTTGGTATCCACCGTGTCCTTTTCTTCGATTTACATCAGTTCCGCTTGTGTTGTTTCAAAACGCTCGCTGAGCGCGTGAGTTCTATGACCAATCAGATCTCCGATCTGTTTCAACGTGCATTGGCCAGCAACGCCAAAACTTCAATTTTTTTTTTATGCAAGATTCGGAAGGATGTAACGACACGCATTTTCAAAATGTAGTGGAGTACAAAGTACAGATAATTGCTGAAAAATCTACTTGAGTAAAAGTATAAGTATGCATTATTTTTTTTACTTAAGTAAAGTATAGATACATAAAAAATTACTTAAGTACAGTAACGAAGTACAAATACTTCGTTACATTCCACCACTGCACTTATACAGTAGAATGTATATTACCGTCTTAGGCCGGTCCTCTTCTGTGTCCCCATGTGCATTGTGGTAAACTGAGGAGGAAAGAGAGGACTGAGACAGACAGCGACTCAGCTTGTGGACCTCAGTGCTTATATCCTCTGCCTGTAAAACCAGCACACATAACGCACATTTTTAGTAATATTTTTATCACCAGCTTCAATGCATTTATCCCAGCTGTATTTGACTTGCATAGATGCTTCTTTGTTTAAACAAATGTGATCACTCACTCTTATGTAAATATGGAGAATGGATAATCTGTCCAATGCGCATGCCTTCCAAGTTTAAAATAATGAACGCAATAGTGTACAGCCAACATAATGCGATACATTTTAGGGTCCATTTTCCCCAATTCCATCCTTTCACCTCCCAGCGTTTGTCACATAATGGTTTAAGAAAAAAGGTTTGAGTAAAAGCATCTGGACTTCGTTTTCAAGGTACTCACCTTGAAAACGAAGTCCAGATGCATTTACTCAAACCTTTTTTCTTCAAGATGCCCTGGATGACTGAGAACCTCCATAAACACATAATTGTTTATTATTTCCATTTTGTCTGTGCTGAAATTTGTCATGACATGATAGGACTAATAAATGGCAGCTAAATGTTTGCATTATTGGTCCATAAAGTAGCAGATTCTTTAATTAACCTACACTTGGTTTACTCTGTGCTGGTACTTTGTGTTTGTACTGTTACAAACTTTCATCCGAATTACAGATCCATTTGCAACAGTATTTCTCAAAATTCTATGCACTCTATGCTAGTATATAAAATTATTACTAAATACAATGCCTGTGAATTCTAATTATTACCTTAGCGTATAGTGCTCCAAGGGATTTCACACCAGCAGATGAATTATCACTCTGCAGCATTTCACTGTTGACTGGAATTTAAATGCACACAATTTGAAGGAATCATCATTGCTGGTTTTTCAGTATTGCATTTTGATTGTGACCCACCCGTGTCTTGTTCTGAATCTGCATTGTGTGTTTGTGTGTAGCATCTGAAGACCTGCCAAGCCAAAATGCCAAGGGCCAACAGAAGGAGAGCGATGGAGATGCCCAGGATGAGGTACTTCACTGGGTCTGAAAAAGGCATCCTCAGCATAGCAGCAGCTGATATTGGCCCCGCAGGAGGCAAATAGTCCATCACCACCATCGTCTTTAGCTCCATAAGCCCTTGACCTAATAAACTTACAACATACATATAACCCTGGACAACTGGATTAACTTGTAACTTGGGCAAAAACGCAATCACATGGAAAAAATCTTATAAAAATGGTGTGTGCCTTTACCTTCCTGTCCGGTGTCAGCGATGCATTCTTCTCATGGTTAGAAATCCCAAATTTATGTCAAATGCATCATTTTGCTAGTTCTTCTGTATTTGGTTCATCTGTATATGCCTCTACTGCTCTGTGTGCACACACTCATAGACACACCTCCAACACCTGACATCCTGCTCATAAGGGAAAACTGGTTTGATAACACTGGAATAAGATTTCAGCTCATCATGGCATTAGCTTAGCCACTACCTTAACAACAAAATCAATCATTAACATGGATAGTTACGTATATAATGATAACATTTAAAATACACCATACTTACTACCCTAAAATACAGCTAATTTTATTTTTTATTTAGGTTTTGATATTCTAATACACAAAATTTGTAAGCCTTGTCCACATTCATCTTCTTGTCTTTCTCTTTAAAAAAAAACTTTGCAAACGGTTGCTGTAGCTTATCATCGAGTTGTACACAAACCAGGTGTGCTGTAAAATGTTAATAGTAAAAGTGATAGGACACTGATCCAACTGTCAGAGGTGAAGTTTCTAAAGTTGTAAAGAGGTAAAACTAAATATCCTTTTTCATTACGCGAGTCCTGAAATGTAACAACCTCCAAACATAACAAAGGGAAACACAATTCAATTTATTAATTATAAAATAAAGAAAATACAAAATTGTTCCAATTTCAAGTAAGGTAACATATGAGCTCTTTGCAAACAGGGAGCAGTTTAATCCACCATTTAAAACACCATTTGAATACTGTTGATAAATGGAAATGTGTAAATTTAGAACATCTCCAAACATAAACGTATAGTGAGTGAGTAAAACAGTATTATTATTGATGTACATTCAAATGGTATAGCCTCTGAACCTGTCAAAATAATTGTCAGCGGTGTTCATTATCATCATTTTCCAAATACAGTGATAAATAGGGTCACCAAGGCAACTGTTCTCCTGTAAAGTTTAGAACTGACCCATGTTCTTTTACAGTTAGTCCTCCAATCACAGACAAGACCGCAGAAATGCTTTCCTCTGTACTCAGTGAGGCCTAAAAGGGAAAGGGCACACAGTACGGCTGTCAACATGTCAGGCAGTGCCTCATACATTTATGTTCACACTACCTTTATGTAATGAATTTAAGTCAAGACTGTGTAACTGATTTCTTTTGTAAACAAGTACATTAGAAAAAAAATACGATTTTGGTAACTCAGAAATATGTTCAAACGTAAATAAAACTGTAAAATAGTTAAATAGTTAAAATACATTAGTGTTATACCTGTGAGCCACCCATGTTCGGACCCATCCTGTGTGCATAGCAACACAGTCCACAGTCCACTGCCATACAGCGACTAGCCATATTCAGAGCACTCTAAAAGACAAAGGAAATGCTTTGAAATAACATGTTGAACCAAAATACAGCAACAGCATGAAGCATGCTTTCACTGTCCCCAACTTAACATAACATGATAAAACACAGAGATAAAACTGTGGGGTGTATCTATACTGCTCAGCACATCAGTATGTATGTATTATTTGTAAAATGGAATCACTGAGAGAATACCTTAGATGTTCTGTAGGGGCACCTTTTAAAGTTGTTTGCCTTCTCCCCCAGTTGAGCTCCACTGAGCCCAACAGAAGGCTCATGTTTATGACCGCCGCTCTCTGAATGCTCGTGGCTCCTCCTTTAGATGCAGCTTTCTTAAGCAGAGATAGGTATGCCTAGTGGTAAAAAATATATACTGCGTCTGTGACAATGAAAAACAATGAGTGCAATAGGTTCCTTTTCCTCATTGTCATAACTAATTGTGTTTCTTACTTTAGTGATTATCAGATGAGCCACCACAATAGTCTGAAAATTCATGTTACAGCCTATTTTCCGCTGTAACAGTCTGAAAGTCAGCCATCACATTGATCTCTGGTTTGTTTATCAAGCAGTTTAGGCCATTTTCTTGAACCATGCTCTCTTGTATCACAACATCTGACAAAAAATGTAACAAAACCACAAGGCTGTGACAGTGCATAGTGCATACAATATTTTTAGGGTGGCTTTCTTAATAATATGTAAATCATCTACATAATAGTTTGCACAGGCTCTTACAACAAAAATAAAAATGTTGATGAGTATTTACTAATGCTTGTATTGTTCAGTGATTTTTGAAAACTATTATTACCTATTGACTGCGTGTCAGGGAAATGATAATCATTATGTTTGGATGATATTGGATATTTGTGTGTTTCTCTGACAGTTCCTGAAGTTTCTACATGTCCAGAGAGTCAGTCTTCAGATCCTATGTCCCCTTGTGTTCTTTTGTTAATATTTACTCTAATTGGCAGTTTTAGGATAATCGACGTTTTAAAACAGCACGGATTTGAAGATGCATGAAAATGCCCATGCTGCATTAACATTGTGGGGTTAATGTTACTTTGGGGCATAGGCCTACCTGTGTTCTGGCCGGCTCTCTGCTGGCGGCGGTAATTGTGTCCAGTGAGTAACCTCCATTTTCCAGGCTTTCCACGAGCTGCAGCCCGAGCCCTCGACTTGCACCAGTTTCCAGCACTGAGCCGCAGTTCAAATTCATAGCACCACTCATAGCCTGCTTGTGAAAATCGCCATAGCTCAACACTGCTCAGGCTGCAGTGTTGAGCTATGGCGCCTATCCTCCAGCAGGTGGAAGGATTGCTCCGCGGGATTAACACAGTGAAGTATTTACCAGAGCCGGATTAGTTTAAGACGCTTCTCTACAAACGACAGGAAGTGCAAGATAATTCTCAGTTGTGTGCGTGTTTTGTCGACGGGCCTTTTGTCCTATAGTCTCACGCTCTAAATCTGTGGTAGGCGATCAAACTTGTTTTTTACGCAAGCCCTTAATGCAAATTAGTATTACCGTGTATTAAAAGGACATAGAAGTTGGCACATCACTTGCCATATTTACACGGGTGTCAAACATGCGGCCCGGGGGCCAAATGCGGTCCACTAGAGGTTACAATCCGGTCTTGTGGAATGAATTTGGAAAGTGATAAAATGTACAAAGATGACATTTTAAATTTAGTAACTGCTATTCTTGATTTGTCCACTGGTGGTTGCACTGTTTTAGTAAGTGTAAAGAAAAGGTTAAAGCTAAAGCATCTGGATTTCAAGGTTTTACCTTCTAACGTTAGTCCAAATGCTTTTGCTTTGCTTCAAGAGGACCTGGATGACTGAGAACTAAAGTCTGTGAAGGACTTGAATCATGTTACAACACTGAATCTCAGTGTTGTGTTCTTGTAAATAAAAACTAAACATTTGGAAGACCTAATGAACGTTTTTTGATTATTACGAGCAAGGCGTGATTGCTGATAAAGCGCATTACACCAACATCGTGTGATTATTTGGCTAACCTTTAGATTAGGGAGCACATTTTATCATGAATTCATGCATTAATTCATGCATCCATGAATTAAAATCTCATAAATTACGTGGAGTTATGTTTTCATTCAATTTTCATCCTAACTCGAACCAAAAAAAACACTAACCTTACCCCATCCATGTACTAATGCATGAGTCATGAATTCATGCAGTTATGCTATTATTTTACTGGTCCAGAGCACTTCAGATCAACTTGTACTGTATGTTGCCCCTGAACAAAAATGAGTTTGACACTCCTGGTTTAATTGATTTAAATTTTTTTAGCCTTTAAACCCAAATACCTTTCATTAAGGTGGTTGCTATTGTCATTACACTATAGCCTACAAAAAAGTTCCTCTTTTTATGCCAAAGCTAATTCTGTTGATCTATGGCTTTTTATTTGATGATTATTATAATAACCAAAAACACTAAAATGAATATCAACAAAAACAAAAAAAATAAGTGCAATGAAAAATGTGCAAAGGAACATTTTGTCTCTATACAGGTGAAGAAGAGTTTGTCAGTTCTGCAATTTTGACTGTCTGTTTGGCAAACATTTAGTTAGTTACTCAGCAAAAATATGTCATTTAATATTAGTAGTGCCGGTATATAAATTTCAGAAAGTGAAGTTCACCCAAAATCCATTGAAGAGGTAAGAGGTTCTGGATGAATGCTGTACATCTGTGTCTCTGACCCGTGAAGCTATACCTCCTGAAAAATGTTTTTTTAAGAATGACTAATTAGGTGTAATATATTTGTCATTATTTAATATTAGACAAATTACCAGCCAATGAAGAGGCAGTGCTTTACTTAGAGACAGAATCTTGAAATTTGAAATGAATGGAGTTTAATTAAGAGATTACAGGGAGATGTCTGTTTGCTTTTGCCTTCTGAGAGTTTTCAAATATTGAGGCGAAGATGGAGGAGCAGAGAAAAGGGTGAGAGCACAGCTGATGGAGCTTATGCAGTCCGAGCAGCACACAGATGGTTCCTCTGGCAAACTCCCGAGTCCAGATTTTCTTAAAGCTTCTGGTGCTGGAGAGAAGCAGATATCCGCTCGGCTCCAGGTCAGTTCATTTGGAAGGTCTATGCTTCTCTGAAAGACATTAACTTGGCACACATCACACTGTGCAAATTATGGTCTGAGAATAGTATAATACTGACTGGCCCGACTCTGCATAATATTGTCCACAAATAAAATTCAATAATTTTCTGGCATGTACTACATTGTGTCAGGGCAGAGGGAGGGCTTCTATTCGACCACTCCAGCACTATACAAACATATCTATCAACAAGGCCCCAATACAAATGAGAGTTTAGGATATTTAGCATGTATATGAGGGACCATTCACTTATATTGCCAGCCAGAATAGATGTCTGCAATTTCAACCAGCATACGGCTGCTGCTCTAAAAAAGTCATTTTCACAGGAAAATGAACTCCCATCATCGTCTGTAGAAGGGTTTGCACTTGAAGAGTCAAGTGTACAGAGAACACAGGAAGGAGCCATCACTCAATGCATGAAATGTAATGAAAATCTCTGTTGTAGTCAATGGCAACAGCTGCAAAAAATGAATAAAGCAATGTAATCATTGATGCAGGAATCACGTGCCACAGAAAAATTCAACCTAATTCCTAATGTTTTTGTTTCAGCTTTTGGTTGTACAACACCAGATTTCATTGTGATATTACAGTGTTATTATTTAAACATTCAAGAGTGATACTGGACAGTTTATTTTTAGGTACATCCATTTTGTAAGTTACACAATTCTGACTTAATGCTTCTGTCATTAGGCAATAATGTAAATAAGCTAATTGAGGATGTGAGTTATTCAATACACTGCGGTTTAACCAAAACAAATGGCATGCAGTCTCTCCAGGAGCTTCATCTGCATCTTAAAATGGAAATATTGATCATCCTGTATGAAGTTCTTCCTTTCTCATTTCCCAATAAGGATCCACTTTCATATGCTCTTTCTGAACTATTCTAACTGAGACATGTCAGTTCTGTAATAAGTTGGCTTTATTTATGGGCATCCAACTGGAAGACAATCCTCCTGATGCTACACACAGCATCTGGCCAATTGAGTATGTCTTTCAGATCTGGGACAGTGTTTCCTCTGTAATCACGAGACAAACTGACCCTATTTCAACTTGTTATGGCCTTAAAGTGCCAAATACGTCTGCTTTATTTTGATAAGTGTCAGTGAATGATGGAGTTTATCTTAATGTGCTTTACATTAGTAATGACGTTTTAAGGAACCCGGAGTCGGTTTAGTCCTGTTTGTTTATATTTGCGATGTCTATGCTTAGAGGTTGGTGTTCATTGTGCTGGAGCCGCAGCATCCATTTTTACTTATTTAATATCACTTATTTAATTTATGTGAGATATATTTATAGAATACATCAATAAAACATTAGGGTTCTTTTTATCAATGAATAAATCATGTTGGTATGGTTTGTATATTTAGTGCGCTGCCTCCTGTTTGTCTTAATGCTACACTGGCTATGTAACATTATGAGCACATTACATTAGTATCCTAATGTTATTCTTTGCATGAATCTGTTGATAGACACTTCCCACTTTGATAAACCTGCTGGGTCATCATAGTAGTTTTAAGGATATGTTTTAGAAGTTTTTAGCCTTTATAACTGAGATGTATCTGTAGTATATGAAATCCCATACAAAGAAAAGATAGAAGATACATTTTTTTTTATCTTATTATGTTTCAATCATAAGTAACAATAGCTCAAATACACACAATTCAATTTGAATATTTAGCCCACGCAGACCAGGGCCTCATTGTGTCTATAAAACAAACATGGATCTCTATACTGACAGTACAGATACAATATTTCTGGCTATTAGATGACGCTGAATCCTTTAACTGCTGTACCTATGGGACCTGTATTCTCTTTCTACCACTAGAAGATTCAATTATTATGGCTAATATTAATATTAGGCCACTTGACAATTATACGTTTTTAAAATGGAGGCTCTCAATGTCTGTTTTGTTAAGAATTGTAATTAACTGCAAGGCCAAAAATTGTATTTTGACAGTTCCTATGAGATAAATAATAAGCAAGACATTTTTCGAGTTTTCAGTAGCTGGGTTATCTGTTGCAGTAAATGTAGTCCCATTGTTCTGACTGACATACAAATCGGCCAATCAAACATGACTGCTATCTCCACAACACTTGTCTAAGCTCATAACGGCTGCTCTTTCAGCAATTCTTTAATTAGATGTGCTTCATCCAGAAATCAATCTACATCCCATTTTTTAAATGAAGCAGAGCTGTAGGAAATTGTTCCCACACCAATGCCTCTGCTCCCTTTAGCGTTTCAATCCGGGCGCTGTGTTTGAAAGCCTGACGATGACTGCTGAGTCATCTCTCTACTTGACTACACAGTAATTAAAGATTCTACATTGTCAGAAGAAAAGAGATGTAGAGTGGACTGCAAGTCGCTCTGTCGTATTGTGCTTGCCAAGGGATACAAGGACCCTGATATTTTGTTGCAGCTGCTTGCAAGGACATTCTGAGAATAGGATGTGCATGTGCCAGCCCATTCCGACTATGAAAAATGCCTTCAATTGTCCATCTGCAGGTTTCACAGATTCACCCCAGACAGCAAATGACAAAGCTACATTGACAAAAAATGAATTTAAATCCAAAATAGGAAGATGGCTGCTTACAAATCTTAAGCAATAAAGCCCCTGCTTTGGGGTAGCTACAGGCAAGTATGTGCTTACCAAAAGTCATACAGCTTCTTATCAGTAAAGTCCTATTTCCATTCAGTTATCTACACATTTTCCTAGTGCACCTGTATGTCATTTAAAGATTGCTTTTGATTAATTGATATGGGTTTGCACCAGCTCTGCAGCGAGCTGGCCCATGTGTGTGTGTACTGTATTATTCAGATGCCTTTAAAAGCATGTCAACTCGATTACAAGGGTTTTACCAGATGTATCATGTCCTGTCCAAATGTCTTAGAAGAAACAGTGTGTGTCCAGGTTCCAACAGGCAGAAAGAGAGTTCCTTCCTAGTGCGCTGCTATAGTTTTCTTGGGTGTCACTTCTCATCTTTAGAGTTTATTTTAAAACAGGCATATGTTCAGGCTTTTAAAGCTCTGTCTACACTTATACTGTTTATACTTATACTGTAAAAGCACAGCTCAAGTTTTGAGGCAGCAGTCAAAGGTTGTGTTTTCTTGTTGTGGCTGTACCCACATTCATTCAGTTTATTTTGTAATAGAATTATTATTTAGAAAGTGGATGTGCTTTATTATTATAAGCTGCTACACACATCTGGACAACCACAAAATGAACGCTATACTTATCCCTGTTGGCTATGTGATGTGATATGTAATTTCCCTAATGTAAAAGGATGGCTGCTTCATAATATTATGTGAAATACTATTAATTTCAGATGTATGTCGATTAGAACTAGCATCAGTGGCGTGCAGCAGGGCGCTGCAAACCCTCAAAGTGTGCAGCGTTTGTTATACTGCTTCATTTCACACACACAGGCAATGCCTCATAGTGCTGCATCAGCAAAATCACTCCACTTGTTTCTTCTGTCATTTCCATTATGCAACTGGGAAAAAGACATCAAGCTGCAAATGAAGCTGTCTGAGTCTACGCCAAGACAAAACAGCATACTCTCATATGCCACATTGCAGTGAACAATATGCAACCAGTGTGTGAGAAATGAACATGTTCTGTTTGACAGCTAGCTGGATGTTTTTTGATGCATCTATCTGTCTTGTGTTTCAGTGAATGTATAGAGAAGGAGAAACAGCCTTTGGTTGATCTGTTTTTGTCACCATGTTGAGTTTAAGGTGACATTTATGGAATATATGGTCAGAAGTTTGGAACCATAAAATTGAACTGCTGCTAGTTATAAATACTAGACAACATTAGAGGATGGATACACAATAGTCAGGTTATCCACAAATACAATCTACTTACTAGTTAGAATAGTTTACAACAAAATTTGTATTCAAAATATATTCAAAATTTGTGTTTAATAAACAAGATGTGAAAGTTTGTCTTTTGTGAGTCACAAATTAGTGCGGTGACAGAATTAATTGATTGGCATGGCTATTTCTCATAAAGTGACCTATAAGTGAATCCATAAAAAGTGAAAGATTTAATAGAAGAAATAGCATCTAACTATAGAAGGAGAGTAGAAGTAGTGACAAAAATATGAGAATTATACACTTTCTCCCAATAGATTAATATAGCATACATGAGGATTTTGTTTTTCATCTTTTAAGAAGATTATTAATTTAAGAGTATAATTTTTACACAGATGCATTACAATTATGACCTGACAGAAGAGAGATTTTATCATAAGTTACTTTATTATCATTTTGACAGTATCAGCCAAAAACAAACAAGTAAGAAGAAATTCTATTGACTTGGCGACAAATAGATGTGTAAAACTCAATTTCAGATTCATCACTTATTATAAATAAGAATTCAAACACAGTTTCGCAGGTTCTTGTCTCTATATATATTATCTAATGCAAAGTTTAAAGAGCAAGGGGATTAGGGATGTCAATAAAGCCAGGTTCAGGGTTCAAAAGGTCAATTCTGTGGAATGAGGGGCTTTAGGTCAAAGTTGCAAGCCAGGCACACCACCGATGGCAAAGTGGGAGTCAACATTAAGTCTGGGCTATCAATTTTTAAGGTAACCAGCTCTGATAGGGTCTCTGAATTCAGAGCAGGGTGTAGAGAGAAGGGAAGCTGTGGTGTGCTGACTGTGCACTTATCATTCATTCAGAAATTGTCACATCAGGGACATTGGGGGTATAAGGAGCAGGAGAGGGGTGTGTGCCTGGCACATGCACCTGGTTTATGTTGCCAGGCAGCTGCAAGTGGCTGTGTTAGGAGAGCAGGGGCAGGGGCAGGGGCAGGGGCAGGGTTTAGGGGCAGGGGCAGGGCAGGGCTGGACAGGCAGAGAACAGAAATGATTTGCAACAAGAGAAGAGTCACACCATGGGCTCCCTACACAGGACAATCTCCAGCTCACTGCGGTAGAGCTTCCCCCCATCCGACAGGGCCATGATGCTCTGCTTGTAGCCAATCAGGTTCTTGGCATCCACCTCCTGCACAACACAAAGTGAAGGTTATTAAAAGTGATCCAACATTTACAAACAACCAGAAGAAAGTTGAATCATGTTTTTATTTAAAAACATATCAGAATCATCTGAATCACACAATAAGGCACACTATAATGACCACATGGTCACAATTACATTCTATAAAAAGCTCCAAATGTATTTCTTTAAAGCTTGGCACAGGTATTACACTATCAGGTATCCACCTCATGGGCAGTAAATCTAAAATTGACCTCCAGAAACTGCCTGGCCTGGATAGAAGCTGAGATGAAAACTTGGTCTGTTGTCTAGACCCTTCTCACTCAGATGGACTCATTCATATTTCTCCAGGTGTTTTAAAGGAAACAAATTATCTGTTTTAGTGGGCATCAATGTAGAACACATACTGCATCTTAAACAGCATTCCTCAACTCACCTTCTTGTTTGTCTGGTATAGGTCTCGTAGCAGAGCCTCCAGCTCCTGCTCGTCAATGTATCCATTCCCATCCTGTAAAAGATGTGCACACCATTTATTTGGTCTCAAAATATGACAAAGGAATCAAAAAAGTAAAGCTAAACCCAGCACTTTTTCCACCTGTAAAAACATTTAATGGAAATTATGGCAGCCCATGTACATTCTCCAGCCAAATGGCCATTCATAAGTAATAGTAAAAAAACTACTCATTGACAACTCTAAAGGAGGTTAGCTAAAGATTCCATGTGGAGCCACTTTGCTAATTAATTAAACACTGGTCTCTTGGTAATGTTTAGCGTTTGGGGCCATAAAATAAGTCCAAATCATTGGAAATGAGCCATCGGAAGCTGGCACAAAATCTGTTCATCTTGGCTCAGTCTTGAGGTAACTGCAGTGTTGAGACGCTTGCCAGTCTGATTTTTGAACTTTGATGTTCACAAAGCTATACTGCAGTGTCCCAGATCTCAGAAATAAAGTGAGAATCTATTTATTTTTGCTTTAAGGATGAAAGAGTAAGGACGCTGCCGAGTTACCACAATCAGGAGAAAGGGGACTACACAGGTATGAGCCAATCTGTCGTACTTCTGTGGCAGCTTGCATTTGAGACATTTTCAAGGCCTTACACTGCTTGGTGCTCTGGTACTGTGAGCCTTGTTAGTTTTCAGCTCAGCCCACAACAAAATGATGAAACTAATTATCCATATAAACTCTGCAGCTCCACACTAAGACGTAATTGGATTGTGTAGCCGTTCATCTATAATTGAACACTCGGCCTTGAGACAGAGACTTGAACATAAAATAAAATCCGTTGATGGATTCTTGATCTTTGCATTCACACTGAACAAAGTCAAATGCTTTAGCAGGTGTTAAGGCTGCATTGCAGTCTGAAACCACATTTTCCTCTAATCTATGCTAATGTGGAAAAAAAAAACAGCCTGTTAACCACTTTGGGCTGTTTACAAAGGGACAGGTGTGCCCGAGTCATTTCCCTAGTGCTCTCATACAAAACAGGGGAATTTGTATATTTATCATCCCGAGTCACGGAATCAATTACAACCTAAGCTTGGCTTTATGTATTTTTCAATAACAAATTCACTCATTATTAGCTGAAAATTGTTATCACGACTGAAGAAATAAAAACATACCATATACTGTCAAAGCAAACTTGTAAGCGTTTGTTGATGAAGGTGCAGAGTGAGTGAGTGAGGTGTGTTGGTGCTTCAATGGAATTGGTTTTAAATGTGATTGTGCTTGGATTATTTTATTGTTATGATTATGTGAAGTAGGGATTTGTGAGTAATCCTTTAATGCCTGTAGATTGTACATGACCTGTTTTTTTTTTTTTGGCGGGGGAGATTGCAACATGAGCCTGTCACAATGATCCTTATATTGTATCTGATTCAATAACATCCAACAGACTACTGTGTTTTTCAAGCACGTCATTGAATATGATTTGGGGATGTACTGTATAAATGTATTAACAAGACATAGGAGCCGTACCTTGTCATAGAAGTTGAAAATGGCATTGAATTGCTCAGAGGTCAACTTCACACCCTGAAAAGTAAGAATGAAGTGAGTTATCAGAAACACTGTGTAAAAGAGGAATGACAGTGGCATGCAGGTCATGTGTTTAGACTTGAGTCTTACCTGGAATTTGAGCAGGAAATTCTCTTGAACAGGGAGCAGCCTGTGACAAAGAGCAGTGGACACAATATCTTATTCAAAATCCACTGCATTTAGGCATTTAGGAAGTGAACGCAAGCTACTGCATTGTCCATTACCTTGCCATCTCTGACAGGCCCAGTTTCCCATCTCCATTCAGATCAAACATCTTGAGCTGAAAAAGAGGCAGAACAGATAGAGAGGGACAGAGGAAAGAGAATGCAAAATATAGGCTTTGTTAAAAAAGTTAAATGTAATCCTACAATGAAACATAAGGATCTACGTAGTTCTCAATGAGATAAGACTATGGTACCCGTTATATTAACTCAATGTGGCTTTTTTCACATTTTAGAATCTTTATTTTCTGACACATTATTATTATTACTTCAAAAACAAAAGAAAGGTTGGGTATTTTAAAATTTGTATTTTTGCTTTTTGTCATTTCTCTTATGTGATGAGAAACACTGTATTTTGATCATTTATTATATATATTAACTATAGCACTACATGTTACAGCCTGCACAGTTAAATGATGCAGTAATTTATCACTAAATTTATAACATCTGTGACATAAAAAGAAATTGAAAAGAAAGTTTTTCTTAAAGAAATAAGCTTCACTGGTTCAGTTAGGTCTATTCGGGGACTAAAGGAAGAAGCAGATGTGAACACATCTGGGCAATGAACAGTAAATGAACATGAGGGGTCACTGAGCAAGACAAAGCCACAGCCACCAACACTGTGGCCCCAGGCACGAGAGAGTTCTTAACTAGGGATTATGCTATAGTTTTATTTTTTGTTTGAGAGTCACAGTGAGACATGTTACATGCGAGTGCGTGTGACAGATGCTTACAATAGTCTGTGTATACTCCTGCAGCTTCTGGTCATCATAGTGTCTGTTGGCTTTCTGTAGCAGGTCTGACAGGAAGCCCTGAGGAGAGACAGTACCATGTGTAAAGGGTCACTGCAGCTTGGTCTAAAGACATTGGGACAGGAGTCTTTGTTCTTTCTTGTTACCAAAAGCACATTTTGTCATTTTCTGAAGGCATCCTGCTGAAGTTACTCTCCTATTATGGAAAAAAATAATGAATGTATGAATAATGGGTTAAAGTGAATACAAACAAACGGTTTAGTATAAGTAGTAGTTTAAAAATATGTTTAGTAAGTATCTATTGGTCACCTCTTATATACATTGTACTTGTACGACAATTTTGAACCATAACAATAACAATTTATGTTTATCATTCTCAAATTATTCACATGATTCTGTTCTAAACCCAACATACTATATTATTAGAACGGTTTATAACTACAAAATACTAAGCATTTAAAAAACAAAAACATAAACTTCTTATTTGATAACTACAAAATGCCCTTAAGGTGCCACAGATGTCATAACCATTGCACTGGTAATAACTCTCTTGTGAATTTTTAGCAGTTATAACTAAAACCATTGTTTTTTATTAAGTTAACTTATTTTGTTACAAAATACAGCTATTATTATAAATTGTGGTTTAACTTCTAAATGCAGTGCAGATGTTGTCAATACATAATGTGTTTTGTATTAATACTTAATACAATCCAGGGTCTCACACTGTAGTTGGAAAACGTTTAACCAGGGTCTGTTGATTTTGATGATGTTGATGAAACAATGACCACTTCACATTCATTCCCTTCTTTACAGATGTGGTCACCAGAGTCCATGTCCTAATAACTTCTCTAACTGAGTCATCTGGTGTGACACGTCTGCTGTCTGAGCCCTCAGTTACAAGTTTCCAAAGCTTTCCAAAAGCCACACCTGAGTTGCTTATCTGCACCTCTTCAAGTGGAACCAATGTGATCCCACAACAACCCGAGCAGCCTCATAGGCACATGATGCGTAATGACTGCCCCCATTAACAGACGGCTCCCCTTTGTATTGTCTGACACTGTGTTTCCGAAAATGAGCCGAAGTGGAGAACATTTGTGCACTTCACAAAGCTTTGGGGATTTGAATCCTCGACTGTAAAAAACACTCAGTCATTGGGGAATTTCATGTGTGGCAGCCAGCGTTCCTCTATCAAAACTGCAATAGTCCCACACGCTTTGTTTAAGCCAATGTGCAAACTGAATGCCCAACATGGAAGGACCGACACCTTTACAAATGAAGATGATGCTGCCTGTTTTTAAAATTCAATTAGTGCAGTGAAATCTTTCCTGTTTCAGATCCTGATAATTGTAAAAAAGCTGTATGTTAATGTTCAACACAGTACCTCTTATTGCTAAGATATTTCCACATATTTCAAGTCATCAGACAGTCTTTCCTAAAATGTTTTTGGATGGAGTCATGCTAGATTAAACCTTTTAAAACCCCATGAAACAGAATATGTGAAGGTAAATTCTCATTTTTATATTTACTGTATGATGGAAAACACTATTGCAAAATAGTAATTTGCTCCTATTGGAGTGTGGCTTGTTGATAGGATCCTGTATGATCAGTATTAGAAGCACACAGTCAGTGACCGTGACAAAAATATAGAGAACTACCTTTAGCTCTTTCTTCTTCTTTTTATTTGTGCAATGTAGAAGGTAAATAACACAATGTAGTAAATTAAAACCATTCAAAGCATAAGGTAAAGTTAAACAACAGCAGTTACATGTGGGAAATACCTGGAATACATAGTGAAACACAAAAACACAAAATAATCACAGAAAAAAAAAAGAGTTTCATAAAGCAATATGATTAAAATGCACAAATGTCATTCAAGGGTTGTCATTCTGTGATTATATAATATGATGGAGGGAAAGAACAAATAAAATAAGGGTAAGTCAGCAGTAATGAAATATCCATCAGAATTATTATTTCATTGTAATGCTCTGTAGGTATTTGTAGCACTTGAATAAAACATTATATCAGGTTTAGAATATACAATAGTTTTTGTTTGAAATGTGTTCTTACCTTCAACTCATTTGCTTCAATGTAACCACTGCGATCTGTATCATATCGCCTCCAAGCCTGTGAGGACGCAGCACAACACATGGGAAAGTAAGTTCTGGATATAAAGCCATTGATTTTTCCATTTCTCCCCCACCAATACATAAATCCTCTCACATCAAAGCTCCTTGTGCTCAGAAAGTTTGATTTTTTAACAGGAACAATTCTCTTGGTGGACCATAAAGGGGGGAATAATCAGTGTAATCGCAGCCCTTTTCGATAGCACTGGACTATTGGTCCACACTCACAAAGAAAAAGTCATTTTAATGAATGTTTTAATCTAGCAGCTGCCCCTGTCCAAAGAAGTGCTTCTTTTCAAAGATGGATGCCCCCCCCAACCCCTCCTTCTGTAGCGAGGAGCTAGTGTTGTTATCCATTATATATGACTCTGGAAATAGAAGGTTCGGCTTCCTCATTCTAACCCTTTCAAAACCTTTCTCCCCAACCCGACCAATCCCCTCAACAAAGAACAATTAATCTATAATATCAAACTCTCCTTGCTCCGAACATCCTATCACCATTTCATTTAGCGTCTCTTCTCTGTTTCTGCTTACGCGGATTTGGCCTTTTTTTCCCCCCATCTTTCCCTTATCCCCATATCTCCTTCTGCACGCACATCCTTTCCCTCATTCCTCCGCTCGGTGACAGCAACAGCCGAGTGTAATTGGTTTCTAATTGGCACCGTTATACCAAGGGAGAACATCTTACATAAAATCTGCCATTTCCTTATCTTCTGGAGGTATTTAGTGGAATAAATGACTTCCCTCAGCTTGTATCTTTCAACAGTCACCAGTCTCCGCTCAAGGCTTTTTCTTACTCCTGTTCTGCCATTCATTATTTATACACCGCTGCGCTAAAGTTAGTTACAACCTCATTCAACATCTTCATCTGGAAATACTGTCGTAAGTGAACAGCAGCTACCCTTTATATGATATTACCATTTGCACATTGCTGCTTGTTTGTGCATTCAAGCTGTTCTTGTCAAATAGCCTCAGTTGGTCTTTGCATTTCTGAGTCTGTATTGTTTCTAATATTTATACCTAATGTCTAACAGCAGCAGAGGAAACAATTATGAGATTATCTTTGATCCTGTTACACAGTGCCACAAGTAAGTATTCTACACAAAATCACAGTTTGTCTGGGGCTCCAGGGTATTAGGGTATGTTTTATCTCTGAGATATTTTATGTAAAAAGCTTTTTTTGCCTTTATTTGACAGGACAGCAGGTAGACAGGAAACAGGGTGAGAAGGGAGTGACCGGGGGCAAATGACTCAAACGGAAATAAAACCCAGATCTCTACCAAGTGGGCTATATAAAGTGGTGAGCTCCGACTGGCGTTGGAAGAGGTTACTAAATGGGACACTGTAATTCAGAGTTCTCCAGCAATGTGGGTTGCATTTTCTTTTTTTTATCCCTTTTTATAACCCCGCAGCCTAGCATGTTTTTTATGTTGATGGGGAAAACAGGAGTACCCGGAGAAAACCCACCCAAGCACGGGGAGAACACGCATACTCCACCCAGAAAGATCCGATCCAACCCAGGGCATTCTTGCTAAGAAGCGAGTGTGCTAACCACTGCGCCACACACTCCGTTTAACAAGGATTATGCAATTGTCTTATTGTTGTTATGCGATTGTTCAATCACCTAAGAGCATATTGTAATAGGAATCATTTGTGAAAAAGCAAGAACTTTAGACATTATCTAAGCTTTATTATGAAGACGGGGCCAATCACATGCTCACTTGTTGTGTGGTGTTGAGTTGGGGACGCTCCCATTGGTCTACACCGCCTGTCAATAAGGAAGTAATGGCTGCCGATAAAACAGAGAAAGTGTACATTCAGCGCTGAATACGTGTTTTTACAGAGAAAAAGGGAGGCATGAGAAGAGCGATGAATATTGACAGTTTAATCACGCGGCAGACTTAAAAGTTTACATTAAGCTCTAAAAATTGATTCATTAAAAAAAATTTTCATAAAAGGAAGGTTGAAAAGGTCCCTTGGTTACTATACCACTATCTGGTATGCTTTTATTTGGAGGGCACTAAAAGTTGGCAAATTTCATTTTGTAAGTTTGCAACATAAGAAAATTATCATATTGGCCAGCATGCGTCAAAAATGTTTAGTCTTGAAAATTTTTATTGAGGTAGTGTAGTTTCTTTTTTTTTCAAGGCCATTATTGTTTGCATACAAAGGGAAAGTATGAAACAGTGAGGCATATTGATTTAAAAATAAAAGTAATGTAAATCGTCAATCATTTCTACACTCAACGTCTTCGAAAGAGTTTGATCAAATGAAAGCATTTGTCAAGCGGCTTTCCATAAAATAAACATCCACTCTCGTTAATGCAGTCTTACCGCCATAAACTCGGCACTGGAACTGACAAACTGTCTGAAGCAGAGCAGGAAGTTTTCTTCAGTGGGTAAAATCTGGGCCAGCTGTGGAGACAAATGACAGGCAAATGGGAGTGGTGAGAACACACAAGATGGTGTAATGGAGGAAAAAGTAAGACTGGATTGCTTTTTGTCTGCAAAAGCCTCAAATGGCCAACTTATGCATGAATAATAGAGTGGCATAACCTCAGAAAATACATCTATGTTCCTTTCTTTCTGGAGTTCAGATACAGTCCCAGATTAGAGCCATTGATTGAGGCTAAAGTTTCACGTATTTTGAGGTTTTGGTGGATGGATATCTTTTAGAGATCTCAGAGAGAAAAAAAGAGTAAAAATGTTGGGAAGCTGCATCCCAAATGGACTCTGTGGAGAATTTCATAAAGACTGCATTTATGTAATCGACTGGAGTATTGACTTCAGTCTTGCAATTTGTCGGCACTTTGATTTTTCTTTCTACACAAAAAAAATACCCCGGGCTTTTCATACTCCTACTGCAGATTTTGAGTTACTTGAAGTGAACATGTAACATTAGCATATTAGGTCTTTCCATCCAAAGGGCCAGGGAAATTATTTAATTAGACCTTATTACGCTATCAACTACATGAACTTAAATCTCCCACAAGTTTACCCCCCCCCCCCCTAAAAAAAACAATAATGGTAGTTGACTCACTCACTAGTGTTAATGTGTAATGTATTGACGGCAAATTAATTTCACGTGAAGTCTAATTTTACAATTTTAACTTTACAATTTGGATATCCTGTTTAAGCACATGGAAAGTATATACAAAGCATTGGCACTAACCTCTGACATCTCAATTCGGCCATCTTTGTTCTTGTCAAACTTCTGCATGAACTCCTTCATCTTTTCTCTGAAGGTGGGGTTTGAAGGGTCCTGGAAAACAAGGTCAATTCAAAGTCAATTTAAGCCTAGTCCACATAAGCCCAGATGTTTTGATGTACAAGCATGTTCTTTTTGTATACTTTTAAAGCTATGGCTGCTTTATACACACACCCCAGTAAATTAAATCAAGATCAAAGTGTTTTGGGGTCATTTTTCATTAAGCATTGCAGCTGTATGATAAAAATGCAATAAAAAATTAAAAACCTGCCAACACGTCTGCCATGTGTTACAGTAAGTCAAAAACAATACAAAAGAGCAATGGTTCCGTGCTGGTAATAGTAGTTGCATTACGCTGATGACATTTTTCCAACATTATCTCTAGTTGATCTGGTTCATTTGGATACATGTGGTTCGTCCTTAAGCAATCAGTATAAGTCAATCCTTTATTTTGTAATCTGGGACTCACCACTCCTGCCCCTCTTCGTGCAATCTCCAGCTCCCTGAAGAAGTTCTCCAGTTCCTTGCCTTCGATGTAACGTGTCTTGTTATAAACTAAAGCTATCCATAATAAATCCGAATTCCATTGACACTCCTGAAATTTAAGAATGGCTTACTTTGTGTTGTCCTTGCACTAAAATGTCTATGTTTTTTTATGTTCCTTGTGGCGATCCTCTGCCCTGACACTACCTATTCTCAGGACAAATGAGAGTGTCCGCTCTACACAGGTACTTTGTGAAGCTGTGCCAATATCCTATCAGCAAGCACGCACTCTGGCCGGACAGATGGCTCCAAACGATGTGACTAGCTACTTCAATAAAACCCTGGAAGGCAGAACTGCCTCATTAAACACTAACAAAGATTATTATACCATCCACTTCCTCTTCTGGAACTAGCACCCTGCCTTTCCTTGTCATCTTCTTCCTCGGCGTCTCTCCCTCTCTCTCTCGCTATTAGCTCCTTTGTTCTATCTATGGGATATATCCGTGTGTTTGTGTGTGTCATGCTATCAAGTGAAGAGAAGTAGTGCTGTGTGCGGGACAACGCATCAAGCCTCTATCTCCTGTGGGCCTTATTGACATTTAGCACTCCACAGAGAAATGGCCCGCTTGATAATTAAACAGACCGAGATGAGATTAACTACAAAGCAAACGGCATAAAATGACAATGGAAATAGATTTATGAATATATTATACCGGGGGTGCTGTCACAAGTTCAATAAATGCAGCCGTGGATGCATACATCCCATTATGATTGTGCAGTGAGGAGCGTCTGCTGGGGTTTGTGGTTGGGCAGATGTGAGTATAAATGTGTTTATCTTAAAGGCATAATTATGTTGTAACAATATGCATAAGGCATTACACTGCTGTCATGGGCATTAAATGTAAGTATGCATACATTAAAAAAGATTAAAAAAGACTATTTGAAAATGAATCAAAATGATTTGAATAAATGTTCAGATAGTATGCCAGTGCCAGTCATATGTTGAGTTTGACAGACTTTAATAGTAAAACACAGTGGTGGTTTGTAATGTCACTTGCAACCACTTAATTTTATTGGGAGCTACTACAGCATTCAACTAACGTGATGCTACCAGATAGAACTGCTCCACAGAGCACAGTCTGCTCAGTGCCATCTGGGAGGGCTCCTGTTGAAGGTACTCTAAATAAATTCGTGGTTGGTGATTGGATTTATCAACCGCCGTTGTATCCAATCAGAGCAGCTCCATGTTGTTTACTTTGATAACGGTAAAACTGTCGCTACATCTTTAAACCTAAAACCCAGGCAGACCTGTCAGTGTTGCCACACTATTGGACACAACTAGCCGTTTGGACAGATTTTGGACCATAAATAATTTGCTTGGAGCAGTACAAGTTTGTAAACTTACAAATCTTGCTAGAGTTTATAAACTAGCAAGGTTATAGCGTAGAACCTTTTCAAATTATGTAACAGCCTTTAGCCAGTCATTTAACAACAACGTAAAGTAAAAAGTTATACAAAACATTCCTGTAACAAAGGCCGTTTGCTTTTAGTCCCATAGCAGCACAGCACTTAAGCCTTGCCCGAACAGCAGGATGAAAGGTTCAAAAACCACTTTTGGTCACCATTTGCACATTTTTGAAGGCTGCATCAAAAAAGTCCCAGGAAACACACTCATTCTAAAAATCAAGCCCAGAACTTAGTATGAAATGTTGTGCAAAGTAAGTACACATTAAAAGCCTATTTACATTTGCTTTTCAAAGCAGCCCAGTCTATTCAAATATTTTACAGTCAAAGCACAGACGCTCATTGCCCTGATTTACATTTATATATGCCCATGATAATAAAAATGAACGGACAGCAAATGTGCTATAATTAGAATAAGAAATGAAGTTGTTTTCTCTTTGAAAACAGAGAGACGAGAGATGAGAGGGACACAATGTGCAGGGAGCTGTGAAAGATGCAATCCAGATGAGATTTGATCCCGAGCCAACGGGGGAATATGTGGTTTCATCAGCTCGGGGTGCAATGCCTCCTGTGTATTTTAATCCACAACCCTGAGATGTTTATTTATTCTCAACATATTAGCTCATTCTTTTTTTTTTTTTTTTTTTTTAACCATGCAGGAGACACTCCCAGTAATGAAAGCGCAAATCAAATGCTCAAGCCAAATCTGGTAATGCTCTGCTCACATTTGATTTGCAAAGTGGCCCCATCGCACAATATGTAAAAAAAAAAAAACCTTATGTAAAACACAACTTCAAAACAAAAAAATCACCTATGAGAATAAGATGAACAACAATTACTTCTCTCAAGACACAGCCCTTCCCTTATCATTTCATCATTCTGTCTCGATTTCTCTGTGGAATACATTCAGCATCTGTGCGGCCAAAGACACACATAACAGGGTATTCCAGGAGGGTTTGTAAGTTCAAGTAGGTGCAGATATGTGGAACCCACTCCCTTTGTTGGCAGGTGTGTTGTTACAGACACTATGACTATGACATACAAGACTGATCAAATCCAACCGCAGCAAGGGAGGCCACAATTTAGCCTCACACTTTGACTAATTGTGTAATGTGATGAATGGGAATAAAATTAGCTGTGGGTTAACCTTGTCAGATGGATGCCATTTCTAAATTACCTTACAGTGTCCACTGCAGATGAGCCACTAGAATGCAGCACAAAGTTAATTATTCCACTTTCAGCAATTTAATACAAGCAAATTTAGCCAAAGTAGATTGATGAAGTTTTGCTTTTGTAGAGCTGTCCTGGCGCTATGTCCAATTAGACAATAAATGAACCGGCTGGTGAGGTTTCAATAAAGATAAATGGCAATTTAACTGAGGCAAATGAAAAACTATCATCACCAAGGCTATGACAAAGTAGTATAGCATGATGCATGTTGGAATCAGTGACTTTTATTTGAGACCAGTAACCTTGCATTTGAACTCCTTAAAATATCATGTCGTTGACCATGTGACTGATTGTACACAGAAATCCATTCAACTATAGGCTATAGGTGTGACAGTCAGCCCCACTGCGGGAGAGGCACCACTTGACGGGGCTGCAGATGTTGAAAGCTTCTTTTGATTGCAAACGAATATCAATAGATGCTGCAGTCACTCACAGCCACTCACTGCAAAACATCCAGTGATTACAGGCTCCCCTTCCCATTCAGCACACAGCACTAATGAAATCACTAATTGATTGTAAAATGACACCGCGTTTTAATGAATGCTTCTAATGATGATGTAGCGGATGATTGTGATTGGACTGGAGTGCGTAAAAGGGAAATATTTATCCACAAATTAACGGACAGGACTGTTTCAGAGTGATCCCATTATGTGATTTTAATCCTACCGCTGCGGAATCCATAAAAGAGAAAAATAGAGAAATAGCTGTCATTCAAAGCGAATTATAATAGTTAAAAAACGGGCTAATGCGCAGGCTGTTCCGGGAGTGGCAGTCATCAAATATTTATTCCAGAAATGTCTTAATTTAGTCCTTTGCGAAAACTCACGGAAAATTATGCCCAAAGAAAAGCAGCCCCCATCCAACAGCTTCTACACAATGTTTGAACAAATTGTTTTTTTTTAGCGGATTCACATTTTTATCCAGCGCTTATTACATCCAATTATCTAATTTTAAAGCTTTCAAAAGTTTCATTAGGGACAATCTAACCCTTTCTCTGACATTATAGCGCTTCCTTTAACCCCTTGCATAAATGGGAAATCCAATAATTCATTGTAATATCACCAAAATGTATGTGAGCAAACTTTTCACGCGGGATGGAGCCAGTCTTACCGTCGGCATCGAAGTGCTTCCAGATGTCGAGGAACTGAGACGCGGTGACCTCGGCCAGGTGCAGGTGAGGAGGCTGCTGTGCTTTGTTTGCCATGATGCTGCCGGACGGACGGATGCTGCTGTGAGTCACACGACACGAAATCCCAACTTTTAGCGGTGTCTCACTGCTCTCAAAAGCACACCCCTCAACACACTGTGGCACCGGCGCGCACCACGGCGCCTTATAAACCCCCGCGCACGAGCCGTAACGCCGCCGTGCTGCCGCTGGAGGCGCACAGCCACCGAGGACGTCCATCTGAGTCAGCGTCCCGTACCAGTGTGTGTGTGTGTGTGTGTGTGTGTGTGTGTGTGTGTTGTGGGGGGTGCTGGTGTGATAGGGCGTCTTGGGCACTGCAGTGGACGCTGGGAGTGGATGCAGTTCTCTTCTTGTTACATCACCATTCATTGCAGCAGCTTTGTGAACATGTGTGTGGATTCTGTGTACATGCAGCGAGTAGTTCATCATACAATGACAACCCATGGCTTTGATCATCATATCTCTCATTTACAGCAGCTGTGTCAAATATCCAGCCAAGGGGCCAGTCGTGGCCCACACATCAAGATGGATGATGGAAATGAGCTCTATAGAGACAACAGTGAATCAACAGTAGTATGATATAAAAGTGATGCTATAAAGCAGCACAAAGCCGTTTAGACACTTGGAACAGACAAACAAATATGGAAAACTCCATTCTCCAATCCACACTTTGTTACTGATTCTCCAAAAGAAGTTCTGGATATAAATGCATGCCATCCATCCATCTTTTACCGCTTATCCGGGGCAGGGTCGCGGGGGCACCAGTCTAAGCAGAGACACCCAGACTTCCCCTCTCCCCAGACACTTCCTCTAGCTCTTCCAGGAGGATACCAAGGCGTTCCCAGGCCAGCCGAGAGACATAGTCCCTCCAGTGTGTGTCCTAGGTCTTCCCAGAGGTCTCTTCCTGGTGGGACATGCCCGAAACACCTCCCTAGGGAGGCGTCAAGGAGGCATCTGAAACAGATGCCAAGATCCCAAGAACTCCTCCACTTGAGGCAGAAACTCCCCACCAACCTGAAGGGGACAAGCCACCCTTTTCCGACTGAGAACCATTGTCTCAGACTTGAAAATGCTGATCCCAGCTACTTCACACTCGGCTGCAAACCGTCCCAGTGCACACTGAAGGTCCTGGCTTGATGGAGCCAACAGGACAATATCATCTGCAAAAAGCAGAGACGAGATCCTGTGGTCCCCAAACCAGACTCCCTCCGACCCCTGGCTGCGCCTAGAAATCCTGTCCATAAAGATAATGAACAGGACCGGTGACAAAGGGCAGTGCGGACCAAGCTCCTGCTCTGGTCGTACATGGACCGAAAACGAAAACCGCATTGTTCCTCCTGAATCCGAGGTTCAACTATTGGCCGCATTCTCCTCTCCAGTACCCTGGCATAGACTTTCCTGGGGAGGCTGAGGAGTGTGATCCCTCTGTAGTTGGAACACATCCTCCGGTGCACTTTCTTAAAAAGAGGGACCATCACCTTGGTCTGCTAGTCCAGAGGTACTGTCCCCAACCGGCACGCGATGTTGCAGAGGCGTGTCAACCATTACAGCCCCACAACATCCAGAGACTTGACGTACTCAGGGCATATCTCATCCACCCCCGGTGTCTTGCCACCGAGGAGCTTCGCAACTACCTCAGTGACTTCGGCTTGGGTGATGGACGAGTCCACCTCCAAGCCCTCGGCCTCTGCTTTTTTAGTGGAAGACGTGACGGTGGGGTTGAGGAGATCCTCGAAGTATTCCTTCCGCCGTCCAACAATGTCCCCAGTTAAAGTCAGCAGATTCCCACCTCCACTGTAAACAGTGTTAGCGGGGCACTGCTTCCCCCTCCTGAGGCGCCGGACATTTTGATAGAATTTTTTCGAGGCCGATCGATAGTCCTTCTCCATGGTCTCACCGAACTCCTACCAGACCCGAGTTTTAGCCTCCACAACCACCCGGGCTGCGGTCCGCTTTGCCTGCCAGTACCTGTCAGCTGCCTTAGGATTACCACGAGCCTACCAGGCTCAGTAGGTCTCCTTCTACAGCTTGACGGCATCCCTTACTTCCGGTGTCCACCACCGGGTTCGGGGGTTGCCGCCACGACAGGCACCGGAGACTTTATGGCCACAGCTTCGAGTGGATGCATCGACAATGGAGGTGGAGAACATGGTCCACTCGGGCTCAATGTCTCCAACCTCCCTCGGGTTCTGGTTGAAGCTCTGCCGGAGGTGGGAGTTCGGCCAAACGTTCCCAACAGACCCTCACAGTACGTTTATTTAATCCAAATCACCTCCAGGTGGTGATCAGTTGACAGCTCCGCCCCTTTATTCACCCGTGTCCAAGACATACGGCCGGAGGTCAGATGAAACAACTACAAAGTCAATCATCGATCTCCGGCCTAGGGTTTCCTGGTGCCATGTGCACTGGTGGACACCCTTATGCTTGAACATGGTGTTTGTTATGGACAAACTGTGACTAGCACAGAAGTCCAATTACAGAACACCGATTGGGTTCCAGGCGTTACTGTCGCTGTCCACGTGAGTATTGAAGTCCCCCAGTAGAACGACGTCCCTGGTCGGAGCTCTTTCCAGCACCCCTCCAAGAAGGCCGGGTACTCTACACTGCCATTTGGCCCGTAAGCACAAACAATAGTGAGAGACCTATCCCCGACCCGAAGGCGCAGTGAAGCAACCCTCTCGTTCACCGGGGTGAACTCCAACACATGGCGGCTGAGCCGGGGGGCAATGAGCAAACCCACACCGGCCCTCCGCCTCTCACCGCAGGCAACTCCAGAGTAGTGGAGAGTCCAGCCTCTCTCAAGGATTTGGGTTCCAGAGCCCAAGCTGTACGTGGAGGTGAGCCCGACTATCTCTAGTCGGTATTTCTCAACCTCCCGCAAAAGCTCAGGCTCCTTCCCCGCCAGCGAGGTGACATACTCAACCTCAAACCCCCTCCACCACAAACCCCTCCGCCACGATAAGGTTGCTGGTCAAGGAGGGGATAAATGCATGCTGTATTTGCAACCCTTAAGTTATGTTTGATAAGAAAAACGCATGTTCAAAAAGATGTGAGTATCAAAATGGATACTGCTGGTATTCAAAGACCAGTTTATGAAAATAATAACAAAATAGGTAAAACCACTGCATCTTGTTACACTTTTTTAGTTTGTGTAAATGGGTTGAGTTACATCATAGACTTAAAAACTGCTTGCCATGTAAAAGAGCAAAGTCTCAGCAATTTATTGTCGGTTCGATTCATTATTCTATCTTGCTTCAGGTCAGACTTATAGACATTTAAATACAAGGATGGAAGTGTGTGACAACATGCCCCATTGCGGTGTAAGTTGTCACATGATGTGGGGTAAATTGTTACACTTTTAAAAGAAATTAAAAAGCAACTGTTGTACTGTTGTACCCAATTTTAAGTTAAAATGGAAGATTGATTTCAGTAATTTAAACCTAAATGTGTGCTACAGAGGGGTCTAGAGTTCTACAGACCTGAGGCAGTTGTGTTGCTGCTCTGGTCTGGAACCGTTGGGACTGAAAAGAGCAACATCAACATGATTATGTAAATTCCGTTTCAGAGATCACATTTCTGTTGTTAGACTGAAGCTGCTCCTGTTAAAAAGTGAGGCTTTAAAATGTGACCATTTATTTTTGCTTTTAATTAATGTCCTAATTTGTCCATATTCAGGACATAACAGTGGACACTAAAGAGGCTTTTCAGTATAACCTTTTGGTTTGGAAAAAAAAAAAACTTACCCAGTTTGACAAGCTGCACCGGTCTCCTCTAACCTTAAATTTCTGGTTTAGCCATAAATCAAAATACAAAACATACAAGATATGCAGATGCACAGAAAATAATCATTTATTGGTGTATTTCTTTGAGTTCTCAGGTCACAGTGCATACAGGTGCATACAGGTAAACACCAATGTTAAACTGCTTCTAAGCCCTGACGAGCACCAATTTTCCCAGACCCAGCACAACATTAACTGAACATACAGTAGCTGTTGTTTCAAATATAAACACGGTTTAAGTAAATCAGAAGACCATAACAGACAGTCTGAGTAATATTAATTTCAATAATTCCATGTACACTTTGTAGTATGAATATATATGTGTACGTGCGCAGCTTGTGCCTTTTGTGTGTATCCAAGAATCCACTTTTCTAAGCCAGTCTGCCAGTGTGTGAGGCTTCAATGACTTAATTAGAACTCAGACACTAATCACATTCCCCACATGCCCCAAGCCAGCAATAATTAACCCATATAAAAAAGTAAATAAAAAAAGATCATTAATAGCTGCTGTAACGCGTGGAAGAGAAAGCAATGCAGATCCTATTAAGAGAGGGAAGAGAAAAAAAAGTCTGCTCAAATATATATCTCTTCAACTCATTTACTGCACAAGGTGATAATATGCAGAATGAATGAAGTAATAAGAGTGTAATGAGCAGAAGGGCAAGTATCCCTCAAAGCACAGTCTGCCTGGTGAATGAAAGAACACCTTAACAACCAAAGAAATTAATAAAGTGCTAATTGACTCATACATGACGTTAAAATCTACTTTGGGCTATATATATATTTTTTTATTTCTGTAAGAGCACAGAATGGTCTAATATAATCTCTACAAGCACACACAAAACTAATCCAACACACAGTTTTATTGTTTTGGGCCAGTGCAAAAATATAGCTCAGTGTTTCTTAATGTCTCAGAGGGTACATTATGTAAATTTGAGCATTTGTGTGATTTTATGTGCCATGTCCACACACATGGATATGAAGGATTCTTTTTGTCAGTTCCCACTCACTGGACAGCTATATAATCTATATAATGTTTTTCTAACATGGTTACATTTTTATAGATCTTGATGTTTTGTGTCCATGTCATCATTTATCCCAAAACACATGGGTTTGTAATGTTTGACCATTTAAATAGGGGATTACAAGTTCAGCCCATACTTTAGGTAAATAAGTCTTAACAGCAAAAATCAATTTTCTTAAGAATAATTTCTAGCCTTCACACATTAAATATAAAAATAGCCTCAGACTAAATGTCTAGTGTGGAACATAATGGCCCTCATCACTTATCCTAGATGCTAATGTTTTACTGCATTAAAGCCACTTGTGGTAGAAAAAAGATCTGCATGTGTTGACTTTAAAGCTAAAGCTGCTCCCCCAGTGCAATCCTTTTTTATGCAGTTTTATAGTGTTTGTCTGATGAAAAACAGTGTCAGTATATGTGTTTTGAATCTTGTGTGTTATGTGTTTTGAATACATTTCCGACCCCATACTGTATGTCATATTGTGAATTGTAGAAACACTAAGAGAGTCCAACAACATGTTACTGATGTAGTGACTATTAACATTGTCCCTCTTTAGTCATCCATCTTCAAACAGAGTTTATTCACTTCCTTCTGGCATAAATTTGATTCCAGCAAAGCATAGCTTTTCATTACCTTAGTGGAAATACAGAGACTGCTGTATCAGCAAGATAGTATACCAAACACAGCTCCTGCAATAATAAACAGTCCTAAAGCGCAGAGAGGCATTAGGGTGAGTTTTCCCTGTTGGAAGAGTGCTGTGTGTCAGGCTGAGGGACTGCTCCTCTGAGACTGTGGCACAGAGGACAAATACAAGATCGCCAAGTGCAACCCAGAGTCATGCCATAAGCAGAAGTTCTCAGGTGACACAGTGACATGATGGGATAAAGACCTACAGAGAAACAAGCCCACATAAGCCTTCAGCCATCCATTATAAATGAAAGAATGTTTAAAGTGACCAAGGAGACTTTTCTGAGACACTCAAAAGGGGGCATTAAATGAAGTATAGTGAGGGATGGATAAGCCACACACATTCTCTGTAAACTCTAGTGTGAATGTATTATAGTAATGTGACAAAAAAACATACCTTTGCTTAACCACAAGCTGGCATTGTTCTTAAACCTTAACATAACCATATAGGCAATGACATTCCTTTATATCAGTGATTGAATAAAGGATCCTTATGAAAATAGTCTGTTGTGGATAATGTCTGCCTATAACAGGTCACATCACAAGTCAGATGGTTGATATGGACGATTTTTGGTCTCAGTTTCATTCCTGCTGGAAAAGTGCATTTACATTTTTTGCATGAGATATATTCTGCTGGATGCATTCAATAAAACTTTCTATTGTCAAGCATAAAATAATTGGGAAATCTTCTGGCTGATGCAGATAAAGAAAGTCCTATCATCATATCCATCTTTATGTGCTGTTGAACTTTACTGTCACATTTCAACAGAGGTGGAGCAGTAATTTTTCAGATTCACCCTACACTCTGCTAGAGTGCTGACACACCGCTGGCAGCTGACTCCCTTTGGAAGCAGCGTGTGAAAGTCAGCAGAGACATTCCCTCCCAAACGCTATTCCGTCTGCTTGTAAAAGTCACATTCGCTAACAGGAGGTCCACTTTTCTGAGAGCTCTGCTACATGACAGTACATGGTAAAGGCTTAGGCGTTGTGTGACGGCAAAGAAAGTATGACTGCGTCACGTTTTTAGGAGTGTAAACTCAGCAGACCTGTCCCCCTCTATTTCCTCAGCTTCTCTTTTCACCCTGTAATAATCAATAGTGGGCTCTGGGCTAAGCTGGCGCTGTGACAATAGATAGATCAACATTACATTAGCGATAAGGCCTGTCGCCAGCCTGCGGGGACTGCCGAGTCAAACACACTTCACTGTGCTCTCCCACTCTCTTTAGTCATTCTTATCTGACGTCTTCATCTGTGTGTAGCCTACTGTCTTCCATTCCAGTCGAGCTGGTGTCCTGCATGAATGTCTTTGTGTGTGCTGAATTGTTTTGCATGCACCGTTTCAAAACTTTACCTTGTATCATCTGACCTGATGCTTTATGAGTTTTATTTTTTTAATAGAAAAGGGTGGAGGATTGTAGACACAAAAAAAATAATTTGGCATCTGCCTCACTGCCTTCTATTGAATTAGAAAATGGTGTTATTGTTAGTAACAGTTCTGTATTAAACATATCCCTTTATTTTTCTCTAACCATAACTAGGTTGTGATTAATAGTTGGTCGCTACATCTTTCTTAAGCTAGACTAAATTTTTTGCTAAATATTTTTTATATAAAACATTTATACTTGACTGATCCACTGTTCTGTAAATGTTTATTATATAAGCTACATTATATTTGTGTAATAGGTGTTGTGTTGCTGTTGTCGCTCTGCCCGCTTCATTTGTATTAATATTTCAGCTCCACAGAGGGCTGAACCTCACATGGCTGTATGTAGATGAATTATGTAACAGAAAAAAGCTGGGAACAGAACAGCCATTTCCACTTCATCTCAATCTCACGGAGGTTTGTGAGAAAGCCCTGATGAGATGTGTGTGTGATGTGTTTGCTTTAGGATCCTGTCTCTTTGTCATTTTGTCTGAAATATAATGAACTGCTCCTAACCTTGGTATATCTCCTTATTGATTGATTCTGGGATGTGGGTCCACAGTGTATAGTTAAGGCACATGTACTTCACAAATGCACTCACCCATAACAGAAAACGCCATCGGCATAATTTCATCAGCATGTTTTTATTTTATTTTTATTGGCAGCAACAACATCCAGCGAGAAAATTATTGTTTTATGTCAATTGATACACAGAAGAATTGCACAGAGCATGTCAAATATGAAGTGTAGTTAGCTTTTGCAGTGTAATATTGTTAATACAAAGAGGTGTGAAGTAGCTAGTAGGGCTGGGACAATATAAGAGTCTATCTAAGATTAATTGATTGTGGCAATTTCTTATCATCGAGATAATCATTCATCAAGATAATTGGCAGCTGTTTTTTATTTTTGTTATTTTTACCACAATGCCATTTGGACACATTTGTTTAGGCCTTAGGACCATGATCACATTGGTGATTTAAGAAATAAATATTCAATTGCTGCATCGTGCTGTCCTGCTCGGTTTTTGCTTTATTTTTGCGCGACTGAAGAGCGAAGGTTTTGCTAAACTGAAACTTTCGCTGGACACAGACACTTCAGTCTGTGTCCAGCAGAGAACAGGGCTGTAGACGTTTGTTAAATAATAGTTAGCAAAGCAGCTTTATTTGCCTCGAGGCTGTGTTGATTCAGGAGCAGTGCTGTCTGACAGATACGCTGAACATGCGTCATGCAGCAGGGCCGGAACAAGGAAAGTGGGGCCTATGGGCTTAAACTATATTTAAGGCCCCATTTGGGGAGGGGGTCTGGGGAGCCCAACCACAGAACATGATTTAGACGCAATATGTCTATTACTGACATATTGAAATCAAAATTAAATTAAGCTTTCTCTGAATAAATAAAACAGACTATTGTTAAATAAAAACATTTTTAAGAATTGCCTAAATAATTTAATAAGCTGAATTACACTAGTTTTAGATTTTTAGAAAAAAGACTATAGTAAATGGCATGGATTTTATATAGCACTTCTCCACCTAGAGGAGAGCGAGAATCAAACCACAAACCTTCTTGTTATAGGACGACTGCTCTACCACTAAGCCACTGTGCCCCCACTTAAAACTAACCCTTTTTGTTTTGTTAGTTAAAGCTCTCTAAAAATCAACATTTTTGTACAGGTAGGGCAAGTGCTGAAAAGTGCTTAATGTCAAGCCCACAAAAACAAAAAAACACAAAAAGTATTGTAAAGTGAATCCAGTATGTTTTACTGACATTTTCAAACTGTAAGCATGATTTCATTATTATCGTAATAATATCATTAATCACAATTATTGTGGCCAGGGTAATCATGACACAAAATTCTAATATCATTCCATGTAGTTACATTTATTGGAGTACATTTACGTATGTATCAGTTGTATCAATAAGAGCAGATTTACAAGTTACATTTAACCACTTTTCAATAGTTTGTTCAGACAGCAGTAAATTGTTTTTTCAGCTACTCTTTCTAAGTCATAATATTGATGACTACTATTACTTTTCATTTTAGTACAAGAGAGAGAGACAGACCATTTAATTGAACACTAACTCCATAATCAGTTCAAATGCACATTAGACATCTAAAAGGTTCAGTAACACCTTTGAATTCACTTGGTGACTGCTCCAGGTTTAACATTCAACAGGAATACCAGTCTTCTTTAAGGCTTCCTTGATGTTAAGCTTTATACAGATGTTTTAGGAGGTAGACTGCTGATTTAGGATTTCCCTTGCCTTTGCAGTGCTAATGAATGAGACGTTCCAGAAGATCTGGCAGGAGGGTCCACATCAGCAGAAAGAAGATTGAAAAGGGAAGGCCCCATGTATAATAGTCATTCCTGTCACATTACAGTGCGGTGGTCTCCCAGTGTGCGGAGAGCTTTGTTCAGACATCGTTCAATCCCTTGCACAACCTTAATGCAGTATCACATAGGCTTTGACTTAAGGCAAGTCCTGTCCATATTGTACTAACTGAATATTACTTTGACTTTTATTTATAAAGCAGTTGATTTATTAGACTGCTTGAACTCTTGATTACCCTGCTCCGTTTAGTTCCATTATAATCATCTGAGCTGGATGAGAAGATGTCTGTAACATCCTTTTACAATATATATTTTTTATATGTTATATTTAAACTTAAAATATAATCATCTGTCAAATATAAACTTTTCTGATTTATACAAAGATGCAAATACTGGCTACTGGCTTCATTGTAAAAATAAGGAATTTAAATAATTACAGTGGACCACTGATTTTCTTGATAACATAAATAGTTAATTAGCTATAACTTCTTATTGCATAGTATGTTAAATAGCAAAGTTATCTATATGATCAACATGGTAAGTTTTCAGTGTTTCATCATTGTTTAAGTTCCATCCACTAATAATCAAAACCATCTTGGTCTATATCCCTGTTCTATACTGCACTGATGCTCACATTACCAAAGACTGAACTATGTTGCCAGACATTTTCTCCTTGTTATTGTGAGTTTTACTGATCTAGATTCTAGTGATGAGGTCGCTGACAAGCTCCTGAAGGACCTTGGTTTGTCGCTCAGTGGTTCTCAGCACTTCGTCATGGTTTGCTCTTTCATCACTGTCGTAATCTTTCACTACCTTGTTGGTGATGAGGGACAGTCCCAATACTCGCAGGCCACAGTGTCGGGCCACCACTACTTCTGGGACTGTGCTCATACCTAGGCAGCAAAAACAAGTTTGGTTCAGCAACAAACAGATTTAGCATTTCACAAAGTTGTACCTTAAATGGAATACATTTAGTTGCGGGTCATATTTTTATTGCATTATAAAACCAATCTCTCGTGCTGTATATTTTCTCATTTTTGAGCAGCTTCTATTATTATTATGTTTCTAATCTACATAGTGCTTGTGGTAGAAATAGATGGATATTACCATGTAGTCTAAAAAGTTTAAGTTTTAGAAAACTGTAAATAGTGGGCAACAAGAATCTGTGGCCACCTCGTCTGTTCAGAGAAGACTTTTCCATTTGAACAAAAACTTTTTGTCTCTGGTTCCTGTCTGGAACATCAAAAAACTGGTCCACCCTAAAGACTAGATCCCCCTTAAAAACAGAGTAATGTGGTCTATGCTAGAATCCAAATTAAATATGGATTCTATTTGAAGGAAGTACTTTGTTACCATTTAAACTTGTTCTAATCAATAATAATGTTACATTCATTATCAGTATTACATTTAGTTCTAAACTGTAATACTGATAATAGTATTGATCACAGTAGGAACCATTATCCCAGGTTGATAATAGATTCAGTTAATTTGTGTAAATCTATAATGACATAATTCTATATTCCTGAATCTCTGGAGTCAGTCTTTTATAGTGGCTAAAGGGCTGCAAGCTAGTCACTGTTGCTTTTCTGCATCTCTTTGAGTGAGCACAAGGAAGCTGTACTAACCCACAGCATCAGCCCCCAGCTTCTGTAGGAGTCTGCACTCTGCAATGGTTTCATATGTGGGCCCAGCCAGCATGCAGTAAACGCCTTCCCGCAGGAAGCTATCGCAGTCCCGGTATTCAGCTGTTTTCCTCACCAGTGTCCTCAGCTCACGGTCATAAGCGTCTGACATGCAGGGAAAACGCACGCCAAACCTATCAGGAAACATGCAAAGTAAATCAGAAAGTTATTGTCTTAGATTGATACTTTTATTTAAGCTGTGTTAGTTGTCTGTTTTAATGCTAATAAAACCTTTACAACACTAAAACGTAAATTCAAATATTGCAAGTCATTATCCTCACAACTATATTGCTTGAGTTGCATAGATCTAGCAAGTATTGGATTATTTGATTGCAAAGCAGCCATTATTTTGGGTGCTATAAACTAAAATGCCCATTCAGGAATATAAACAGTAATTAATTTAGGAAGGGTGTATTTTAAGGGCTTGATTAAATTGTTATTCTGACTCTGATAACTGCTGATGCCCAGGCTTTTGCCAGCCATCCGGACTGGGACCACTGTGACATCCATTCACAAGAGCTAATAAGCTAATAATACACTATTTACAACTATTACTGTATGCACAACCCAAGTTTTTTTTTTTTTTTTTTTCATTTGATAAACAGTAGATTGTCAAGAAGCAGGCGGAGAGAAAGGGGAATGACATTGGGCAAATTGGGCAAGGCAAAATTTAAACCCGGATCTCCTTGCGCATTTGGCATGTGCTCTACTGGCTGAGCTAGAGGCGCCCACCCGTACAACCCAAGTTTAAAAACACAGATTTTCCAATTAAAATAATAGTTTAACATCTTAATTTACTACCTAGGCCTTGTACTTTTAAAATAATTTCAAACCTTTCATCATTTTGTCCACACAACGGGTTCTGTCCTGCAAAGCCCGGCATGTTGATGTGGTCCTTAATGATCATAATATCCCCCACATTGTAGCTGCCATTGAGTCCTCCTGCAGCATTTGTCACAATAAGGGTTTCCACGCCCAGCAGGAAGAAGACACGCACAGGGTATGTGACCTGGAAACATCGAAGCGTATTTATGTACAGAATTGATAACATTAGATTTTTCTGATATAAAACAATCACACAAAGACTGATATTTTCTTGCATATACTGAATCAATCAAACAATAAGATATACTGTGTGCAGTGACTTTTACAAGCTGATGCATGATGGCCGTTACAGTAACATTTAGAAATAGGTTTTGGTATTCCACCTTGGTATTATACTTTAAGCTTTAAGCGCCCAGAAACTAGTTACTACAGGAAAGATTTCCAGTTCCTTGATAAGGTTACACCTGCCACTTGGGAACATGAGACTGTTGCTTATAGCCTTATAATCCAGTTGTTGTAGTGATGGTTCAATAATTGTACTGTCAGCACATGTTGAACATTTAACATGGCTTAGAAAATGTTCTCAAAGGTCAAGTGTGATGATTACTGATCAACCATTTAATGTCACAAGACTTTACAGAAAGTACAAAAGCCATCTAGTTTTCTGAATAAAATATAACTCAGGTTAAGAAATGGTAATAAAAACAAACATAATATACACTGTGTTACACTGTGACAAACTCTGGCCTCATTCTAGCTGTTCATTGAACTTAATGTAACACAGCAGTTATAGACCAACCAAATGCATGTTTATGAAATGTTCAGCTTTTACCAGAATATCTAATAGCTCTTTGCAGTTTTCTCAAATACAAGCCCATAGCTATGACAGAACAGTAATCAGTGTAACTGTCTCATCTGTTGCACTAAACAAACTTTTGAAATCAAATTTTGTTTTTTTTGTTGTCTGTAAGGTTTACCACTTGGCTTCAGTGAATAGCAACTGACAAATTCTTGAGTTTATAAAGCAAAGTCAAAGTCAGTGACACTTCATTAATTCATTTATCCTAGTATAACAATTTAAATAGCATTGTATCAAAATGATAAAACATTCTGTCTTGTGACAGAAACGGAGACAAGCAGATGCATACAGAACAAATTGGAAAGGTAACCTGTCTGGGTTCACATCAAGATCATCCCTTTTTTCCTTGGGTTTACTTTAATGTCAGCAGAATAAAAAGCAAGCAAAAGACACTCCAAATTCAAAGGAATGTACTGCTAAGAAGCAACAGGTTTTTTTTATATATCAGGAGTGGGACTAAAGCATATACTACATTTAGTGACTCTTACCGTCTGTATGCTATAGCCCTCATAGAAGTGGAATCTCCCTTTCATGCATACACATTCACAGCCCTGCAGCTTCCCAAAAACCAGTTGACCGGCATGCCCTGGAACTACACAGAACACACAAAGCAAGAGCAGCATGCATTTGATCATTTACACATATAATACACATTTGTGATAAAATAAGGCTGCTGACTAAGACTATGTACCAGTGCTGGTGGGAAATTTAGGGATATTATGATAAGGAAATACAGTCTTGTCAACCAGCAGGTCAGCCAGACCACCTAAACCTGAGCCACAGATGATGGCCACTCTTGGACGCAGCTTTGTTTGATCCAACAGCCAGTCTGCTGTCTCCTTGTAGTCTTCATAACTGTGAAAGAAAAAATGTAATTAATGTCTAACTCAACCAATGCTTTGACACTTTTAATCAACACTTTTATTATTATTAACTATATCATTAAAATCATTATTTTTTACCAACATTGAAGTCTATAAAGAACAAATACATATGAGATGTGAACCAACAGAATGGGTTCAGTGTCCTGTTATAAACCTTAAGGTACAGTTCACACTTGTTCCATTGTTTGAGTAGCAACAAGATATGTCTATATACGGTGTGATATAACTGGCTCTACTGGAAAGACGAGCTGCAATTTTCTTACATGTATTCAGCTCATCACTCTAGTAAGCCAGTTCCAGGAACTGGAAGCCAGGTGATAAGGACAGCATGACACACAATCTGTTGTATGTGTGTGCTGCTTTATTATTCCCTTGGGGAAATTCCTTGTCGGCAGCCACCATCAGGGGGCGCCCCGCAAGTTTCTGATGTTGGACCTTGGACCTTCTTGCTGAGAGACCACAGTGCCACTATGCAGCCTTGCCATTTTGTGGGTTTAGTGCCAAAAGTTGGTAGCAAATGAATAACTCCAATCTGAGTCACATCACAAAGTTTTAAACAGGTTATTCATAAAACATGTCCTCACAGCTACTTGAGATAATATTAACATTAGTAACAATTTTACAACATTAGTAACTAATACCAATACAACATATGAATTGAAAGGCCTCCATTGTTTATTTTGCTTTTTGACCCACAAAGTAGCTACAACCTAGCTAAAATACTATAATACTTTCAAGTTATGGTTAGTTAGTTAGTTGTTACATAAGCCATCCGGTCTTCTGTAAGAGCAGAGGATCTTCCTCCAGGAGCTGGGAGGTTATCTGGCGGAGCTGTCCGTGGTACTGCTGAGAACTGAGAGACCCCCAGATCCAGGGCATATAGAGTAGCTTGGCGTGCTTTTGAAAGGTTTTGGCAGACACAACACAGCACGGCTCTGCGTGTTTGACCATAACGCATCTCCGAGGCTAAGAAACAGTACTACTGGTATATTGTGAGACTCCATAATTACAGATTAGTCAGCTGTTTGTAAACGCTATAGGCTATAGCCTAGCACATGAAGTCCTGTAACATTTCCTACTGAGATATGCGAATAATGGTTTAACCTTTACTTGTCTGCCAATGCCAACATAACCTAATTTACAAATTTCAGTCAGTGATAATTGCCTTCGAGCATTACGACTACTGATTAGCTGTCGCTGTGTATGTAGTCTCTTAAATATAGGTTAATATTAGGCTACACTGTAGCCGTGACAGCCATGAGACTCAGCTTTCCCCAGTGTGGCTATATCTACCCTTATCTGTCCTACCTGCAATGACTGGAGGACGGCGTCGCTTCCATGTCTGTGGACGAGCGGAACTCACTGGGTGTTCTTTGTTTGGTAATAGTAGTTTATAACAGAACCTATCCGTGTTAAGTTGACAGTAGTTGAGCGGCTGATGGAGATTCCGCTGTGGCAGACAGTCGAGGTCATGCTGCGTGATGACGTATTTGCGTGTGGACGAAAAGGCGGGGCTAGCATTGCCGGTCTCTTTGAAGTGGACTAAATCCAATTTTCTACCAGGATGGGTTGCTCACTGAACCGTTCACTCACAGAGACCTGGCTGGGAACACGGGCAGAAAAATGTGAGGCAAGTCAGGGAAAAAGAAAAAACATTGGGACAACTTGGATTTTTGGTAGACATAAGATAAATAAACTCTATTTAATATATTAAATCATGTTTAAAACCATGCGTGGATAAAGCATGTGAATGTGTGGTTAAAGCACACAATTTGGATTCTTTTGAACCAAACAACTACAGGCCAATCTCTAAATTGCCTTTTTATCTAACCTGAGTGACAGATCATTTTGTGTCTGTATTAACAATATTCTGTCTGAAATGACCCTCTGTCATATGGAGTTCCTCAGGGCTCAGTCTTAGGTCCTCTTTTGTTTTTATTGTACATATGCCCTCTTAGTGAAATATTTCATGGTTTTAAAAATGTGTCTTATCACTTTTATGCTGATGACATTCAGTTGTACTGTTCTTTTAAAGACTCTGAGTTTTATAAACTTACTGAATTGTTGAACTGCTTGACTTGCTTAAAGAACTGGTTATGCAATAACTACCTACAGCTAAATACAAAAAGACTGAAACTTTAATCTTTGCACCTGACCAAAAATACTTCAAATCAAACAACACCTTGGTTCCCTGGGTTCTTCCGTCCAGTCGAGCCTCAGAAACCTTGGTGTTCTGTTTGACCAATCTATGTCTCTGGACAGTCATTCTAGACAGTTGGTCAAAAACTGTTTTTATCATCTAAGAAACATTTCTAAATTGAGAGTGTTATTGTCTAAATCTAACTTGGAGATGATTATTCATGCTTTTATTTCTTCTCGTCTTGATTATTGTAATTCTCTTTTATTTGTTTCAACAAATTGTCTCTGGGTCGGCTTCAAATGGTGCAAAATGCTGCAGCCAGGCTTTTAACTGGAACCAACAGAAGGGCTCACATTTCACCGGTTTTAGCTTCACTTCATTGGCTTCCAGTCAAATTCAGGATTGATTTTAAAATTTTAGTCTTGACTTTTAGAGCTCTACATGGACAGGCCCCCCAGTACATCACTGACCTGCTGACCCCTTACTCCTCCTCACGCACTCTTCGGTCTTCAGGTCAAAACCTTTTAATGGTCCCCAAAACACGTTTGAAAACCCGGGGTGACCGGTCTTTCCAAACAGTCGCCCCCAGACTCTGGAACACCCTGCCCCTGTCACTGCGGGTGGATATTTCTGTTGATTCTTTTAAAAAGCAGCTGAAGACACTTTTATTTAAACAAGCTTTTAGTTGATTGGGCTTTTTATGTTTCAATATTCTGTGGTTTTAATTTTTTATTCTCTAAGTTTTATTGTTTTTTATTGCACTTTGTAAAGCACTTTGTGATTTATATCTGTGAAAGGTGCTATATAAATAAAATTTACTTACTTACTTACTTACATTCACATGTGTGTACTTTAAGCATGTGTGTTTTAGAGCATGTGAATGCTTGTTTCAGTCCTCTGAGGCCGTACAGACTACTTAACAATTCAATTGCTGATGCATGGTTTAACTAAAGCCATAAAAGTGTTAGTAAGTAAAAAAGAGCAAACAAAACTAAACAAAAAAAACAAAAGAACACCAAACAATTGCCTGGAAACACTGGCCTTGTGTCAAGAAGCATTAGTCCAAACTCAGTATATTAACTCTGGAAAGATGTAAACTCTAGATTTTCAGTTTCACTGAAAGAGTTAATGTTATTTACTCTGAACCTAACCTGGTCTGTGGCAGGGTTTCTTTCTCAAACCCAGTCTCCTTCTTTGCTGCGCTGAAGTAGCTCTCAATCTGTTTCACAACAAAACTGAGCAGACAAGAGTTCAACAGTGAATGATAATCTATTACTTTTATATATTTAATGATTACATTTTTAAATTTACTTTATAACAACTTACTATTAACTTTAAAATTCATTCTGATCCTTGCATTTGGTGACGATCACTCACTATAAAACATGGTTTTGTTCTTTTAAAGCAGTACTTTAACGCATTGGTCAATGTCAGGTTATTAAAACTCAGCTATGTTTTGGTATTTCTGAAAGATTTTAATTTACTGCGATAGCCAAAAACATAGTGTAACAATTCTGCGAAAAGAGCAGTTGCTGATTATTATCGGGGTGAAGTTGGCCATGTTCAAGGGTCCAGCCCAAATATAATTTGAAACAATCCTGTGGGACTTCCAGATTCAGACTGACAGAATGGTAATGGTGCACAAACCAGACATTGTGGTGGTGGACAAACAGCAGGTGATGGCAACATCAGGAAAAAGGAACATGAGAAACTAGAGAAATACCAAGGGCTCAGAGAAGAGCTAGAAAAGACTTGGAAGGTGAAGGCGACAGTGGTGCCCGTGGTCATCGGAGCACTCGGGGCAGTGACCCCAAAACTGGAAGTGTGGCTACAGCAGATCCCTGGAAGAACACCAGACATCTCGGTCCAGAAAAGTGCAGTACTAGGAACAGCAAAGATACTGCGCAGAACCCTCAAGCTCCCAGGCCTCTGATAGAGGACCCGAGCTCGAAGGATGAGACCATGTGTAATGTAATGTGCTATTTTTTTATACAGCTAATTATCCATCAAGTTTTTGCTAATGTATTTGCTAACATAATAGCTATTTTTATTTATTTTACACTTGAATAAGGTCTCATAGTCACATGATTTTACTTTCCTATAACGTGGAGGTCTCCTTTTGATTACCATTGCCATAGTGATTCTTTTTTTTCACTTTTCTTGGTTCATTAATGATTTTTGTCCATCATCTGAATTCATATTGCACAGACTGAATTTGACAGATCTAACTCTAAATCTGTTTTCTGAAACAAACAAAAAAAACTCTAATTTGGACTGGTCTGAGTGGTAGACACAACCCTGGGTTCAGAGTTATATCTGAGTGAGTTCCTCCTGCTTTGTGAAAAAGGGCCAACGATAGACGGTTAGGGTTGCAACGGCCAATCAGGAGGTTCGTGCGTTGTCAGGGAAACAAAACACAACAATCGGATGTAGCGCTCTATTGACTGGTAAGTGCCACAATATAAGAACAAGAATTACAATATGAACGAATATAAAGGTAAGCCTTTGTTATTTCTGCCATTGCTATAATAAACGTAGTTAAGTCAAATATTTACTTTTCAATAAGAAATGAAAGAATTTAAGAGCAAGGCGTATACTTGTTAAATAGCTAATCAAAGGTGGCTAACAGTAAGTCCAAATAGCCTTCTTCGCTTAAACTTAAGGGTTTGTGAAGTTTGGATCAGACATTTTATTTAACGTTAAAGCCAAATTAAAGTTATTCACATTATTTGTTAACGTAACTGAGCGTAGCCACTGCGGTCAAGCCATCCCCGTTTCGCAAAACACCAGTCAAGCCAGCCCGGTCTTTATTTCGGAGTTCTCCTGTATCAGATGTTTTACGGTAATGCAAGGAAACAGCGCCTAGACGTCCTCCCGAACTGATCAATGTTTGTTTTTTACATTTTCAACTCTCGGTAGCTGCGTCTCTTTTGACAATTAATATTCTTTTTTTTATCATAAATATATATAATTCACAAACTCAATAATCAATTCAGTTTTGAAACGTTAACTTTGATGTTGCAATGATACAACAATGTTTTTGTTCAATTTCAAATAAATGTCAAAATAATATTAAAGCATGTAATTTGATCAGTTCGGGAGGACTTCTAGGCGCTGTTTCCTTGCATTACCGTAAAACGTCTAATACGAGAGCACTCCGAAATAAAGACGGGGCTGGCTTGACTGGTGTTTTGCGAAAAGGGGATGGCTTGACCGCAGTGCGTAGTTTAACGTTTATCAGTAGCTAGCTGAGGTTAAGGGGAGAACTAGCTTCAGGTTAAATCTGGAGAGTTTATGTCAGTTAAAATGTGCTATCGTGTCAAATGAGGCCTGGTTAACTAGACATTCAACAAGAATGTAGCAATTTAGCAAGTAAGCGTACTGAAGATGTTTTATATTTGAAAAAAATAATTTATAATGATTTGCCTTTTTTGCAGGAAAAAACAATTAAAGTTAAAATGACTGCTGTTCAGATTCGGTCAAAAAACAAGATGGTTAAAGTGCCCGCCCATTTCAATCACCTGGTTGTTATGAAGGAGGAAGAAAAACCAAGAAAGGTAATGTATTGGTATCTAGCTAGTGTTTTTACTTTCCTGGTGTTTTTAGGTCTAGTTTAGTCCAGTTTTATGACACTGACAGGTGAGGTGAATAACACTGATTCAGGGGTTGCCTATGGCACCCATTAGGGTATTTTCTGCACTATTAGTAGAGCCTATTTTTACTGTGAACCAACTTCTGGATACAATCCAATTCTTTGAAAGGACCTGCATCAAATGACAAACAGTTCTAATAATTACCATGGCTTCTTGGGGCGGACCAGAATCAATATCTGACTGCAGTGTCTGTTGCAGTGACCTCACCTCAGCAATTTTTAGACCTCTGTTCCCTCCTTGGCTATCACAATCATATTTATTGAATTAATTCACATTAAACATTAAGTGTCTTGTCAAAATTCAAATGTTTAAAAAAATAATTTAAATTTATGTTAATTCTAGCCCAAAGTTTTGTTTGTGTGATTCTGTAACAATGTAATATCACATTCAACTTAAAACACACATATAGACAAGACATTTATTTTTGTATAGCAGCCGCCTCAAAGGGCTTAACAGACTGCACTAGACAACATCACCTGTCCTTAGACCCTCCATCAGGGTGAGGAAAAACTCCAAAAAAAAGAGAAACCAACCTTCAGTTGAAAAAATACATATAAATACAAAACATATTCACAAAAAACATTTATGTTGACAGTGTCCAGTGTCCACTGTGTGTGTGTGTGTGTGTGTAAGGTGGATGGGACCTCAGCCAACATCAAGGTAGATGAAAGATGAGGGGGGGGGTACACATCACCCAGCAGATCAGAGGTTTGCGTCCACCCTACGAGGAGGAAGAAAGGAGAACTTTGAAATCAGCTCTAACATGAATAGGAAGCCAGTGTAATGAAGCCAGGACCAGAGTAATGTGATCAAACTTCCTGGTCTTTGTTAAAAGTCTGGCGGCTGTATTTTGGACCATTTGTAGTCTGTGAGTACTTTTCCTCGGCAGTCCAGAGAATAACGCATTACAGTAGTCCAGCCTGGATTTGACAAATGCACGAATGAGAATTTCAGCATCAGCTAAAGAGAGGCAGGAGCGAATATTTGAGATATTCCTCAAGTGAAAAAAGCCCAGTTTAGTGACCTCACTAATGTGCTGCTGCAGAGATAGTGTGACACCAAGGTTCCTCGCAGTTTTGTCGTGCTCCAACACACAGTTGTTGATTGAGACATTAAGATTGTTGAACTTGTGCTGATGACTGGCAGGATCAATTAACAAGAGTTCGTTTTATCCGAGTTCAAATGGAGGAAGTTTTGAGACATCCATGTTTTAATTGAAAGGAGGCAGGCCTCTAGACGCATGATGTCAGTAGTATTATTCGCTTTTATTGGTAGATACAGCTGTGTATCATCGGCATAACAGAGGAAGTTTACTCCATAACTTCTGATGATTTGTCCCAATGGTGTAACATATAGTGAAAAAAGTATGGGACCAAGCACAGACCCTTGTGGCACACCAAATTTTACTGGTGCCGTGGAGGAGAAGGATTTATTAAAAGAGACAAAATGAGACCTATCACACAGATAGGATTCTAACCAAGCAAGAGCAGAGCCAGAGATGCCAAAAACATCTTTTAGTCTGTTGATTAGCACTGCATGATCAATCGTTTCAAATGCAGCACTGAGATCCAGCAATAACAGTAGAGCCGATGAGTCCTCGTCCATCTGAAGGAGGAGATCATTTGTCACTTTAACTAAAGCTGTTTCAGTGGAATAAGAGGCCCTAAATGCAGACTGAAACGGCTCGAGGAGGTCATTTTCTGATAGATAGAGTAAGTTGTTTTAGCACAACTTTTTTGAGGACTTTAGATAGAAAAGGTAGATTGGAGACAGGACGGAAATTATTTAGGCATCCAGGATCCAGAGTAGGTTTTTTGAGCAGGGGTTTGACCACAGCCTGTTTGAAAAGGGAAGGAACGGTGCCAGTAGACAGGGACAAGTTTATAATGTTTAATATAATTTGCCCCAGGAGGCACGTAGTTGCTTTACATGAAGAAACCACCATTGTCAGCTCATAGAGGGAAACAGAATCTAAGACTGAGAGACGAGAGGTCGGTGGATCCAAGTGAATGGGACCCAGAGCCGAGGAAGACAAAAACAAAATATTATCCCTGATATCTTCAATTTTATGATCTAATTTTAAAAAGTCTTGTGCACTAAAGGGAGAGGAGTCTTCAGATGTTTTTGGTTGGATAAGTTTAGCAACTGTTCCAAAGAGAAACCTGGGGTTATGCCGGTTTTCTCTTATAAGAGATGAAAAATAGGCAGTCTTTGCAGTGCTGAGGGCGTGCTTATAGGTGTTTACAAACAAACACCACTTTTGATCATTTAGATTTGTTTTTGACTTGCGCCATTTGCGTTCAAAACTCCTGCAGGCCTGTTTCAAAGCCCGCGTTTCCTCATTATACCATGGCGTAGGTCGTCTGGTTGGTCTGGGTTTTGTTCTGAGGGGTGCCACTGAGTCGGTGATGGCCGAGAGGGTAGTATGGACCTCCTCTGTGTAGGCCTCTACTGAGTTTCTAGTTGGAGTTAAATTAGAAAGAACATCTGTCAGCCGTGTGGCAAACATTTCCATTGCAGCTGCGCTACAATTCTGTGTAGACACTACGCATTTGTCTGAATTTGAGGGAAATGTGTAACTTATCTCTCCACCAGTGAGTGATCTGAAACAGCAGATGAAAGAGAGGAGACAAAGAGATTGGAGACATCTATTCCCCGAGCCAAAACAAGATCAAGATATTTTCCACTAATGTGTGTGGGCTCATGAACAAACTGGTTGAAAGACATGGTCGCAAGCAGTGATTGAAATGCTCTGGCCAGAGGATCAGCGTGGGTTATTAAGTCCGAGAGGAAAACTCCAAACTCTTCCAAGAAAGAAGAGTAGGGACCCGGAGAGCGATAGATTACAGCTAAATAAAATGGCTTCCTTCTGTTTATTTGAGAAGAAATATGTTTGATGAGTAACACATCGAATGAGTTAAATTTCGACTGTGATGATGTACATGTAAAGCAAAATGCAGCTTTATAAATGGCTGCAACACCACCACCCAGTTTTGACATGCGACCTACCTGTGCATACGCATAATCAGGGGGAGAGGCTTCATTTAGTGGCAGAAAAACATTGGGCCTAAGCCAAGTTTCACAAAGAGAAGTAAATCCAAGCTTTGAGAAGCAATAAGATCATTAATTAAGAGTGCTTTGGAGGATAGAGACCGCACATTCAGGAGACCGATCTTTAGTCTTGATGTAGAGCTGACATTTGAAGCTGGTCCAGTAAAGAGATAGTGACAGGAACAAGCTGTTGAGCTCTAACAGTTCTGCTGGGTTTAAAAGATTGCCTCTGAGTTATAATAACATGAGGACAGGATGCTTTTGGGTCACTGACTCTATGAGTTTTCAGATGTGTTTGAGGACTAAATAACAGATTTAGGCAGTAGACATCAGGATAACACGGCCTAACCAGACAACCAAAAGCTTCTACATTATCCAGTTCCACACCCGCACTATCATGACTAGCAGGTTCTCTAATTCCTGCGACCTGCTGAGATTCCTTGTGTCAAATGCACCGAATGCACCTGTCTATATTACTAGAAAAATGGCAGCACCATGTCCAGTAGGATGCAGGCACGCCCCAGAAAGAAGGCCAGTTACCCACGAAACCATAACCTTTCTGACTACAATGCCGGGCCAGCCACCGGTTCATGGAAACTAATCTGCTATACTGTTCATCACTACCCCTTACGGGGAGGGGCCAGAGACAATTGATCAATGCCGACTCATCTTGTTTCCTAGTTCAAGAGTCCTGGCTAGGCTATCTTTGGTTACCTCAGACTGCCTCATTCTCACATTATTGGTGCTGACATGAATAACTATCTGCTTGTATGTAGTGCCAGTATGTGTCTGAGGAAACTCTCCCTCCCTGTGTGATGTCAGCACCCTTAGATTAGCCTCTATGTCGGAAGCTCTGGCCCCCGGTAAACAGAGGACAATGGCTGGCGTCTCGAGTCTAACATTGCTGGTAATGGAGTCCCCTATCACCAGAGTACGATGCTTGCTCAGGTTGGTAGGCGCAGAGGAAGCGGGCCGGTGTTCAGCGCGGACAAGCGGACTTGAAAGCGCTTGACTATTATAAAAACAACACAGCAAGCAATTATTTCAGAACTTTGCACATAAGAAGGTTTGAGCATTTGTATCTGCTGCCAGCTCCTGTATTGTTTTAGAGTATGTGTTCTTTCACTGTTAAAGATGGTTTCTCTCATTGCAGATGACCCCATCTGCTTACACACAGGAGATGTTACAGTCCACAGAGGAGCGTCTGGCTAACACCATCAAGATGCACCCACCTCGAATACTAGAACTGCTGGATATGACTAACACCTCTTTCCATAAAGTAATAGCAGTAAAACTTTCTAATTCATAATTTGTGCCTCCCAAGCAAAACAACTATGAACATGTAATTAGGGAAAGTGACATAGCCAGCTTGCATAATCTAACAAAATATTTTGTTTGTAAAGACAATTTGTATGCTAAACTCTTTATGCTAAATAACATTTAGAGATTCTGAAGTCGGGGCAATTGCAGTAGAGACTGTAGACTTCTGGGTGTTTTCCATTATTGAATTTATCTCCAGCTTTTAAAAATCTGTTAGCATCTAAGAATAATTATAAATGTCTAGGACTTAGCTAATTCATAGAACAATATACACCATTCCTTTGCAGAACTGTTACAAAATTTTATTCTGGTATAATAACTATTCTCCCCAGTTCTCTTTATGCCACAAAATCTAAAAGATCCTCAAATTGTGACCTAATCCAAAGTGGATGCATTAAAAAGTAGACCAATTAAGATTAGAAAATAGAAAGCACTTGACGTTTCTCATTATTTAAATGTATTCCCCCTGCGTACAGATTAGTCAGAGGTCATTTACATTGTGTCAAAGCTGCTGACTCAGCACGCACTAATTGATGGACAGAGGGCAACTTGTGTGACTGTATGCCCAGAATTTAACAGCATGGGACTTACAGTAATCATCCAGAAATCCATTAAATAATGAATGCCTCCATTGTAAAACATAGAATTATAAAAATTTCAAATAATACCTTTAGAATTTATGTGATTATTTTAGTTATAGTTAAATATAGGTTGTCAAATAAATAAACAAGGCTTTAGTTGCTTCCATTGTAAGTCAGTATTTCAGATGAGGTGTTTGTTATATGCTGCCAAAGGGCAAACATGTGGTGTCTGGTTCTGGGGACATAAACACTAATGGTAATGAGTGTGTGTTTCTGTCAGTTCTCATTGATAGACGTGGGTCAGGCACTTTTTCAGCCTTATCCAGCCAAGCTTGTCTTTCAAAACTTCACTCCAGGAGAGACCTACAAGTTACCTCTGCAACTCTTCAACCGAGACAAGGTAGGTGTTAAATAGGTATATTGCAGAGTATAACTCTTTGTTTTGTGGACTGATGTTATGAAGTGCAGGGTGTGGGGCCTAGGAGAACATATTGGCAGTAAAAATGACAATCAGAGCACATCCAGAAATAAGCATGTTCTATGGCCACATGACATGGAAATAACCTGCAAAAACTTTTATTATATCCACCAGTAAACACCTGAAGGTTTTATACGTAACTATTATATATAACTTTTATCTATGATAGAAGGTTATATAATACTCAAATGAAGTAACAGGACTAAGTTTGAAAAGCAGCCAGGTTGCACGCTCATCACTGTGTGTGTAAGGCGTGTGTGCTGAGTAAAGGGAAAGACAGCATGACTGAAAAGGGTCGTAGGGGATTGGGGAAGATTTATATTTGCAATTTCTACAAGATGCCTTCAAGAAATAATGAATAAATCATCAGTGGTGTGTGTGCACCTGGCTGCGTGGCTTTTGCTGATCCAGTTTGTGTGATGTCTTGTTGTCAAGGTCTCAAGGTATGTAAAGCTGGAGCAGCAGGACTCAGAGTACTTCCACGTGGTTGGTCCAGAGGAAGCAAGTGGCAAGGTTGCACCTGGACTGTCTGTGACTTTCACTGTCTTATTCACTCCACAAGACTGTAAGGTACATTTGACTGCCTCAGTGAGCACAGTAAAATCCCAAGTAATTGAATATAAAACAAGGGTTTTACACAATCATTAGAATAGAACCGTTTCATAAAACTTATTATCACATTATTGTGATGGTTTGAATTAAGGCTCAGGTTTCTGACAACAGCAAAATCAAGATTCATAAATTGAAGGGTCAAAGGGCCAGCATTAGGTTGCACCAGTTTATCCTTGCGTTGTCTTCTTTACTGATACAGTGAGTAAGAGTGAAAACTGAGAAGCAAGGTCAAAATTAAATGCAGCACCCTTGGAGTAAAGGTAACATAATCCCCCAATTGAATTCTGTGTAGTTGCGTGGTCTGTCAATGCACTGCTTTAGGCTGCTTGCATAACGCCACCCTGCGTAACTTTTAGCCAGTAGCAGACCTCTCTGCAGACTGCGTTGTTAAGACAGCGTCGAAGAGAAGAGAAGATTATCCTAAGCGATAAGTTTTGAAGAAAACTTGGCCTATTTCTGTTCCTGCTGTTTTGCTCCTGCCGTAAAACGTGACACTCACATAATGTTTTACAACATTATGTGTTGTCTGCTGCCTAGGACAGGAAACATAAGTTTGAGGTTTCTGTCGAGCTAAGGGTACTGTGTCAGTGAGATAGGCCTCATTTTACCGATCTCATGTCAAAGAATAATCTTAATATATTAAGATATATTTTTTGGTTAAAAGTTAAACAGTACTCCTTCAGGTCAATTGTACTTAAACAAAAACATCCTGAAGTTTTACAACTACTGCTCACAAAATGAACATGGTAGATGGAATGCATTGTTGAACTTTAAACTGCAGACATTACATCAAACATCGCATTCACTCAAGTTTTTTACAAAAAAAAAAAATATTACGTTAAGGACATGTATATAACAGCATTTTGCACATGATTGACCTGAAAAATATGTCACATAACACACTTTTTCTTCTTCATCTTTACCCAGGACTACCAACATCGACTAACTTGTGTCACAGAGAGAGAGCGCTTTGAGATTCCAGTTGTTGGCATTGGGCCTCGTGCTATCCTTGACTTTCGTGATGAGATCCTTTTACCTGTTTGCTCCGTTAAAGCCACTACAGAGAGAACCCATGTTGTACGCAACATAGGAAACAGCAAAGCCAAATTCAAGTTACATACAGCAAGGTCAGTTTCAGTGCACAATAAGCTGTAAAAATGCTTTCACAAACAAAGATTGTGAAAGTTGTAAAAGTTGTAACATATGAATTGTGTCGTTAATTTAAACATATTTCTGCAGACTTTTAAATGCTGTAAATTTGCTTATTTTTAGTATAAATTATTCTGGTTCTGTTTTGTATTCCAGGCCTTTCTCAGTGACACCCTCCTCTGGGAGTCTTGATGTGGGTGAGGGCTTGCAGGTGACGGTAACATTCAGTCCCCTGAACATCGGGCACCACAGACAGGACCTACTGCTGCACTATCACACTGGTGGGACATAAATCGAGATGATGATTGACTTGTGGCAATATTATGAGTTGCATTTTTCTTAATTAGTTTACCTAGTATGACCTACACAACTGATTGCAGCTTGTGTGCACAAACAATTGTAAAAACCTGGAGAAAAGACACACAGTACATACAAATAGAGATAAAACGGTCCTCAATCATAAATATGCTTCCATATTCATTCTAATAAAATATGTTTGTCTTTTAGCAGCACATAAACAATACACATCATCTCAAACACACTTTTCCTCAGTCCAAGTCAAGGTTTGCTGATAACTCCAGTTAGCCTGACATCACCTCTCTTTGTTTCTGCAGCAGTGTTTGTGTAGGTGTATATTCTTGCTGTGTGTGTGTGTATTATACGTAGTATATATCTCATTAATGTTACCGTTCCTTCCAAAATACACATTCACGCAAGCTGATCCAATTAAGTGCCCATGGATTTTCTCATTCTTATTTTTTATGGCCACAATGCTTTGTCAATGGGTGAAATACTGTATGTTTGAGAATAACAGAAACCCTTTAACCTTGGATGCATAGTTTGCTTAACACTGACGTGGTGTTTTTAAGGATTCTGTAGCAGTAGAAGTCTGTAGAAGTCATTGTTGAAACATGGAGTGGTACTGAGTAGATTCTATAGCCAGAGCTGTGAGTAAAAGGGACTCTATCATAGCCGCAGCTTGTTGTATTAATACTCCTATGCAGCTTTCTGTGTATGTCCTCTTCTTTTTAGTCCCAGTGTCTCTCTTGCTGTTTATCTCACTAGATGATTTTACATTTGTGCTCCACCGTTTGCAAATAACTATTGGGTAGCTTGATGATTATTTACATACCCAAGCACACAAAGGTGTGCGCACTACCCACCAGCATAGTTAAGAGGCTTACAATCTCACGTGGCTTTAAAGATTTAGCAGTAAATGTTAAAAAGAAATCAGTAAAATGTGTTGTAAAGTAGGACTGTGCAATAAAATAATAGCAAAATGTATCTCAACTAGACCTTTAATCAATAGCAATAAGAAAATAGTCCAGTGTAATGTTTAATAGTTTCAACGTTATGCACCAAATGCTAGATGCCATATAGCATATGAATACATATACTGTGGTGGATTCATAGTTTCATGTCAGTGTGGCAAATTTTAGATTACATCAGTGTTGTTCATGGTACCATGATACAGTTGTATATTAGGTTCTTAGATCTCAAAATGTCTGTATTTTGGAAGAAAACTATTCAAACCTTTACTAACTAACCTCTCCTTAGCCTAAATTTAAAATTGGGAGGCAATACCTCCCTATTCTATCCCATCTATCATAGAAAAGGAAGCCATCTAAGCTAATATTGACCATCTAAGCTTGTACCTCTTTGCAGTTCTTACACAGTGGTCCGACCACTGGGTGCTAAAAACCTGGTCTTCCCTCAGAATTAGTCAGTCTTTTCCACATCAAAGCCAAATAGATGAAGCTTTGGACTTTTCATGCATAAACACTTGGGGATCAATTAGCGGTTAAAGGAGAAAGTTGTTTGAAAAGTAGTAGTTGTAGATGTTAAACTTTTATTCAAAAGTGTACATTTAAGTGATATTAAACTATCATCAATCATGTTTTTTTATCTAGCTTGGTTAAACATTGTGTCTAAATAACAACAGAATTGTATTTACATGTCTTTTACATAAATGGACCTTGAAATGTTTAAGATTCTGAAAATCACATTTGATTCATCTTCAAACGGCCAACTTAACCATTCTCAATGTAATGGTTGTTTTTATGTTTGTTTACCTCTAGATTTCAATGATGGCTCATGTGTGTACAAGTTTGGGTGCAGGAGCTAAATATAGCAGAAATAATGATGACAGACTGTTGGCTGATTAACTTAAGTGAGGGCTTTAATCAGAACCTCTGGCCTACACATGCCTCATCAAAGTCCTCTCTTAAGCTAAATTCAGCAACACTGTTTCAAAAAGCACCAGAGAATCCAAAGATGTTTGACAAATACTACCTCGCTGGAGAGGGCCTGACTCTTATTAGCCATGCATCACCTACTTTTAGGGAGCTGCACTGAGAGAAGGGGAAAATATGGCAGGATGCTGACACGACAGTCACTCTGTTATCAGTGGCATTGCAAAGTCACCTTGTAAAAAAGTGCCTTTTCACGATGGATAAGAACTGAACTGCTTTGGTTTCAAATTTATTTTCTTCCATTTTCAGTTTATGGTTTAATTATTGTGGTGCCTCTCCATAGAGCTGACAAATAGTTTATGTGAAGATCTTTAACCAGTGCTGTTTCAAATGACAAACTTTAGCTCAAGATCTGATATGTATGTATGTTTCAGGCAGTTGTTTCAGGGCTGTTTTTCTTTGTAATACATCAGTATAGTGCATTTTTTTCTGCATGTTCGTAATATACAGTAACAGAGCAGTTTTTCTGTGCAATTGTGTAAACAGGAAACTCTGCTAAAGAAGTGGCATTAAGCTTTCATAATGGGAGGGCCAGCCTGGGTCCAGAACACCACTTACAGCCCATCAAGACACCATCATTTTTAATTTAGCACCTTTCGCCGGCTTTCTCACTATTTTATGTATTTCACTGTTGGGCCAGATAGAGACTTTAACATGAACACGTGTGCAGACATTTATATGTCTGCTACACTTAACAAACATACACAGTGTTTTTAGTCCTGCTTTAGAAGATCATTGCTGCCAGTGCACAGCTTAGTTGTTTTCTATCATGGTTAGTTAGACACTTCTTGTGCTTCAGAAGTGAGACTATTTGCTGCCCCACTCTGTTCTGTGACTGGTGCAGATTTAAATGAAGAGATGGGCAGGTCTTCAGGAGCTCAGAGGCATCTGCTTTGACAGGACTAGCACCAGGGACTTGAACACCACTGTCTTTAAAAACAGCACACATAAATAAATACACGCATGTCAGGAGACACAGTCGCTGCAGAGGTGCTGGAATCAAAGGCAGTTAAGGAGGTTGAAAAGTTCCTTTGCTGTGTACATGGAGAAATTATAGCAAAAAGAAACTGAGCCAAGGGAAGATGGGCTGCCACGGACAGCCATGATGAAAGCTTTAACAATAAGCTGTAGCTCTCCCTGCCTGTCAACTGCTGTCATAGCATCCGGATGTGAGAAGATAATTGCTTTTCTTTCTCCCAGTCCTGCTCCCTCATTTCCCTTCCATCACTCATCCTCCTGCCTGGCTCATCTCTACCCAGTTTCTTTGATATTTCAGGGCTTTGTAGTTTTTTTGCTCTTGAGTAAAAGTAAAGAAGTGGCCTTCCTGTAGAAGTGTGCCAGCCTGTTTTTGCATTCTCTCGCTACATGATGGAAATCTCAGCACTAATTGTCCCACAGAAATGCTTAAAAAGGCGTTGTAAATTCCAGTGTTTTCACTACTCGGCCAGTCATGTCATTATATAATATTTCATAATATATATAGATTTCAACACTCTACATTCCTCAGTGCTGGTATGTGTCAGGACAGGGTCAGTGTGTTGTTATTGCATGTGAAAGCTTAATAAGTCACATTGTGAGAGTTTTACTGCGACTGAGACTTTCATGTTGCTCAGAACTGAGGTATCTCAGGTCCCAATTAATCACTGGTGTTAAAGCCCAGGCAGAGATGGATTAAAAGCTCTTCTATCCAGTCAGTACTATGCAGGACTTGAAACATAATCTTTTCAGCTTGTTGCTTGTAATGTTGTGTGCTAAATCTATCCCAAATAGCACTGTAGTTGTGTCTTAGTGCTGTCACACATCATTTTTATTATGTTTGTGTTGTATAAACAACACTTTTACCCTGGTCAGAAATCAATTTAGGTCTAAGCCTTCGATAAATGTAATTTTGCCTACATTGACACTAATGTGGTTTCATCTTAAAGTTATTTCCCATAAGTATTGCGTTGGACTCATGTCACAAGTTTTCATCACAGATATAATGATATATAACTTCTGTTTGCACACAGCAATTTCAAACTAATATGCAGTTTCTAAGAGTTTTGACTTTTAGCAACATGAGTGGTAAATGGTACCATTTAAAAACAATATTACATTTTGTCTCAACATAGCTTTAATCTTTGATTCACCAGTGGATTTCCTTTCAGAGAGTTTCAGGATTTACTGCAGATCACTGGACACTTCAGGCAGAGCAGCCTTGTTTCACTGCAGTGTCAGGGTGCTTGTAGGGAGGGTCATAAACGTTTTGACCCCCTTCAGGTTTTTTGTGCTTTAAAATGGTTTAGATCAATTTCCACTGTTATAGTGATTCCAACATGACACAAGGGGACAGAACCTGACAGAAGGCAGTTTCTGCACTTGTTGTTTGCCGGTTTGATTATATATTTAATAAGTGAAAGTAATAGTAGAAAGTTAGTTTTGAAAGGCACTGCTTTATAGTCAGAAATTATATGCCCATAAGTCTAACTGGTCTTGAAAAATGTTCTTTATAAAACTAAATATTTCAGTCATCAAAAATTCAGTCTCAATGCTTCAATCATATTTTTAGTAGTTGTCAGTAGTTCAGTAGTCTCTAAATATAACTCTTAATTTTAATGTGGCAATAGTTTAAAGACATTTGAAATTAATTTAGAAAATTAGACAATAGCAAGAAGGAGTGCTGCTTGTGACCGAAAAGTGAAAAGATGTGTCCTTTTGGTGCTCTTCAGTTTAGGAATCTCTCTTTATTACATTAACCAGGAAGCTGAGGCACACAAAAAGTGGAAAAGATAAAAAGCCTTTATTATAACATGGCTTATTTCATTAAAATCTCACCTCATGATCTCAGGACAAGGTCAAAATGGCTGTTTTAAATGGCTGCTGACAGGCCAAAGAGTCACCTGGTGAGTGATATAGTAATTTGACTGTTTAAACATCACATTAAACAAAACAAACTATTTTTACAATGACAATAACAACCATTTGACCAGGACCAAAAGCTATTTGGGAAACTGTTCTGATTTTAATGAAATAAGCCATGTTATAATAAAATATATATATTTTTTTCAGCTTTTTGAGTGCCTCAGCTTCCGGCTTAATATAATTTAGAAAATTCTTTAAAGAAAGTGCCTACATCTTAAATCCATCTTAAATCTTACAGCAATATGTCAAGTATATGCAATAAACAAGTCAGACAATAATAATAAAAAAAAAATTATGCCAAAGGAAATTTCAAATATCACAGGTTATATGATATATTGATAGCCCTGCTCTTGAGTAATTTATTGCCCCTGCAGTTCTTGTAAAACCAGTGGGAAGTGGAAAGGTTTGTTGTGAGGAAATTCCATGCATTGTAAGTCTGATCTATAGCAGTCTGTAGGCTATAATAAAATGCTTTACTTCTCTGTGGGACTGTGGTTGAAAAATTGTGTTACAAAAACCTCAGCCCTTGATCTGTGAATGAGACTACAATGTAGTAAGAAGGTGATATTTTGAAAGCTTTTGTTTTGGCTCATTTACACTATATTTGTATTTGAACAGTGTGTTTCACAGTAGAAAAAAAGCACTGTGCCGCATTTGTTTATTGTTTCGTGTGTAATCTTGGCCAAGAGTAACAACCTCTTTCATCGATCTACTGAAACATGGTCGGCTAAAACATTTGTCAACTGATGGATTCATTTCAGAACAATTTTACAATGTCAACTAAAAGCTAATTAAAACTAGGGAGACCAATTGGTTGCGAATAATCAGAAGCGCCATTGCCACATTGATCCTGTAATTTTCATTGAGCCTGTGATCAGTTTTTTTAATTAACAGTTGAGAAATTTATTATCAGAATAACAGGAAAACAGTGAAAGTGAAGCCGTGTAGAGCTTACTGCCCTCGGTTGTTAGTAACCACTTCTCCCTTGAGTCATATACAAATTTCTTATAATGACCTTTTATACATATACAAATAGTAATAATATCTGCCCAGGCTCATGCTTGAGTCCATCTGATTTGAATCTAAACAAACATTTAATACTACATTTACATAGTCTGGCTTCATAGGAAACATTGCTTTGCATCTTATGTTTGTTGCTGTTGATTGTTACTCTGTGTCACTGCTTGGCTCACTCTTCCTTATATTGAGGCTCATTAATTTGGTTTTAGTGGTTGTTAACTTGACTCTTGAGAACTGTATTTAGTATTGAGTTGGAAAATGTTTCTGCTTTACCATTACCTAGTCAATTTACCCTGTTACAACAGCTTTTCACACAAGTGTCTGGAAGCATTTTAAAGTCATCTGTTTTAGATGCCATTTAAATGGGTTATTTTTAGAGCATTTTAATCTCTCTGGAAGCCTTGTTTTGAGCCACAGCCAGCCTTTTCAAGCTAGTGTTGTTGACTATTCCCTGTTTGTTAGGCCACATTAGCAGCTGCTCCTTTGCGGATAGACGTTTGTTATGCTGTACAACTTTTATTCCTTGTGCAATTGAACCTTTGCTGCACTGCTTTAATTAAGCTTTACCTTGTTTTTAATAAGATGTAAAAATGTATTGTTAGTGTCTATTATTTCTGTCAGATTGGACACATCAGGAACATTAACTGGTGAATTTGTGTACTACACATTTAATATACTGAAATGTTCAATACTGTATGTTTTATTATATATACAGGACTAACTGTATGTTATGACTAAATTTCTAGAAACATATTTTTTAGTAGTAATCATAATCCATTTTGGTATAGTTGATTCCAGAGTAAAGAAATGGTTCATGTTAGATTTCCTAAAAAGACTGTGAATTCTTAAAGTGCAAAACGATGTATGCGGAAAAGACTGCCTCTGTGCATAGTGGGAAAAAAAGATACAACCAATCGCAGAACAAAGTATTGGATATTCACTGCTCTGTTATAGAGAGATGTATTCTACTTTACAAAGCTATACCCTATAGCTGGACAGTCTATATAAAACATCTTTTCATCTTACTCAAACAAGCAATATTATTATTTTTTTTTTTATTATCCCCACTGGGAAATTCTTTGTCAGGAACCACCACCAGGGGACCCCCATGTTTTTGATGTTGGTGGATGAAACCCGATAATACTTGAATTTCTTTTTCTCAGGTGAAGATGTCTACATCCGCCTGAATGGCGCATGTGAAGAACTGCTTATCCAGCTTGACTCCGACTTAGTCCTCATGAACAAGACATATATTTCCCTGTCGAGTGTGCAGACAGTGTCCCTCACCAACACCAGTGATATCCTGCTGCGTTACTACTGGACAACATGCCCCAGCCGTATTGAAGAGGAGCTCGTGCTCAGGTATAGTAGTCAAGACAACACAAGAAATTTATTTTTGTATAGCCCAATATCACAACAACAGTAGTGGATGAACAATAGTATGGATGTATTTAACATAACGTACTTGTATACCAAAAAGAGTGGAGCAGCCAAAATGTCAAGAGAATGCACTGCTGCTTTTCAATCTTGAATATTTACACTGTGTAATAATAAAGTTGTAATAAATGTAGTAATGAAAAGCATCACTTGAGTGAAGTGAAAAAGTATGTAGTTAATTTATTGCTGATAAATACTAGTACTTATATGTAACTCAAATGTGTAAGTGTGTAATTTTTACTACCATTTATAACAATAGTTACTTAATATTAGAGTAAATGTAGGTTGTATGACCCACGTCTAATACAAACGCTATGAACTGTGTATGTTTGTGCTCTACATTACTGACTGTTGCCAACTTTTTCTTCCTCTCTCTCTCTCTTACCCCCTCTACCCCTGTCTCCAGGGAGAGCGCAGTACTCCATCAGAGAGAGGATGAGGAGGAGGCAAGCACAAGCCAGGATTTTCATAGGGAGCTCAACCCTGCAGCCATCCATCGTCTTGCTCCTTTGTCCAGAACTGCAAACGACCAGCTCTGTGACCTTTCGAATGAAGGGGCCATTACCCTGGAACCAATGGTGTGTTTGTGTCTGAATTCAATTCTGCATTTCCCTATCCCAATGACCAATGACCCGATAATGCTGTTTATCTCAAATTTATTTTTGTTTTGTTTCTCCTTGTACTCCAATTGGGCTGCACTGTAGTTGTTGCTCAATATGTGCCTGTCATTTATTAATTGGTTTAGTCTAAATGCAAATTATAGCAACAATATATCCAAGCGTCTCCAATGGAACCTCCTAAATGGTTTATGACCGTTTAATCTTTAGACAATTTAAAATATTCTCCCATTTTTTAAACAGGTGCAATTTACCATAGAGACAATACCTCAATCTTTCTAGAGTTACAACTTCGGATATCATAGCTTTCCACATCTGAGTAGAAGGGGCATCACTACCAACCCATTTGACCATTATAATCTTTCAAGCAAACATTAGGAGAAACTGAACAATCTCTTTGTGAGCTCTCAGAGGGTCAGGTATAAGCCCCAGTAGGCACATGAGTGGACTGAGCTGTAGTAGCTCAGTGGGTAGAGAGGTCGTCCTTCAACCGGAAGGTAGGCAGTTCGATTCCCACTCTCCCCACAGTTCATACTGTTGTTGTGTCCTTGGGCAAGACACTTAACCCACCTTGCCTCCAGTGGCTGTAACACTAGTAATTACTGTAGAACAATGTAAGTCGCTTTGGATAAAAGCGTCAGCTAAATGAATAAATGTAAATGTAAATGTATCACCGAGCTAATTTCACTGCATACTGCCTGCCAGAATACCTCAATGTGCTTGCACTCCCAGAGACAGTGATATCTAGTGCCCTTAGCTAAATTACATTTAGGACAATTCGGAGAAACACCTGGAGTATACTTACTGTATATATAAGGTGATATGTAAACATTATGTAGAATATTGAATTGCATTTCTTTGTATCTATTACAGATTGATATTCTAGAAGGCAATCTTACTATTTCCTCCCACGACTCAGAGTCGACTGACATTTTAAGCAGCATATTCCAAGTTATTTGTCAATGTTTCAGTCTGTCTACCGTTATAGTCTGTAACTCAGAATAGAATCTAGATACAAAACGTCCACGTTTCCGGCATTCAAGTAGAGTTTTTTCAAGCAAGTAACAGTTCGTTGGTAGCTCCAGGGAGATAGTTGCAATTTTTATCATTGGAATAACCATACATTGAAATAATTGGCAGCTGTTTTTTTTTACCCCAATGCATTTGAGCCTTGAGTTTAAGCCTTAGGAACATAATAAAAAAAAAGTATATCCAAATGCTGCATCGCGCTGTCCTGCTAGGTTTTTGTTATCTCTTTTTTGCTCTATTGCTGTGGCCTGTTCTGTTCTGCGCGACTAAAGAGCGATAGTTTTGCTAAACTCTGGCAGAAATGAAACTTCAGTCTGTGTCCAGCAGCGAACAGGGCTGTAGACAAAGGTTTGTTAAATAATAGTTAGCAAAGCAGCTTTATTTGCCCCGAGGCTGTGTTGATTCAGGAGCAGTGCTGTCTGACAGATACGCTGAACATGCGTCATGCAGCAGGGCCGGAACAAGGAAAGTGGTGCCTATGAGGTAATTCTATATTTGGGCCCAATTTGGGGAGGGGGGTCTGGGGGGACCAACCACAGAAGATGTTTTAGACGCAATGTCTATTACTTTTAATTATTTTTTGAACTCAAAATGAAATTAAGCTTTCTCTCCAAGAATTAGGCTGACGCAAAACAGACTATTGCTTAATTTCTTTTTTTAAATATTTGCCTAAATAATTTAATAAGCTGAATTTGCACTACTTTTAGATGTTTAGAAAAAGAAGACTAAAAAAAACAATGTCCTTTTTTTGTTAAGTCATTTAAAAATTAACATTTTTTGCCAGGTAGATGTTGTTGTCTGGGCACAATGGGCTTAAAAGTGTTTAATGTCAGGCACTGATTCATGTTATTTTCACTTTCAACAAAGTGCAATTTTGTTTAACCACAAAAAGTATTGTAAAGTGATTCCAGTATGTTTTAGTGACATTTTCATACTGTAAGCGTGATTTCATAATTATTGTGATAATATTGTTAATCGTAATTATTGTGGTCAGGGTAATCATAACTCAAAATACTATTATTGTCCCATGCCTAATTCAAACAGGTACAATATTGCTGTACCACCATAATGCTTTATTGCAAGTCATACGTTGGACAGAACAGTGCCCCCTTCCCCCATGCCCACCGGTGGTCAGGTGTCAGATAGTATTAAACCCACTGCCTCCCCCCTTTCTGCTATTGTCTCTTTTGTTCAACTCAGTTAGCCCCCAAGGGCAAAGTAGATTAAAAGCATAGGTAAGGAAGAAGTAAGATGGTGAGAGAGAGAGAGGTGGCTTGTAACAACAAAAACTTTCAAAGGACAGCTAAGAAAAAGTGTTTGTCATTCTGCCCATGCCTCTATCCACCCACCTAAGCAGTCACACAAAGGGACATTCAAGCATTGGGGTCAGTGGCTTGGGGAGCAGTCAGGGCTTGAGTAAACTTGAGACTGACTGAGAGAGCACTACATTGCGTTTACATTGAATTCAATGCAGTTTTTGGGGTTCTCTTTGAGCAAATAATTGTGAATAATTAAAAAACTCATGAAAAAGCTATAGATCTCCTTCAATCTATAAAACCTGTTAACTGTACTAATTTAATCTCTGCTTTGATTTTTTTCCTTTAAAAAATATATAATTTAGTCTTGTTTGTCTTGGGTTTTAATTCCCTTAGGAAGGTGAAATCTGGCCTAACATGACAGCAAAGTTCCACATCATCTTCAAGCCTGAAGCCGCTGCACTTTACCAGCGTACTCTGTATTGTGATGTCACAGGTTAGTGACTGGAATAGTTCTGGGTTTGGGAGAGGAGACACACATACTTAATTCCTTTTGTTTATCTTCTAACACCGCACATTTGCACAGACATTGTATCTCTGCCTTAAATCAATAGATTTTTCATAGTTTTACTCTCTCAGTGGTTTGGTGCAGAATCAGACAACAGACACATCTAGCTAACAAACTTTTTCAGTATGTTAGTTATCATCTTATCTTCCCCTCTCCATCGGAACACAAAATTACAAGTAAACTAGTTTATAGCAATTTAACTAAACCATTTTGAAACTCTTTATCTACAGCACCTACTGTATATAGTTTGAACAATTAATTTAACTAGACCTGGCAGTCCAAAGACTCAATGTATTTGTCTTATTTGAAGTAGTAAAAGGTTGTTAGAAAATTTGCATGTGGCCTTCACATGTGTCTTCTGAGCCGGATGGCTAGATTTACATTAATTTCCATGCTTTCTGAGGGAGGTAATGAACTGGTGAGTGAGGTCAATGACAGCTGGACTGGACATCTTCAAAGACATACTAATCATGAAAGAAAGATAAATGTCATAAGCCTTTTGACAAAAAAGTTGAGGAAATTGCATGTTTTATTCACACATTTAAACATTGTCCTTCTGTGCCCAATAGGCTGTGAGTCTCGATTATGCCTAACAATCAAGGGTGAGGGCATTGGACCTAAGCTTGAGCCCAGTTACAATCTATTGGACATGAAAAATGTATGCATCGGTGACACAGATTGGTTCGAGGTAAGTACTGTGGACATCTATAGAAACATGTTACTGGCCTGCACTAAGAACTGCACTATAGAAACCTCTTTAGCTTAGTGTTTTTTAAAATGTGTTAAACCATTTAGCTGAGCATTTAACTGAGCTCAAACAGTCAGCACAAAAACATAAATGCTCATTAAAAACAATTGTGTTGAATGAGAAGATGTTTTCTGTTTTCTAGGTGATGTTAACCAACAAAGGGCTTATTGATGCCCCTTTCAGGCTATCAAGCCCCAACACAACCTTTGGACGCTTTTTCACCTTTAGTCCAGAGGAAGGTGTTGTTCCTCCTGGGGACAGCCAGACTGTGAAAGTCACCTTCTCCAGCTCTGTCTTGGGAATGTTCTCTGAGGATTTGAAACTGACAGTCAAAGGACAGCCTAACCCACAAACCCTAAACTTCAGGTAGCAAATTGTTAAAATATAATAAATAAATAAAAAAAACAGTAAAAGCTTATTCATATTGTATTAATCCATTTCTACTTAATTTATTTATTCATCAAGGCCAATAAACATGAAATAATTTTGGTAACTGCAAAAAGGGTTTTCTAGAAAGCATTTTTTTTTTTGTCAGCAATAATGATTTGTATTGTGTCGTTAAAAAGGCAGAAGAAATTTATACATCCACACAATATGAGTTATGAGCAATGTAACAAATATATTTATGTTGGAACATGGACAGATTTGTCTTATTTTAGTCCTCACAACAATGACTATTATAAAACCAATTTTAAATACATTTCAAATAAACTGTATAAAACTGAAACAGATTTGATTGAAGCACTGTTTGTGGCTCTATTCTTACTCGGCTATACATGAAGAATTTTGACCTTGTGGTGTATTAAAGCATTTTCTTAGTTTCTATAATTCTTTTCAGGGGTTGTGTCATCGGTCCAACTTTTCACTTTGATGTAACAGAACTCAATTTTGGAGATGTTGCCTTTGGTAAGCTGCCTATTTCTTATTGGTGCAAAATATTGTTTTAAATAGTTCATTCTTACAGTATCCATACTCCTCAACGTCTTTAACCTGCTCACATTATGGTATAAAACCTGGTGTACCTCCTAAGTCACTGCTGACTGACTTTTTCTGTTCTATGCAGGGTTTCCACAAACTGTTGTTTGTACCCTTTTCAACACCTCATTTGTGCCATTGACCTTTTCCTTGCATGTGCTGGGAGATGGATTAGGGCCTCCCAGTGTGACCTGTGTCCAACAGGTGAATGACAGATCCAGAAACCATTGGCAGCCCAGTACTGCTAAAGACCGTCATGTGTGGCCTAAGGAATTCACCATCACCCCTGCAGCAGACACTGTGTCAGTTATGTCACAAGAGATCATTAAGGTATCTCATTCTTTGTCTTCTATACATGATTAAAATGATCTACTTATTTACTGATTACTTTGGTAGAAGATTTTATTTGTGTGGTGTGTGAGGACAGAATGTTAAAATAAATAATAAAATTAACATATTTGCTTTGTGACACTGTAACCTGTGGTCAAAATTTGGTTCCTCTAAATTGTTTACAATTGAAATGAACACTCTTAGTTGACATATTTATTATACATCTGAATTGAACTTCTATTAAACACACTTTAGGCTTTGTTTTTATTACAGCTTACAGTGGCAAATGATGTCTAATGTATATTATGTATTTTTTATAGCAACTAATCAGAAGTTTATGTGCCTTTATATTTGATGTTTGTGTAAAGGTGACACTGTGCTCCAATACAGTCAAAAGATACAGGCTGGTTCTGGCGGTAGATGTGAAAGGTGTCGGGAAGAAGATCATGACTCTGCCAATTAATGCAAGGTATGTTTTCATAAAAGTACACACTTCCATGTTTCACTGTCCCAGGTTTAACAGCACAGTGATCCTCTGTCCCACTGTCTCACTTAGATTAAATGTTTGCTTGTAAAGGTGCTTAAATGTGATAGAAAAGCAGCACACATTTGTAATGCATTGTGTTTTTTGAAATACCTTTCCAACTATATTGACTGTGCTTCTGGCTGTTATTGAAGCTTTGACATGCTGAAAATGTGCTCTATTGAGTTGGAACACAGCTGTCAACTAATCAGTGGTGTTTATGTGTTTAATATTCAGCCTCTTATTAGCATAATAAAACATCTGAATGTCACCTGCCCTTCCAGACAATGGTAATCCGACTTCCTCACAGCAATCACTGTCACTGAGAATTTATGAATCATATTTAATTAATGGACTGCTGTTTTGGCATAGTGCAGTAAAATTCTGACTGCTGTTCATCATTGGCTTCCAACTAACTTCTCTGTGCACTCTAACACTCTTCTTTTGTATTTGTTGTTAGGTGTATTGTACCGGTGCTGGAGGTGGACACCCCTGTGTTGGAATACAAAAGTTGTTTTCTCAATCTCCTCTATGAACAGAAAGTGCAACTGGTCAACACAAGCCCTCTACCTGCCTGCTATGGCCTTTTAGACCAGGTGATGAAGACTGTTACAGTAAAAATGTCACTGACTTCTTTCATTTTCACAAAATGACTTTACTGTTCAATAATTCTCAATTCTCATTTTATGGCGTGTCTGCAACCTTGCCAACAGCAACCTGTGTTTTCTGTAATTTCTTTGAAATATTGTTGCATTAATCCTCATGCTTTCTTTGTGTGGACACTGAGGAAGTGACCGGTTTTAGACTTTCACCCATGTGATTTTTTTTTATTGATTCATTTCCAAAATCCTTGAACTGCAAAGTTAAAGCAGCTATTCAGGGTTATGTTATCAGTATCTATAGGACACCCATTTGGTATAAAGTAGGAGTTTTTACTTTATATTAATACAAAAATTAGCCTCTTTGGCCTAAGTTTAATTTATCATCTTGCTGTTGTCACGTTTGCTTAATGTGATTGGTTTATTCGGCACCTGTTTGTCACAACATGATCCCGCCTCTGTGAAGGAGGCTGCTGCGGTCGCATTACCAGACTATACAAAAATAGCATCAATGGCTTCAGAAATGATCTCTCTTGGTACTGGTGCTGGACCTAATATTGTATTATAAAATCTAAATTTATATAACCAGTGTGCAAATCACAATGATTTTTATTACGGCGTGTATTATTTGATCAAAAATAAGTAATTTCTTCACTGTATGTCCCCTGTATGCCACAGGACTTTGAAGAGAATCCCTCAATAATTTTTGAGAGTTCCCTACCCAGAGGTGTTATTCTTCCACACAGTTCAGAGGAACTTACTGTATTTCTGAAAGCAAAGGAATTGGGAAGGTTGCACCGCACTCTCCGCATTGCTGTGTTTGGCAGTACCCAGCCACCTCTGGTCAGTCAGTGCATGGTGTTATAAGCTCTGCATATTACGTTGAATGAGTAAATGTCTTCAGACACAATATCATTACATTTTATGACCCAGTTTTGTTCCTTTTCAGGAAGTGGTCTTGTCATGTATTGGACAGGGACCAATAGTTCGCGTTCAGAACACACATCTGGACTTTGGCGGAATCCCAGTATTAAAGGACATCACAAAAGCTCTGAACCTTTTAAACCAGTCCCCTATTCCAGCCCAGTTTTCTGTTTGCATGGTAAATAAGTACTACTGCTCAGACACATGAACATAGAGTTTTTTAAGATTTTGAAATAAGCAAAAAGTGTCTGCAGTCCAAATTTGCACATTTTTAGATTTGGAGTATTTATGCCTTTATTCATGAGAAATGTCTCAAAATCCTTTTTTCTCTCTCTCAGCATTGCCTGATAGCATCAAAAACAAGTAACCCTGTTTATTGTTAAAATGACAAAAATACACAGTTGTAAAAATGCAGTGGTGCAACCCAGAGGCAGTGGTGAGAGGAGTGTCTCCCTGGCATTCTCAAAAAACAATCAATGCAGAATCTTCTAGAATTACATTACATCTCAATCAATAGGTTGGCTGTGCAGCACACAAATACAGATTGTAGTAACCATTTGTGTGAAGTGTGCAAAATAATTAATATTGTATCATATCTGACAGGTGAAAAGTCAGGGCCTGCACAGCTAATGTAAATGAACTTCAGCTTTATGAATTTAATTATTTATACTACCTGCATTCAGTTAATGCTAATAAAGCTGTTGAATGCAGCAGGTTTAATGTCATTATTGAGATTACATTGGTCCTGCCCTTTCTCTTGGAAGTCAAACTAGTGCTTCTTTTCCCTTTTCTCACCTTTCATATGATCATACAAACAGTGGCTTTCGTGGGCACTTGTCAGTGGCTTTTAATTGATGTTTTACCCTTGAATGTTTGCGACAATTAAGTCACTTTTAACATAAATGCCAAATAAATTAAACCCAAAATTATTAAATAAACCAACACAAATTTTAGTTGAAATGAGTTTTCCTGTAAAGAGAAAGTGCCCCCAAGCTGCACTTTGTTTGCAAGTAATTTTTTAAATGCTTCTGAATAGTTTATATTCTATTCATTTATCAATAGCATTGCATATAGGACATTGATTGTAAACACCGCCACCGCTTGGTCAGATATACACAGCAGAGTGAGCACTGTAAAGTGCTCTGTTAAATGAATGGAGATGAACATTAGATTTATGTCAGTTTTCTTATTGCTTTGGACCATATTCAAATAAAATCAATTACACAATCTACAGAGTGGTAAAATGTAGTGACTGACATTGAGTTTTGGAGCTTTCTTTTTAAATTTTTAGATGCTCACATCAAAAAAACTGACAGCATAGTATTAGTATTTTTCTTTATTGTTTATATTAAAGGTTCAAGTATGTATAGCTTGTGAAAACTACTGGTTATTGTACACACAGAGAGAAACAAGATATCAAACTCATAGTGCTCTAAACTGTTTATATGATTATGCAGAAATGTGATATACACATCTATCTACCCAAGTCAATTAATATTATCAGGCCTCAGCATAATTAGGGGAAGGTACCTCAACAAGTGAGATTTTCCACATCACATTTCAGTCTTTCAGTCTGAGGAATAAACAGCCTGGACTGTTTATTCCTCAGTTTTCACTCAGGGGGCATGCTGTAGTACACCATAGACACCCTGAATGTATTTTCTTCTCCTCAGAGACAGAAAAAGTCCTTTTGGCGTGTGGAGCCGAAAGAGGGGGAGGTGCCGTCGGAAGGCCAGCTGGAGCTCAGGGTAGTGGCACATCTAAAGGACACGCTCCAGTTTGAAGATGAGCTGGAAGTGAGCATCCAGGACAGTGGCACACTCACTGTTGCTGTCTATGGCAGCGGCACTGGGACCACTATTGTCAGTGATAAGCCTTTTGCCCCGAGCCTAGACCTGGGGGCACACTTTAGGTAGGTACAGGTTTCTCACACATCCCTCAAAAATACAAAAAAAGTATTAAAAGCACTTTCAAGATTCTTTAGTTACTTGTCCAGCAACTACAGCTGCATTTGTAGCATGTCTCAAAGGTGGCTTGAACAATAAATGTTAGGAAATGACATAGGCAGTGAACATTGGAGCAACATCAATGCTGTTGTATGTAGTATTTATAAAATAGTTTGATGTAGTTTGATTACAAAAAGTCATACATTCATTTTACTGTACCGCAATTTTTTACATGCTTGTTTATACTGTCCTGTTGAAATTGTTTTATTAGCCATGGATTGATCCAATACCACTTTAAGCTGACAAACCTTGGTTTAAGAACCCATCGAATGTACTGGCGCACCGGCTTTCGGACATCTTCTAAAATGCACAAGGAATCAAAACCAGGTGGTCAAACCTCACTACCCTCCATTTTTCCTACCAAGAAGAAGAAGAATCTTGTCCAACGTGGGTCCATGGGGTCACCTCAGTCAGAGAGGCCTGTTTTTAGCCTCAGCCCTTCCCGTGTTGAGCTTTTCCCTGGCCACTCAGTTGACATGACATTAACAGGATCTTGCAATTCTGCCAAAGTAAGTGATTACAATAATATATTACAATTTTTTTTTCTAATTTTCTAAATTCTAAATTTCAATTTTTTTTTCTAATACAGTAAATGTTTATGTGCATAATTAAATCCAACAAATCTGTTTAATACTAGGTAGTACGTGAACGTCTAGCTTGCCACAGCATTGTGGGTAACCAGGGTTCCTGTGACAGCATCATGAATGTAGATGTCACCTGTTGTTTCGTGGACCCTATGCTCCGTATTTCCCCAAAGCAGATGGATTTTTACATAGAAAAGGTTTGAAAGAAAGAGGAGCTGCAGGATGAACACATACAATGACTTTTCATTTGTTTGCATGTTTTAAAATAATATGTGTGTAAATGTTCTGGTTAAATGTTTTACAGACCACAGGAAAGAGTATGACACCTCTATATAAAAAGCTGGTGCTCAAGAATGTGTCAGCCCTCACTTTATCCATGGAGCTTTCTATTGTTGAGCCATTCTCACTATGTGAGGCACAGGGGGCTCAGAGCTCTGCTACTACAAAGGTTTGTTAGTCATAGCCATCTTAGAAATTACAGCATTACATTAATATCAACGTTGTCTTGGTAAATTACATTTTAGAAGGAAAGAAAAGAATACTTTGTGGTAAAATCTGCTCAAATCTTACATTCAAGAAAAATATATGCTAATATTTGTAATAGGAATTTATAAGAAAAGGATTTTGTCTTAGGCCAGCATGCTAAAGATATGGTTTATACTTTAGACTACAATGCAGTGCTTTTAACTATTGCAAAAAAAGACTGTAGGCCATAGACCTTTTCATAAACTTTATTAGATCTGTAATATTTTTTATATCAAGGCAAGGTCTTATTATTACCTAATAACTATTTCCACAGTCAATATTCAGTTAATGCCATATTGTCCTTTTTACATCTCTAACATTTGAACTCGACTAAAATGCAGAATTGGAGTCCACATTAAAAGGCTTTAAAGCTAAGGAAGCTAAATTAAGTTAAAAAGCTTAAGCCTATGTCCCATAACAAGATGAATGCGTCATTAAAATGTGGGAAGGATTTTAATAGGGGTATGAAGTGATTTGGACTTAGATTAAAGAATTGGATTCAATTACTTTTTAATCAATCTACAAAACATTTGGGAGAAAATGTTCATGACTTTTATTTACAACTCTATCTTTCTAGTCTGTTGTTTTAGGTGAGGGGAGGCAAGTTGAGGTGTGGGTATGCCTTAATCCAGCTTTTTGTGAGGATCGAGTGTCACGAGTACTTAATGAGGTAAGATTTTTTGCAGTATTACTTGATGCTAATTCTTTTCACCGGTCAGTGGAGCAGAACAGAGCAGTAAAAGAAACAGGAATAACACTTTTATACAGAATAACAATGTGTATTAAGTCTGTCTTAACATTATGGTTTTGCTTTTTTAATATTACATTTCCTTGACTTTCTCTCTAGCTTCTTAAGATAAATTATCAGGGACACCCACAGCAGGATGTGGTAAAGCTGCATGGGGAGGTCCACTTCCCCAACCTGCTCTTCTCCAGCACCTCAGTGGATTTTGGCTGTGTGCTGAACTCCACAGAAACTCAAAGAGAAATCACAATAACTAACAACTCCCCGCTGCCTGTGGTTTACCGCTGGACATTTCTGGACCATAAATACTGTGCTACCAGGTATGGTTAATAATATAGGTATAATACAAAATGGCTGTTGTCTTTACATTGATTGTACTAGTACTACTGAGGCCTTGAGTGGTAGTAGAATGTACTCAGTGTTGAATGCTGTTCTTTGAAACTTTTCTATATAAAAGAACCAAAGACTGAAGGCAGTGGTACTGACTAAACAAGATTCTGAGACAATAACAAAATGGGTCCGGGACGTGTATTTAAACTGTCTTCTGGGATAAGTTAGTACAGTAGCTATATATTTAACCCTCTGAATTGAAAGCCAAATCCATTATAAATTCTCCAGTGAGGACAACTCTACTGATTGTGTACTTACAGTGTGCTTCTTTTAGGCCTCAGATTTGGCTGCTCTCCTTTGGAAATGGACAGAGAATACTATAGTCTCTCAGTCCATGGCCTTGAACCAAGTTAATGCTATAGCTCTACAAGATTTATCACCTCAGTCTGCACGCCCTTACCTCTGCTTTCATCCATTAGTATTCTTCCATTTTGCTCTCATATCATCCTGGGGGTTTACATTGCCTATTTATCTTTTTTCATTTTTTTTTTTTTGGTCTTGTGCTCTAGGGTTTCTGCTGCTTCTGCTTTCTAGCTAAGTCTTATCAGCCTACTCTCCTCTTTTCTCCCCTCACCCTTCCTTCTTGTGACCTCTCTTAACAGAGCGTCTCCAAGTCTGTCGCGCTAATTAAATGGAGACCTCACTCACTTTTTTAAATCTGCCTTTCTGACTGACTAAACCTGCTCTATCTAGCCATGTCCAGCTAATTACAGTGCTATCAGTAATTACACCAGAGCCTGTGGAGAAGAAAATTTCAATAGAGCTTACTCTATACTATCCATCTGTTACGCTGAGTGAAAGTGGCAGAACAATTCACTTAAATACCACTGCCTATCTCTCTTCAGGCATCTATATTAGCAACTAATAAGCAGTCACACTGCTTCTGGTCCTTCTGAATGACTGACAAGATCATTTGTACATGGACTATAAATTAATGTACTGTATGTATCTGTTCCTCCAATATCTTTTGTACCATCTGGGAGTGGATCTTTTCTTCTTTTGTTGTTCTACCAGGGGTTTCTATTTTCTCTCATCAACATTTTTTTCTTTAGAGTTTTTCCTCAACCCGATGGAGTTTTGTGTCATGGCTTGCTTGAGGAGAGTAATGACAAGTTATATATATTTATAGCTGAATGTATGTCTATATGAAGTGTTAGACAAAGATTTATTGTGCATTCAGGCAATTTATTCATCTTAAAAAACACCATTAACTAATTAACTTGGTGTTTTTGTTAGTGTAATTGTATTAATAATATAATAATAATAAACTTTATTTTATAAAGCGCCTTTAAAGGCAACTTCTCAAAGCGCTGTACAAAACAAGCAATACAAAGCTCAAACAATAAAATAACATCAACAATAAAAGCTAATTTAAAAATTAAAACAATAAAATAACATCAACAATCAAATGCTAGTTTAAAAAAATAAGTCTTAAGTCTACCTTTAAAAATGTCATAGCCCTGTGCTTCCCTAAGATCAGGAGGCAGAGAATTCCAAAGGACAGGAGCATATGAAGAAAAGGCCCTGTCACCCATAGATCTTAAGCGTGTTTGAGGAACAGACAACAAGTTGGATTGTGCAGAACGCACTCCGAGTTGGGGTATAGGAGGTTAACAATTCAGATAAATAATAAGGGGCCAAGCCATGTAATGCTTTATATGTCAGCATCATGATTTTAAAATCTACTCTGAATCTGACTGGGAGCCAGTGTAAGGACTCCAAAACTGGAGTGATGTGATCGCTAACCCTGGTCCCAGTCAATATCCTGGCGGCCGAGTTTTGTATGCGTATTGTAGTTTTTAAGTGTGGCTTTAGAGACTCCGGCTAGAAGGGCGTTACAGTAATCTATCCTAGAGATGACAAAGGAGTTCATCAGCTTTTCAGCTACTGAGAAATTTAGCATAGGACGTAGTCTAGCTATATTTCTGAGGTGAAAAAAGGATGATTTAACTGTGCTCTGGACAAAAGAATCAAATGAAAGCCTGTTATCAAAAATAACTCCAAGATTCCTCACTTTAGCTTGAGTATCCAAGACAGAGCCATCAATGGTCAAAGATAAGGAACCAACTTTTGAAATTTGTTGACGGAACCAATAAGCATAATTTCGGTTTTGCCACTATTCAGACACAAAGAATTTGTACTCATCCATTCCTTTATCTCAGAAACACAGCCAGACAGAAAATCAACATCAAGATGTTCACCAGGCTTTGAGTGTATATAAATCTGAGTATCATCAGCATAAAAGTGATAATGAAGGCCAAGCGATCTCAACAAATGTCCAAGTGGTGCCAGATAAATATTAAAAAGCAGAGGGCCCAAGACTGAGCCCTGAGGAACCCCAGTGAGAACAGAGCTAGTCTCAGACTTGAAACCGCCCATGGAAATGAACTGAGAACGGTCAGTAAAATAGGATTTAAACCACTTCAAAGCTGTCCCAGACACACCAAAATCTTGTTCAAGGCGGGCGAGTAATAGACTATGGTCAACCGTATCAAAAGCTGCTTTTAAATCAAGAAGGATAAGAATGGAAGCCACACCAGAGTCAGAAGCCATCAACAGATCATTAGTAACTCTGACCAAAGCCGTTTCAGTACTATGGAATTTACGAAAACCTGACTGAAGAGGATCAAACAGGTTATTAATTGCTAGATGGTTACGTAAATGAAAGGCAACAACCCGCTCAAGTATTTTTGCCATGAACGGAACGACTGTGCACAACAAGGTCATTTGAAAGCTTATTGGTCCATTCATTTGAAAAGTAAAAATGAGGTAATGGCAGATCTTCTAACATATTCCCAACAGTCATGTTTTAATTAGTTTCAGTTTTTGACACATAATGCACAATGTCAGTACTCAGTCTAAAACAAACTCAGTCTTCTACAGATTTTACTGTTGTTTTTTTGTTGTGCAGCTGTGACTGGGATTGCAGGCACTCAACCAGTTGTACCTGCACTCAAACTTTTCACTGCTCTTATATGCTGGCTGCACAGTGAGAGGGAGTTGTATCCGCTTCAGTAGGTTTTGATGATTTTCTTGGGAGACTCAATACAGGCAAAAAACACAGAAAAGAATAGATCTTCGCATACTAAACGTCAGAGTGGGCTATTTCTGTTTGGAGATGAGCTCTTGCAGAGTGTTGTGCCATCTGTTCCTTTGTATGCTTTAGTGGGTTTAAAATCTTTCTTGGAGGACCCACAAAAAGAAATGCCTTGACTGCTTCCTCATATTTTTCAATGTGTTTAGAGACTCTTAGTCTAAGTTTATCTAAAGAAAATGCTGCCCTCTGAAGACATGAACCTTTATATCGACCTTTGTAGGGTCATACATTAGACTAGCTTATTTCTTTATGACAGACTGACCATACAACAGTGCCCCCTGCTGGGTTCATAATGTGTCAGTCAGTGCTGTATTTTTGCTTGGTATTTAGACAATTTCAGTGCTTTCTTAAAAGGACGCATATTATGAACCTAGACAGTATGTATTGGATTAGTGTATTAGCATATTCAGTGTCCGTAAATCAGATGTACACTCAAACTTGTCTTCAGATTGCTTCACTCACTAAATCTCTTTCATTTGCTTCCATGTTTATTCAGCACTTCACAGCAATCTATCCTGACCTGTTTCCTGCTGCTTGCCTATTAAAATTCCTCTTAATTATAGAACACTCTGTTTAATTAACTTGATGGATGCACCCCGTCTGATCCCACAGGGAAAGAGAGAAGAAGAGAAAATGAGAGTTCTTGGGGCTGTGGATGCTAAAGATTTTCTACCTCACTTGGGTTACAATTATGTGCAAATGATATATTGGAAATTCCATAGATGGTAATTTAAATTGCTTATTGCTGTAATTTTGTGATTTGTTAATCTGCTCAAAGGTATTGTATATTGTTGAATTCTTTTGTGTATTTTCCATTGCTGTTTCTATTATAATTACTTATATTAAGAAAAGTCCAACTCATTCTTTTGGCCTTTTATTGTTTAATGATTTGCTTTGTTTTCCATCTTGTGAATTGTTTATTAAACTAAAGTTCATGCATTTATGGTGGAAAAATAAAATTCTCCTATTACAGGAAGGCTGAGGAGCATACACTTTCACTGAAAGAAGAAGAAAGGCATTTTAATGAAGAGAAAGCGATCAATGCCGCCTTATCTGCCACATTGCTTCCATTCAGTCCTGTGTTTATTGACGAGGAACAAAGAAACACTTACTGCCCTGTCAAGATGGAGGAGGTAGGCAAATACTCCCTTAAACAAATTCATGTTTTGTATTTGTTAGGGCGTGGAGCAGAGCAGAGCAACTATGCAGCTTATTGGAAGTCTGTGCTCACCCTGTCCATGTACTGTATGTCAACACAGTTTTGCAATTCATTCCAAAAAGACATCAGTCTTCAAATGAACACATTTCAAAATCTCAAAATTGGCTTAAAAAAAATTAGGGGTAGAATTTGGGATGGGGGGGTGGTATTGAGCATTTCACTCAGGTCTCTGTAAAAGACTGCTACTGATCAGCCCACCAAAGACTTCCATCTCATGAAGAAACAAAGCTGCTAAGTTAGCCAGAGAATGATCTTGTCTTCCTACTTTTGGCTTTGGATTTTAAATTTAGACAATGGACACTGCTGTTTATGAAATTTGCTCTTTTGACTGGACTGAACAATTTTGCAATTATTTACTGCTTTGTGATTGTGAAAAAATAAGTGGCTCTAACCCTTAAGTATTACTTGACTCTGACACTGTTAGTGAGACTTTTGCTGGAAAATCTTGAGCTGCAATAGAAGCCTTTTTGAAGCATGCTAGTAGGTGTCATTTCAGAAACTAATTTATCTTTTAATACGAGTCACTTTACATGAGATGCTTTTTTTGTCAAGCTCAATAAAATGATAATCATGTTATGAAGATCCAAAAAGGCCATGAGAGAATGCTGGCTCCAGATACAGCCCTCCTCCATGAGCCTCTTTGCCTCTTTAGTTGAGAAGAGAGAACAGTTGGAGCAAATGACTTTCACCCTTAGGTTTCAGTGGGGCTTAGACTTTATTGAGTTATGTAGGTGTTTTAGTCATTATATGACCATATGTTGTTTTTCTATGGTTACTTTGTTTCTCTTGATAGATATTTGATGTCTTGCCAATTTTTGGTCATCTGCAACCTGGGGAGCAGCAGGTGACATCCTTCTCATTCTTTGGCCGTGATTATGTGAGCAGAGAGTTGGTCGCCCAGTGTCATGTAGAAGATGGCCTCACATATGAAGTCACACTCAGAGGGGAAGCATCAGAACTGTCTTTTAGTCTGGACAATCCATGTGTCAACTTTGGCCCGCAGGTACTCATATAAACATGCAAGCATTTCATACAGTAGCTGTCACAAGCCAAAACAAGGTATTTAGAAGTAATTATAGGCAGGTATGGTCTGGTACAGAGTACCAACCAAAAGACTGTATGTAGTATAGAGAGAATAAAATAGCTACTGTACCTGCCTAAACCTACATTCAAAACCAAACTCAGTAACAATCAGTGCTCTAGGCAATAATATGAGAAAAAAAAACTCTGTTTCTTAATAGACTTGTAATCCCATTTATGCAAATTCTCAATTGTCATGAATGAGAATGAAGTATAATGTTTAAAAATGGGGATTACCTAGTCCACATTGTTTGGTTATCTGTTTGCTCATACTTGTGTGACAACAGACAAAACTAATTAGATCTGAACAAAACCTGAGAGAATCACTGACGCTGCATAGCCTGAGGTGAGATAGAGTTCTTTGAACAATAAAGTCAATGTAGTATTAGTGTGATTTGTTTTATGATTTTTCCCCATTTTTTTACAATAAGCATTGTTTTCCCATATTTGAGAAAGCACACAACTTAAATGTCACAGAGCAGTTTGTCACAGCTTGTTTTCCGCTCCCTTCAGTGACCTCTTCAAGTATGCAAGCCATCTGAACCAGTTATCATTGATATTCAAAACAAGGACATATTGATTTTTGATTTAAGTGAAATGAGCAATTCAGCAGAACATTTCTCTGACCTTCCTGAGTGTTCAGCATTATTCTCTTGCCTGTTTTTTCCCACTTACTCTATATGTTTTTGGCACTTGTGGTAATTTAGAATTGTCCATGTGTGTTTTTTTCAAACACACATTTACAGTCTCTGTTAACCTGGTTTTAGATTTATCTAGCAAAATTATCTACTTCTTAAATGCAATCTCTAATTCTTTTATACATTTTTTTAACAATTTTAGAAATCTGAGTCTCCCAGGTTAAGCTATTTTTGATGTATGTGTTATTTTTGCTATTACACATGGTTTATATCTCTCAATTTACTTTTCCAGCTGTTTGATCATGTTGCAAAAGCTGAAGTAACCATAAAGAACACTGGTAAAGTGGGCTTTCAATTTAGGATTTTGAACTCTGAAAGAGAGGTATCTTTATCAAGTCACATAAATTATATGCACAAAGAGGAAGATGTGGATGTCATACCTGGCCAGCCCAAGGTCGTTCCCTCTAAGGTAAATTCATCTGAACAGTAATCCATGGTCAAGACTTAAGTACTCAGTACCTGTAAATGAAATGTTTGTTTCTTTTGTTAGGGCTTCATTAACGCTGGCGCAGAAGTATGTTTGTGTGTGTTCTACCTCCCAGGCATCCCTGAGGTATTTGAAAAGAAACTTCAGCTTCAAGTGGCATGTCTGCCACTGCAAGACATCACTTTGATTGGTGAAGGAGTTTTCCCAAGAGTCATCCTCACTTTGCCACGAAACCTCTGTATGGCAACGCACACATACATGCAATGTATAGTCTTACATATCATAAACAAACTACTTGAAACACATATTGATGTTTTCATATCATGGTAAATTTTATATATTATAATTATTCATCATTAAAAAAAACATTGTATGACGTTGTATGAGCAACGTCAAACAATTTAAATATGTAATATGTAATGTAATTTAAATATAGTAATAGTAAGAGCACAACAGAAAAGGTCTAAATCTGTGGCTGACACCTATGATATAAGCTAACTGTTTAATTATTGATTGTTTGCAGCACAAGCCTGTTACACTGATGTAATAAAACAGGCTAAAGAGGCTGTGAAGACTGATGGACAGAATGAGCAGTGTATTAAAGAAAGCCCAACTGGTGGAGCTACAAAGGCCAGCTACACCCCCACAGTTAGTGATGACAATAACCTTTTTCTGTTCTATCAACCTTGCACATTCCTGTATTGACATTTTTAAGTATGCATGATTCTGACTTAAAGTTTAGTAATTTTCACTATGTACTGGTCTTACTTTCTCTGCTGCTTTAGTACAAAGAGCTGCTTGAAATGGAAATTGATAGAATCCTGGTTAAAGAAAATGCTCTCTCTGCGACCGGTAGACATAGCAAGTAGGTACCAACTTACACACACATTACATCATAGTACAGGCAAAGCATATATTGGACAGATTTTACCTCTTTTGGTTTGATTTTGTATTATGTTATTATCATATTGTAATATGACTAGATTTTACTTGACACATGCATTTTCAGGTGTCTCCTTCCAGAATATGTTTTGGATTTTGGGTATGTAATTGTTGGCAGAGTGCTCAGCCAAACTGTGCATATCATCAACAATGGACCAGTGACTGTGTCATTAACTGCCAATCACAAGGCTCTAGTTGGCACAGGTAAGGCTTGTAAATGTAGCAAACATCAACAATGTGCATATTATTAAAATCCACCCTTCTGCAGATTTTGCATCAGTAAATTTAGCCTCTGAAATGGGCTGAATATTAATTTGATTCTACTCAGGAATGATGTATGACTTATGACGGCATAATACTAATAATTAATGTAAATTTCAGAATGTTATTTAATATTAAAAGTATTTTCTAACATTTAGTGTTGTTGGTCCTTAAAAGGTTTTAGTGCTGAATTTGAAAGCGTCAAGAACCTGCCCTGTGGTGAGACACACACTTTCACCGTTATATTTGACCCCCAAGGAGTTAAACTGTCCCTGGGCAGTGTGTGTGTTGTCTTGCCAATACAGGTACAGGCAAGCAGAAAAAGGTACAATATTTTGAAGCTATAGCAATCCTTGACAAAGATGTCACTCTTTGTGTATGTTTGTCGATGAAGGTCAGGGGTGGCCCAACTGTACATGTGCAACTATGTGCAATGGTAACTATGCCTGGAATCACAGTTTCAACAGGAAAACTTCAATTTGACACTATACAGTGTGGCATGTGCCAGGTAAGAGCACATATCTGGAAATGCATCAAAGTAAAATTTAAATATGTTGTTTTATATAATTTCTGTGGAAAAATGTTTGATGGTGCTTTTTTGTTACCACATAGTTTCATAATTTCAGCTAAATGCAATAACCTCAACAGACAGAAGTGCAGTAATACACAGCCTGTTGATACTCAAGCTATATAAAATAATATCTCATAACCCTTCCTTTAAGATGAAGACAATACAGCTTTTTAATCATGAGTCTGTGCCCTCCCAATGGAGCATAGCTGAGGAGGTGAAGTTAAAAAAGGTATGGACTTATATTCACTATGATTGTTTTGACTTATTTCTATTTCTATCATCCCTCTAAGCAAAAAGCAAAATTTCAGTATGTAGGTTTGAATGTAATACATCATTCTTTAGGTAAACAAGTTCCTTCCTTTCTACCAACGTAAGCAACAGCCACCTCCAGTGGTGTTTGAGATGGTTCCCAGCTCTGGCTTGCTGTTTCCTGGTGAACGTGTCAATGTTCAGGTCAAGTTCACCCCATTAGAAGGGGTAGGGGCCACAAACAAATACATTTAACATTTTCAACTAAATTTAAGTTCATATTTAAACCAAATAGTTTATTAAAAACTTGCTTATCAATTGTACAATGCCTTTGCAGGAGCTGTACAGCAAACATCTGGTGGTCAGTGTGGCTGAAAGCTGCCAGAAAGTGGTCATCACGGCCCAGGGTGAGGGGGAAAAGGCACAACTCGAGTTCTGTCCACCAGGGCTACAGCTAGGGCCCTGCTTGCCTTTCAGCACTGAGGTTGAAGCTGAGGTCACTGTCAAAAACCCATGCTCTTTTCCCATTGAGTTTTACTGCATGGAACTTGACCAACAATATCTTGAGGAAGAAAAGGTACATTTTGTAATTTTATTTTAATTTATTTGTTTATTTGGTGAGGACAGTGCACACTAGAAGCTAATTTCCATCCGTAGTCCTCAAACATTAAAAGATAAAAACAAACATAACAACACACAGATGTAACAGCATATCCAACTCTATTTAAAAGCAAAACATTTCAGTACAATAACGTAAAAGTAGGCTACTACCGGTACTTAAAAGTAAAGTCTGAAAGTGCTGATCAGAGTTTGATTAGTTTTTAACCATGTCTAAGCTCTTATTTAAAAGTAGTCATTTTGATTAAAAATAACAAAAAGCAGCTCTATTTATATGATATTATGCTTTAATTTATCAGACTAATTGTTAAAAAGAGGATATTTGATATTAAGGTGCTTGATCTACCCTGGTTCTTGTGTAGCAAAGTACACAATATTAAGGTTTTAAGCCATTCATGAAACAGAGAAAAGCAATACCATTAGTTAAAAAATGTTTAAAAAATAGTTATGTTAATGCTTTATTGGGAAATTATAAAAAATTTAATTAAAGTCTATAGTCTCTTTTCTTTCTTGTAGATTCTGCGTGTAATGCAGGGTTATGATGACAACAACATGCTGTTGCTGCCTCCCAGGATCCCCGGGGAAAGTCTTCCTCAAGAACTACTTGACTTCTACAAGCACTACTGCTCTAAGCCAAAGGACAATGGTATTTTCAGAGACAGTGAGTAATTATACTATACAGAACAATTCAGAAAATAATCAACCCCAATATCCCAACAGACAACTCCACAAAAATGGACACGCAGATGAAACAAGGAGAGAGCTATGAGAACAAAAAGCCAACTAGAGTTGTGGGGCAACCTGAATTATGTATTTGTAAGTACATTTGTATTTTAACTAAATTTGTAACACACTAAAACATGAAAAAGTGTACCACCTAAAAACACAAGGCACTTTATACTGATATCATAAGATACAAGGATGACCTCACTCAGCTTCCATGTCTGCCTGTGTTCTGGGCAGTGCTTTCAGAAATGAACAAGGAGGGCTTACATAAAGAACTAGGTTATCTACAGACGGACCCTGTCTCCAGAGCAATTGCCCGCCACATGGGTGTGGACCTGTCCCCAGACCGTTTGACAGCACTTAACCGCAGGGGCATTGCTATTATTGTCTATGGAGCACCAAAGACAGGTAAAATACTGCATTCTTTCAACATTTATTGATAATTTAATGATGAATAATTAAGGAATAAACACCTCAAAATGCCATAGCGGTGTATACCTGCTGTTACAGTCAATAGTTGTGTTTGTAGCAAATACAGATCTTCTCTTTTTAAAGGTATAAACAGCACAGCAGCCTCACTGGCCCACTACTATGGAGGGGCTTTACTGAGTGTAAATGCTCTGGTTACTGAAGTGCTGTTAAAGGGCACCTCACCCATTAGCTTGACAGCTAGGCAGCTCTTTGAACATGCTGCTGAAGAGTATGCAAAAACTGTAGGTAAGTTCTACCACATTCTTTCATTCCTTTTTATTTAACAAACTCTAAGCACAATTTCTACCTAACAATTTCTAATTTGTGAAAGTTAACATTATTATCACCACCTTCAGCTCACACAGTAGAAAAGACAAAAAGTCCAAGATCTGCCGTACCAACTGAATTCTCAGATGTGACTCCAAACTCTGCTTGCAGTTTATATAATAATGGGAAACATATTGAGACTGAAACCATGCAGATTGCTCTTTGCCTGGTATATTGAACTTGATTTACTATTTGAACCATGGATGTTTTTTCTGAGCATTGTAGTCTTTAACAAAATGTGTACCATTCAAAAATTAAATAAATATTAAAAAATAATTATATGTTAACAACAGGGAGGAGACGTGGCCTCACTAAAGAATCTCCTGCCTGAACCACTGCTAAGTGACATCTTGGCCGAAAGATTTCAGGTAAGTTTAAAACTTATTTGACTCTGTGTATTTCTCTATGTTGACTTGACTCTATGGTGGTTTATTTATATGATAACTACTCTATCTACTGTATGCATAGCTCTGTATAGGTTCAAGGACAATATTAGGGAGTTCATTTGATTTTCTTTTTTTTGTGTGTGTCTACAGTCAAGTGATTGTCATCGTGGCATAGTGATTGATGGCCTGGAGTCTGTTTACACCGCATCAGTTGCACACACACTGCAAGTTGTCCTCAAGGCCTTCAGCAACAGAAAACACATCTATGTAGTCAACTTGTTTGACTCCTACACTGCACTACTTAAAAGAGAGAGTGCACAGAAGGAGGGTAAACAGTGCCAAGCCATAACTCTATACTCAAATTAACAAGTTAACTATCTGCAGTTTTAAGAATGCATCTTTCATCTTAACAGAACCTAACTTGAAGATAATTAACACAAACTTATCAGAACATATTTAACATTGTTTCTTGTCTATTGTCTTTCAGTTTCCCAGCACCAGGCAACTGCTGAAAATGAGAGACAGTGGCTGCAGGATTTGGATGAGGAGGAGTATGATGCTTTGCCAGAGGAAAAGAAGCACATTATCCAGCAGCCCAGAGAAAGAATGACAAAAGACCAAAAGAGACTTGCCAAAGAGCATGAGGAACAGAGGCAACAGGAAGACTTGAAATGCCTCAAAGAGGAAGAGTTAAAGAAACATAACAAAAAGAGTGTGAAGAAAGAAAGTCAAAGTGATTTATCAACAAAGAAGAAGTTTCTGGAAGTAAAAGTGGTGTGTTTTATGCTTTCAATGTTAATAATTGTTTGTGATCATATTTGTGAATAGATGTACTCTTGTGGATCACCTCATCTCTGAACAAGATATTTATTATTTTCTAATTATTTGCAGTTAAATGAAAAATTGAATCGGAGGGTGTCTTCACGTCAGAACTCAAGAGAAACACTAGATGCAATAAAAGATCCACATATTTCCAAAAATGTTGTAACCAACTGTAAGTTTAAAACATAAACTAGATAATGACCACAAAACAATAAAGTTTGTCATAGGAGTATTTGATTTCAATATTGACACAAATATTGGTATGCTTTATTGGTTATTTCTAATGTCTTTATTCAATGTAGTGCAGTATGCCAAAGACCATGAGGATTGTCAAACAGAGGAAACCAAGGCATTACAGGCAGAATCTCCTGTAAACATTGAGAAGCTGGAGAAAACTAAGGTAGGATTACATAAAATGTGATATAAAAATACCATTCTCATAAAACTTTCTCACTGTTACGGTGACTGGGAGGGGACATGATCGGTTCTTTGTGGGAACGTGATAATAAGTCGTGCCACGAGATCATATGGTGAGGGAACGACATTAGAGGGACCACACAGTCACTGTAACCATTCACAACAGTGAGATATGGGGATGATTAATGAAATAGCATTTTACTTTAAATTAGGAATGTCATATAAAGATATTGTGCGGTCTCTGGCATTAAGACATGGATATGTTATGAGGGAAAGACACCTGAAAGACACCTTAAGCGGATTCTTAAATGTAATGGGCTTTGCTGTCGTATATTTGCTGGATTGAATAAACCCGTGCTGTGAATATTTGGCTTGTGGCTACAAATTGTCTTTGTTGTTGATGTCGTTACCTCACCATATGATCTTGTGGCCACAACTTATTATCACGTTCCCACGAATTAATATCTCGTGGCCACGACAAAACTAAGTGAACCGATCATGTCCCCTCCCGGTCACACTGTGACTCAATAAACATCATAGTAATTTTTTCTCACAAGCTAAAAGATATTTTTTTTCTTTCAGATAACATGTTTGTATATATTTACATTTTACCCCAAATGCAATTACATTTTCTGTCTCCTTCTAGTCCATTGTGAGTGAGCTGCACTCTCAGTTTCTTGTATATGAGCAAAGTCATGTCCAAGTGGAGCACATCCTTCTGCACTGGGACCGGGTCCAGGGCTTTTTGCTGGTACCAGTGCCTGGTGAAGATGGTCCTGGGTCAGAAGAGGTTACACCTGAAAAAACAGTAATTTCCATGCCTTTCTATATTTTTCTTTTAAAAATATGAGATTTTTTTTTAAAGCAGCTGTTATCTACATAGTGTCTTTCTAAGACATGTTAGTGTGTGGTTTGTATCATTTTTATCACATCCAAATGGATTGCCATATTTCAGCCACAAATTTGAAACATTATAACCATGTTAACACAGACTCCGCTTGGAAAAGGGAAGGGCAAAAAAGCCATTAGCAAGGTCCTGTCTCCACAACCGAGTCAGAGTAATCACAATGAAGACAAGCTGTGTCCAGCAGATGTCATCCCACACCTTGTAATAAACTTAAACGAAAGGGACCATAGTGCCAATACAACAGAGCTTCTTATTGGTAAATCTCTGCCTTCCCTAGACAAGGTACGCCAATCTTTTTTGTTATTAATGATAGCCGGTATCTTCTTTTCATCTATTAACTTTGCATTTCTTGTTTTCAATAGGTTTTGGATGAATTTGGATTGGGGCCCAGTGGTCCACCTATCCCTCCTCCTGTCACTTTTTCACTGGTGCCATTTCCAAAAAATAGGGCTCAAGCTCAATTGACCTATCACTGTTTCACATTCCTCGTTCCCTCAGATCATGAGGAACAAATTGATGAGAAGAAAGAGGAGGAGGATGAAGTACAAACCCCATTGGTCAAGGTAATCCTTTTGTCAAAGGCTACTGTGTAACAGAAAATTAAAACTTATTGTCACATTTTTGATCAGTTTAATGTGTTGTTTCATTGGATCCATACTAAAGCCAGGAATAGTTCCAAAAGGACGCGTAAGGAGCGCCATCAAGGAGATCCTACCGACCAAGGACAAAGACAAGGAGAAAACAGTCATAGAGAGTCAGAGGGGCAAGACAAAACCCTCAGCCAAGACCAAAACAAAAACATTGGAGTCATCTCGAAACACTTCTCACATTTCTCTCACGTCTCTGTATAATGCCCAACATCAGTCAAGCGTAGAGCTGAAGCGCAGCCAGAGGCAAAGAAACTTTTCACACACATGCATTTACTTGCATTATATATTAACTTATTTTGTGTGTTTTGTAATGAAATAATTTTACTGTTGTGTGTGCAGTCTGAGCAGTTTTCGCTGGATTGTACCTGCCAATGGAGAGGTCATTTTAAAAATCTGGTTCTACTCAGAAGCCCCTGGGACTTTTGAACAAACTTTTAACTTTGAACTAGTGGGCACTCAAAGACACTTCCAGCTTTTCTGTAAAGGAGCATGTACATATCCCTCCATCTGCAAAGACCCCATGTCAGTCCACATTATTAATCCTTTAAAACTTCAACTAAAAATGTATGCGATTTTGAGACAAAACTTTTTTTTCCCCACCTTTCCGTAGGACTTTATTTGCTTACAGTAAAAAGGCACCACATATAGAGGACGGCCTCCAAAAAACATATATTATCGAACCTGGATTCTTTGAGTTTGGGCCATTACTCTGCAGCAAAACCAGAGACAGGTTAAGAGAGAATGTCTTAAATGAATGCCATCTGACCTGACATCTAACCTTTCAGTAACACTGTTTTGTTTGTATGTTTTAGATACAAAGAAAAAAAGTACCCAGATAATATAGAGAAACTGCTCATCCATAACACATCCGGTTTGCAGACTGAGATTCAGTTTAATTTCCAAAATGATATCCAGGCCATTACATATCTACTTGAGCCTCCAACTATGACCCTTAAACCCGATGAGAAGCAGGTACCATTATTTTCCCAACAGTGGATATTGCTATCAATATTTTGTAATAAGCTAGTTGACCAATATTAACCAGATTTCTGCATTGAACTATGTCTAATACTGTTTCATGAAATGCAAATATTGTTTATTGGCTAGGAATTGACTGTATGGGCCTACCCAACAAATCTGGGACAAATTAAGGACAGTATTGTGTGCAAAATCAAGGACAACCCTGAGCCTGTGGTCATCAACTTGTCATGCTGGGGCGTCCGGCCAGAGTTGGAGCTGGATACCAAAAGCTTGCCCTTTGACAAGACTATAATACACAGGTAAATTAATATAGATGTTATAATTTGTTTTGCCTTGTCCACAGTGTTCTATGTTATCACAAGTCTTTTCATATATATTATATCAGTTATTCCATGCTTTTCCTTAGGCGGGTCAGTCGTACTGTGAATCTGTACAATAAGACGGCCCTTCCGGTGTCCTGGAAACTGCAGGGTATAGATGACCTGGGTGATTTGTTCAGTGTGCCACACGATCAAGGCACTGTGCCACCTCATTCTACTTTCCCTCTAAGTTTGCACTTCAGGCCAAAAAAACCTTTACACATAAAGAAGACTCTTCGTCTAGAGGTGAGATATGAATGCATAAAGAATGTTATTACTAAGTATATTGATAAGATAATAACTAAATAACTAACCAGTTAAACATTTGATAAATTTCAGGTTTCAGATGTGGAGAAGATTCTGGGCATTGTTCACACTGAAAATATTTCAGTCTCAGCTGAGGCTTACGATGTATCAATAAATATAGAGCCAGGTAAAAAAAGATGATATGTACCATCTTTAAAAGTAGCTAACTAAATAAGAAGGATTAGATAAAAATGATATTTTCCTGTAAGGTGTGAACAAAAGTTATAGTAAGTTTTAGTAATCATACACACTATTGCTTTTCCCCTGTCAGGCTGTTTGGACTTTGGAACCATTAAAGTGTTTGACGAGACAAAGAACTCTCTGAGGATACGGAACTATGGAAAACATGAAATAGCTTACAAGTAAGGCTTGGTTGATTTGGTGTCACATTTAGTATAAACAAAAACAAGTGATTGTTCATAAAAAGGTTAAAAACAAATATGAAGGAATTTCAGCCTTTAGTGACTTATGCTGCTCTGACCGTATACTTCCAATCTTATCACAAGGTTTACATTGGAGCAGACAAACCCAAACCAGCCAAATCTTGACTCACCTTTTAGTATTTCACCTCAGAGTGGTAAAGTTATGCCTCATGACAAGTCAGCAACTGTTCAGATTATCTGCAAGCCAAAGACGGAACTCTCCATCAAAGAACAACCAATACTTCTATGTCAGGTCAGAGCCTTAACCATATATATGTTTATCATCAGTAAAGTAAATATGACACATAACTTCTTTGTTGCAGGTTATTGAACCTAATATTGGAGAAAAAGGGGAAATCATTGTCACTTTAATCACCAAAGTTTCAGTCCAAGCTGTTTTCTCCAGGTTTGATAGAGCTGTTTTAATGTTATAAGGATGAGTTACATAATAGGTATAACATGATTTTTTTGTAGATACAAGATCAATCCTGTCTGTGACATCAGTTTTGGCCCACTGGTGTTTGGGAGCAAGAAAACCCAGACATTTAATATCGAGAACACTGGAGTGTTTGAGACACGTTTTACTATCCACCGTTTGACCACCAACCCTGTTTCATCTGGGGGGCCAAGGTAGAAAAAACATAGCATAGAACATACATTACAATTACACTTTTGTTAACTGTTCTGCTACCAAACAAAGACATAGAGGAATGAGTTTTCTCCAAAGTAGATATTATTGAAACTCTGCAAATTCTGCTTTTGTTTACATATATGTATAGTCGGCTGATGCCACTCTCTTGTTTGTGGACACCTTTGTAACCTTTGTACTGAAAGCACATACCACTGTCTTGGTTGAGTGGTAAACAAATAAATTGGATTCATTTTTGTGGCTTAATTAAGAAGTGTGTTGGTCTCAGGGGTAAAAAGCCTCTGCAGGACGGTCGACACACTGCTCCCATCGGGAAAGGGAAACTTGAGTGTACCCAAAAAGACATGGGCTTTTCACAGGTCAGCCTTCATTACTGGTCAAAATAATGCATTCTCATCCATGTTGACAAGATAAAAAATAATAATTTTCCATCCTTAGACTCGCATGACTATGGGGGTGTTCACAGTGTACCCCTGCACAGGAGCTCTGCTGCCCGGCTCACAGCAGGTGGTGACAGTCGACTGTGTAGGTGATCAACCTGGTAACTGGGATCAGGGTTTGCTAATAGATATAAGTGACCGTGATCCTTTAGACCATCCTGATGGAATACCATACAGACTGCTAGCTGAAGTCTACAAGACAGGTAGGAAATACACATGGGATGAGTCACATGTACAATTACCTGCATATCTTTATCTGATTCTACTTTCTGTCTATAATTTTCAGGCATTCAGTTGAACACAAGCTCCATCTTTGAGGAGCACTTCTTGTGCCATAATAGCAGTCAACTATCCTCTGAGAAGTTTGCAAATGCTAAAACCGTTTATGTCACAGAGGAAAACAAGTTTATTTTCAACAAAGTGCTAGTAGGGCAAACTGCAAAAGCACGCTTCAAATTGACAAATAACACTAAAGTGCCCTGCAATCTTAACTTGACCATTAGATATGTTGTTCCAAAGTTAGAGAAGGTATTTTTTATTTTATTTTTTTATTTTACGACATAATATACATATATACATTCAGACATAAAATGATTAAAAATAGTTGCAAGTAAAATTTCCTTTATTTCTCGATAGGCATCACTTCAGGAAGACATTTTTCATTTGTCTCCTACAACACTGTTCTTACCTGGTCAGTCACACTCTTTTGCTGAGGTCACCTTCACACCAGCAGTGATGCAACTTTACCATGCTGTGTTTGAGACCATAATGGATGGGCCCAACAGGTATTGTGTAGTATTATTATTATTTTATATTTATTCTTCTTTATTATTGTTTATTTAAATGTTTTTTTCTTTTTTTTCTTTACTACTAACACAATGTATGCCTGCTAATACAGAATGATTGGCACAAACAAAACCAAGGTGCTGGAGTTTGACATATTGGGAGAAGGAACTCTGCCAAGTGTATGTGTGATTCACCCCACTCTTAAAAACAGTGCTGGTGATCCACTGCTTCAGTTTAGACAAGTTTTTGTTGGACAAAAGCAAACCCGATCAGTTGTCCTGCTAAATGATGGGAACATTCCATCTCGAGTGAGTTTTATTTTTTATTCTTGTCTATGTCTGCCAGCATCGGATTCTTTAGTGAACACAAAATAAAAGAAATTGCAGCTACAGATGAATACTTTTGCAATAAGCAGGTTTTACTAGCTTTTCTGGTATTTTTTTTTAGGTCCAGATCGACATGCCTGATAAAGATGGAGTGTTTACCCTCAAGGCTGCTCCTGGCAACAGTTGCAGTTCCTTTAAGACCATAATGCTTGAGAGCAGCTCAGACCCAGGTATCATTGCATTTTTAAGTATATTAAAACATTATATACGCTTACACAGAATAAGTCTCACAATATAGCGGTGTAAATTTACCACATGCCTTTTTTGTCCTCTACAGAATCTCATTCTGTGTACAGGGCCTTTACAAAGCTAAATGTTAATGAGCGGATAGAAATTGAGGTTACTTTCTGCTCAGAAAAGCCCCAAAAAGTCAAGACCAAGATGTATCTTCAAGTGGAAGACAACCAGTACAACAGCGTCATAATATCGTTGACTGGAGAGGCTTACCAAGAAATAGTCTCTTTGGACAACATCAGAAGGCCATCAAAGGAAATAGATCAAATTGTTCAGGATGGTTAGTAACTAAAGTAAATTTAAAAATGCCTACTGCTTTTGTATGTTCAGATACACAAAATACAAATGTTTCTTTAATTTCCTGATTCCTCCACAGGAAACTATGACGTTCTGGATTTTGGGGACTGCCATATAGATGTACAATCCCAAGAAAGTTTCACCATGATCAACCACAGCAAAGACAAAGTGCTGAAGTTTGAATGGCCTCCTGCTGGACCTCAAATCAGCTTTTCTCCACAGGTAAATCAGGGAACCATTTCTGACTACTACTGCCACTGTTATGTAAAACAACAATATAAACATTGACAACAAACAAACAAAACAATATGTGAGGCAACTCTGTTTCTACTAGGTTGGTCACCTTCATGCAGGTTGCTATAAGGAGGTGACTGTCACTTTCTGCTCCGGTCAGCCCATTACTCTGATTGGTAAGCCAATGAAATGCAAAATGTCACAAGTGGTCTTTCGGGAGCCTCTGGATCAAGTGGCAGATTGGGATGACCGGCAAAAGACAGTTCACTGGTGTGTCGATAGACCTGCTTCTGCTGTAAGATCACAACAACCTGTGGACAATAAGGTGTGAGCTGTTGACATTCACAAGAGTAATTGACCATAAATAACTGTTTAAAATTATCTTTTTTTTTTTTTATACAGTTGATGAGAACAAATCCTGAGCCCAGCTGCTCAGTGGTTGATGGCTCACACTTAGAGCTAGAATTGCGTATCAATGCAGTTTGTGACTATGCTAAGTTTATTTGCACAACTGATGCTATTAACTTCAAAGACACTATGCTTTATCAAACCAGGCTCCAACAGTAAGTCAGACTCTTTAAAATAGTTTGTTGTTGACATAACCTTAATATTTCAAATGTATTTTAGAGTGTGCATACGGAATGAGGGCAATGTGAGACTAGCCTTCTTGTGGAAAGTCCACATGGATTCAAGCAGTGTGGACCATGAACAAACAGGTTAACTGGCATTAGCCTTTTCATTTCTATCTAATCAGAATGAATACTAGATGCAAATGTAATGTCTTCCCAGTAAATGTGTAGTTCAGATCCTAAAAGGAGATGTGTGTTGCATTACAGATGATAGTGTCACCTCTCGGCTGGACCCAAGATCTTCAGGGGCTGTGACTCAGGCCCGACCTTCCAGTGTGTTGTCTCAAGTGGTGTCTCTTCTGAATGCAGACCCAGAGTTGCCACCCTTCAGTGTGGAGCCTAGTGTAGGAAGCATTGAGCCCCAAGCGATGCAACAATTTAATGTTCGCTTTTCTCCTTTGGAAGTTGCTCAGTTTGAGGGCATCATTATCTGCAGGTAATCACAGTCCAACATTTTTTTTATATAGCGCTTTTCCACCTCAAAGCGCTTTACATAGATTAAGCTATTTGCCACTGTTATAGCTGATACATCACTGGAGTGGGTTAAGTGGGTTAAGTGTCTTGCCCAAGGACACAACAACAGTATGTGGGAGAGAGTGGGATGTTATGATGTTTTGGGATGTTTCGAGCGGGGATTGAACCGCCCACCCGTCGGTTGAAGGACAGCCGCTCTACCACTGAACTACTGCTGCCCTTCTTTATGAATAGTTACCAGGTTTTAGAAATAGCTTTCATTTTATTTCCGTCTAACATACTCTTTAAGCTTGTCTGTGCATACGGAAATGTAATTTGTTTGGCTGTGTTGAAGTAAATCTTTTTTTTACTGTGAATGTTGAGAAAAGGTTTAAGTATGTTCTCTTTTTTGTCCAGTATTCCTAACTTACAGAAAAAGGATCAGTCACCCTGTATCTCAGTGTGTGGTCGCAGCCTGATGCCCCATTGCCACTTTGACCTTGAAGACTCAGACTACATCAGTGGGAGGCGTCGTAATTCTGAGTTCAGGAGTCCCTTAGATCCTAAGACCAGAGTTGTTGAGTTTAATGCTGTTGGTTTATTTGCGTCAACTACAAAGTACTGAAAGAGAGCTTAAAATAACACATGTGTTTTTTATTTTATTATTTAATTAAAATATTTACTTGCTCCCATTCCTTGTAGATGTTTTTCTATATTGAATCCAACTAACAAACCCTACTCATTCAAGTGGAGATGTGAGGATAAAGCCGACCGGCCGTTCCGCTGCCTCACTTCATATGGAACCATTCAGCCAGGGGAAAAGGCAGAGGTGTCTACTGAAATACAAATTAATCCCATCAGTTTTCTTTATATTGTCCATGACCATATTTAATCCCTGTATGTGTGTGTGCAGGTTCATTTAGAATATGTGTCTGAGCAACTGGATGTGGTGGAGTCCTTGTGGAGCTTTGTGATTGACACTTTATCCGTGTCAGTTCCCTTTCTGTTTGTGGGATCCACAAGAACACCTCTTGTCTATCTTGACAAAGTTCTAATTGACTTTGGGGATTTTCTTGTTGGTATGCATTGAACACCTCTGTATAAACATATTATACAGTCATGCTTATATCATGGGAGTAAATTCTAAATGTGCATCCACTCACAGGACACAAAGTAGAGCAAACAGTCAATCTAGTAAACGGAGAGGGAGAGCCCTTTCACTTCTCAGTTCTGCAATCGTCTCTTCTTTGTGAGGATCAGCTGTCTAGCCTGGTTGTTCAGCCCATGACTGGTTTACTGGGACCAAAAGAAAGGTTAATGACATTTTAACAAATTACATTATTCCAAAACATACCTACATGATTTATAAATATGGCTCTAACAGCATGAAAAAGCTACATTTCAGTAATATGTCTGTCAATTATGTGAATTTTGTAGGTTTCCATTGTCTGTGTCTTTTACACCTAATCGGCAAGGCTATGTAAACTTCAGAGTATTTCTCATGGTGAAGAGGATGCTAGAGCCACTTGTACTAACCGTTAAGGCGGAGTGTTTTTCAATGAGCACATTGGTTCAAGTAGAAAATCCAAGTGGGGGTTTTAGAGAGCTCAACCCTAACCACTCTGACAGCCTAGACTTCGAAAAGGTCAGAAAACTGCATCACCAGCAAAAGAAATCCAACCTAAAGTTGGTGCTAAATGTTTGCTCTGTGTTTATAATTTTAGGTGGGGATTTCAGAGCAATCCTCCTTCCGTTTCTTGGTTTCCAACCTAGCAAAACGTGACCTGAACATAATTTTTGACATAGAAGGTCCCAGTAACCTGCTGCAGCACTTAAATGCTGAGCCAAAACATGCCACTGTCAAGGTCGGAAAGCAGCTGCAATTATCTCTTTTCTTCTGCCCTCAAAGCATTTGTAACCTTCAAGAGATCAGACTGAATATCAAGGTGAGCCATAAAAAGTCCAGTGTGTCCAGTGTGTCCAGTGTGGCTATTAAACTACAAAGTAAACACTTACGGCATGAAAATTAGAATGTGGTGAAATAATCTTCCATGTTGTGCCATATTGTATTCTGACAGGTAAAGCATGGGCCTACCTTTACAGTAGATATTAAAGGCAGAGGGGTAGCACCAAGGCTTGAGTTTTCCTTCACTAAGTACAACTTTGGAAAGTGCTTTGTTCTCAGCCCTGGCATGGTGGCACCTTCACAGACACTAGTGATTAGGAATAAGGGCAAAAAAGACATCAGGTGGGTCTGACCACTATTTTACCATTAAATGTAAAACTATATAGACTACTTTGCTTCTTCAAATTTAGGGCAACTTGTATTATACATTCATGTTTTCCTTACTCTATCTGTTTACAGTGTCCTGTGTCAGTTTAAAAACACCCCCTACTTTCAAATTGGCTTCCAACCCAGTGTCCTGGTTCCTGGTGCAGACTTGAAAGTTTGTATCTCATTTTATCCCCAAGAGGCATGCCGCTACCAAGAAAAGTTGAACTTCATCCTAAACAGTTGTGTCACTAAACAAGTTGACATTCTTGGGCAGGGCATTGAGATGAAGGTAGGAACATTCACAATACACAATACAAACCTTGTAAAAAGAGATATTCCACTGACTATTGTCTTGTTTGAGTTTTGTCTTATTTTACACAAAGTATATTGTTTGTAAAAATCATTGAAATATTTTGTTCTGTCCAAGCTGGAAGTGGAGGATCCAAGACAAAGGAAAGTCAACCTGGGTTCACTGGCACTGGGACAAAAGGCGAGAAAACGTGTTGTTCTGGTCAATCGCAGCTCTGTCAGCCTTGCTTTTTCACTGCTGCTCAACTCAAACACTCCACTGGACCCTAAGGTAACGAGGGCATTCACAGTAACAACCACTTTCCACTCAACAACAGCACTTAACGCCTCTCTCTTCTGTAGGATCTGTCACTGACTCCAACTGGACAGCGAAACCTGAAAGCTGGCGAATCATTTACTGTTGAGATCCGGTTTTCTCCCCATCAACACATGGGAAGGTTTACTGTTGAACTGCAGGCAGAGATATTAGGCTTATTACACCCCCTGCTGACTATCAGCGGCTGCTGCCAGGTAGGCTTGGCCCTAAATCAACAACTGTATATGCTATATTATACATTTAGCCATGTGTTGTTTCAAACGACAAATTTATTACATTTATCAAGTAATAACTGGCACTTGTGTCAAATGAGCAGGGTGTTGAAGTTCACCTGGATCAAGACCACGTAGCATTTGGAGCTGTAGTTCAACACTGTCAAACCAGCAAGAAGATTGTCATGATAAACACTGGTGATATTAGCAGCAAGTAAGCAGTTATTGCAGTTGTTAATGCTTTATCATTGTACCAATGTTGTAATACAGGTTGTATGAATAATATCCATTTAAAGAAATGTACAGACACAGGGTTTGTGACTTTGGAATGTTATTTAAAGAATTTGATTCAATAATTTACACTTTTGGGTAAAATAACTTTAGACAGTAGGCCAAGTTTTCTGTTTTTATCATTCAATTATTATTATTTATCTGAAATGCTAGATGAAGTGATATTTTTTTTCTATCGGTGTCTCTGTCTTCCTCATAACCAGATTTTGTTGGAATACAGAAAGGTTTCCTCCTACATTATCTATTTCTCCAACTAAAGGACACATTAGGCCAGGCGTGGAGGTTCCTTTTGAAGTGTGCTTTGCCCCAGTGGAGCTGAGTAATGACATTAGATATGAGAACCTGCCTTGTGTTGTTGAGGGTTGGAGCTCACCTATAACCTTGACTGTGACAGGCTCCTGTGTCATAGCAACAACCAACAAAGAGGTTTGTCATGTTTTACAAATGCTGTTGAATGTGACGTGCAAATATATTTGGAGATATTTAGAGACATTGTGTCTGTACTTTTATATCATACGCTCTTAACTAAGACCATTTTCTGTACCACTTTGACATTTTTGAGGGAAAGCTACTTCATGCTGCCAAATGAATAATTCATCTCTCCTGCTTCTTGTCTCCAGACGGTGAATTTTGTTTGCCCAGTGCGTGGCACTCACACTCAAACCCTGTCTGTGCTGAACCCAACAAACCAGCGCTGTACCATCAGACCTGTGATTGAGGGAGAGCAGTGGGCAGGTGCACCCACTATAGTACTTGAACCGCTCCAGAATAAGATATTTGAGGTTGTGTACCACCCACTTACCATGACCACAGAGGGAAGCAAACACCTGGTATACAACTATATACGTGCTTAGGACTGTATACGGATTATACAATACGCTTATTTCTCTTTGTTTATACGCTTTGTTTCTCTAGGGATCTGTCTTTTTCCCTTTTCCAGATGGGACGGGCATGTTATACTCCATGCAGGGAACAGCTGAGGCTCCAAAGGCGGAGGACACTCTTGTACATGAGCTGCCAGCTAAGACTCAGTACACTGAGCAGCTCTCTGTGCACAACTGGCTTCTCAAGCAACAACGGTAAAACACACTGTTAAAGATGAGTGAGAACAATTAAACAATACAATAAACATTTGGGCATTTGCAATTATCCTTCAACTGAATGAGAGCAGAGTCGGCAGAACTGCAACGTAACCGGTAGAAGAAGGGCCCACCAGTGTGTGAAGAGTAAATGTTGGTGGTAAAAAGTGAACATGTATAATTTGATAAACTCATTTAAATCGGTTAAAACCCTAAATAATTTTCATTGAAATTTTGAAATTGGTCTCAGATTCTTTGTCCCAGGCAGTAATCTTACACAACAACCTAATGACAATGGCCTTCCAAATTTCTACAACATGACAATGATATCTTCAGCATAACACTTTCAACATCATAATCTTACAAAGCCCCCTCATTATAGACATCATGACAGTGTGATAATAGGTGATAATAATGGTTTTACTTTGTTCAGGTTCCATGTTGTAACAGAGATCCTTAAAACTGACAAGCTTGATTCTACAGTGACCCTTAGTGGTCTGGAGTACATCAATGTTCCTGCTTTGAGTAAAAGAGACTACAAACTGTCTTTCTTCACATACAAACAGGGCCAGTACAACACCAAGGTTTGATTGCTTTTTATTCATTACTCAAACTTGTGTACATTCTAATTTCTCTGAATCCTCTTTACGGTCTTATCTCCCTGGTTATTATCCCATCTTCTCCATCAGGTGACATTTAGTAATGAATCGTCTGGAGAATATTTGTTCTACCTTATTACCTTCAAGGCGACGTCTTCTCCAGTTCTGTCCACCATTGAGCTGGTAACTACTGTCCGCCAAGCAGTCTCAGCTACTGTGCAGGTGGAGAACCCTTTGACCACAAATGTCTGCCTCAATTCAGAGTGCAAATCTTCTGACATCAGTGTCCCTCTCCAGCACACTGTCCCAGGCTGTTCTAAGGTGAGTAATTACAAAAGCACTATCAGCTTTCTTATTACAGCACCAGTTTGTGAGCTGGCAGTTATTTAAGGATTCAAATTTTGTGTCTTTGAAGGATACGCTGAGCTTTGAGTACCTGCCCCTGCAAGCTGGCAAGTCAACAGCACGGTTGACTCTTAGCAGTAATGAATTAGGATATTTCCACTACGATCTGCTTCTACAAGCCCTGCCTCCAGCTCCAGAGAAAACCGTCCAGTTCACCGCACCCCTGGGCAGCAGTCAGTCAGTCGTTGTCAAGTTCACCAACTTTTCTCGCTCCAGGACTGATTATTTTTGCAAGGTGAGACAAGTGGGTCACAAACAATGATGACTTCAGCAGGTAATGTCAACCAAACATTTAAATTAGTGGCAATTCCTTGTGCTTAGATTATGTGTATACAGCTCTAAATGAAATGCTCTTTTCCACAGAGTGACTGCCCAGATTTCATGGTGGACAGAAGTGTGAGTGCTGTGGCAGGGTTCCAGGCAGGATCAGAGGCCAGTGTGGAGGTTTGTTTTGAGCCCCATCAGCTGGGGGAAGTGAGGGGGCAGCTGACCCTTCATTCGGCACTCGGTGGTGAATACATCTTCCCACTGCACGGAATCTGTCAGCCTCCCAAACCACAAGGTCCATTCAGCATCATGGTTGGGTGTGCTGTGCCCATCCCTTTTAAGAATGTATTTCTGCAAACTACTGCTTTCTCTTATCAGGTATGAAAGTTTACAACTAGAAAAGTGAATCTCAAATGATTATAATTGTTTATATTTGTTGTTTTGTGTTGATTTTCTTTAGTTTGTATTTTAAACCATATTTCTCTCTTCCCAGGTGGACAACCCATTATTTACAGTCAAAGGAGTTGAAACTATAAACTCTAAAAGGACGCACAACATCCTGGTGTCCTTTGAAGTCCCTTTTGGAGGCAGTCCAGGACCCAGGTTTGGCAAACTGACCATCACCAGTCTGCCCACAGAGAGCCATAGAAAGCCCTGTTCCTGGGTTTTCTATCTGAAGGGATGCCAGCCTTCACAGTGATATTTACATACCCATCAGCCATAAATTATTTCTATGTGATGTGCAAAATATCCTAATTTATAAGAAAATGCATAAACAAATCTTTAAATGTATTGTAATCCTGTACTAATAATGCCAAAGCTATACGCTACAGTTGCCCTGACTGTATATATGTGTTTTTACTTTGAAATATGGCTAAATAATAAAAAATAAAAGAATCAGAAATGGCCCTGTTCACTGCGGTTATATTTCCACATGGGGGCAGCCCTGTCTAGTTTTACCGTGTGCTGATGGTTTGGAATCAGACCATTTGATTATGTTGATACACAGTACAATGTAGACATTACTCCATACGACTTACTGTGCAGCTGGACACGTGACAGCGGAAAGGATGACGACAGGAGATTCTTATTTCTAAAGGTTACATCTCTGTCTCTCACACACAAGTCTAATGAGCAGGTTGACTGACAGTTCAGGACATATTTCTCTGGCCCCAAATCCTTTGATGTTCACATGACACTAGAACATGAGAATACAACACGCTGCTGTGTCTACCTGCTGTCACCCGTGTCTGACACAGCCCAATTTAGTTTCTGTTATTAGAAAGCTACACTGGGAACATAGAGCCCTTTACATATTTAGTGGAAGACTATAGACAAACGCAGTGACAGTATTAAACTATCATAAGAAGTCATTCCTTCGGTATTAAAGCCAAGTTAAATGACCAAAGTTGCTCTCAAGTTTTAAACATCTAAAATATAAATTCCTTCATGATCTAGTGGTTATGTCTCCAGGCTGGAGAGGAAAACGAAGCCGGTGGGTGTGTTTAGGGTTGGGGTTGTGATGTAAGAAGGAGGCAGGGGCTTCTCTCTCTCCCCCATAGAGCGCAGCATGAGCGCTCCGCGGCAAAAGGATGTGTGAGCAGGCTGCGCGTTACTGTAGGGACGGAGTCCACAAACTGCTTAACAAAGAACAAGCCAAACTTCGTGCTCAGGAAAGCCGCGACCAGCCCAAGCCCGTAGCCGGTCAGGACAGCGAGTCCGCAACGGCAGCGCAGTCCGGAAACAGCGGTGCTCAGCCCGGTGGAATCGACGGGCTAGTCCGCTGGATAGTCACAAAAATGAGCGACAACAAAAACGCCCCCAGCCGGGAGTACGCCGCCAGTAAGGAGGAGGTGGCCGTGGCCCAGGAGCAATTCTTCGCCCCGGAACCGCGAAAAGGCATCTCAGTGATTTTAGATGTAAGTAGAGCTGGCGCACCATCCCTCCACAGAGCAGTGCGTACTGGACGGGGCAGTGCGTACTTACGCACAGACTTGCTGTACAACTGTATCTCACTGCGGTCATAACCTGTGAACTGTCACTGTATTTTCATCTGTAGTTTAGCTCAGTTTAACTCAGAAGTTAAGGAGTGGCGCTAGCCACACTGGGTAGGAGTAAATGGACACAAACAGTCACATTTCGCCAGAATAGTTGTTGTTTTGGTTCATTTTGGTGTAAATTTGTTCGTTTAAATTCCACTGTGCTTACTTTGGTGTCGTTGTACTGACCTACAGATCCCTGCACTGCTTCCTGGTACTTGTGTAGGACTTCTAACTCGGAATTGACCCAGTGAGCCAATGCGATGAGTCTACGGCTCATTTTCAATCTTAATTATTAATGAAAATGCTTTACTGCCATAAATGTATTGATCCGCTGGTTAAAATGAACTGAAATAGGCTATATAGCACACAAAGCCCTGGCACACTTTATCACAAGCACTGTGCTCACTGCAAAATACATTCAGGTCAGTTACTTCTACTTTTGTTTTGGATTCTTGTTCACGCCCCACTAAAACTTTCCTCAGGAGATCGACAAAGGCTGTATTAATGGGGTAAAAAAGGAACAAAAAGTGGAAAGTAGTTCAGTGGCTGACCTTGACCACAACCCAGATAGATAGAGTGATGAGAAAAGGAGTCCATGCAAAACTAATTATCATTAAGATAAGACCAGAGGGCCATTGTATCCCAGTATCCCAGTAAACTCATTGGAGCAAAAATAGAGCTTTTTTTTCAGCCTTAAAGTTTCTATAATCATTTAAAGGAAGACTAGTTTTTGTCAGGATTTGCACCCCCTAATGGACTCTTTCTGCAACTACACAAGTGTGAACACCTTCCACTTGTATTAATCTAAATGTGTTCATTTGGTGAGAATGTAGAAAAAGTGTCTGTGTTTGTGTTTTAAGGAGAATGACAGGTCACATTTCTTATCAGTGATGAGCGTTTCTACTGATGCCATTAGGGAACTCTTCCCCTCCCACAGTCAAATAAAGGGGATTTCTGAGTGTCAAAACTACATATTACTGTAGGTTGCGTTCACATATCTTATATTTTCTTTTATTAGTTTGGCATTTACTTGATGATTGGCTGGCTGCTCAACTCTACATCACAAACTGCTCTCTGGCATTTTCTCTGGAGCACACTCTTTTCCTTGAACTTTGAAATGCTAATCGTTTTTGCCATTTCCGATATTTATTGACCTCTGCATTATTAACACAGTGAAGGAGTCCGTGACAAAGGAAATTTGAATGATGATATTTGCGTGTGTGTGTTTGTGTGTGCAATGTTTGTGGTGTCTGTCTTTGTCACTTGCTGTCCTCTCATGCCTTTTCAAATCTCCTCTAAGGAAAGGAATACAGTTGGCAAAAAAAGACTGCAGAGAAGTGTATTAACAATGCCACAGAGCCTAACAGAAACCTTATTTAATACAGCCCCCATGAATAGAAATAGAACTTCTGTCTTGTTTCCATTTGTCTTTGCAGTGTCTCATTTTCTTCACGCCTTTGTCATACTCGAGGCTTGCTCAGTGTTGCACTTTTCTTTCTTTCTTTCTTTCTTTCTTTCTTTTTTGCCAGTTTGTCGGTTTCCAGCAGCTCCTGACTCGTGTTTCAGTGACGACTGAGTGCGCTCCAGGGTGCAGTTGGAAAGCAGAACAATGTAGCACAGCTTGTCGTTTGAAACTTCTCAGCAGTTAATGATTTTCACTTTGGCCTGTTCAGAATTCACTTCCTGAGTGCAGGCCTGCAGCTCTGAGCAGGCATGCTGTATTTTGGTTGAAAAAAAAAAAAAAAAGCTTTCAGACTTTATTATGGGCTTGGGGAGTTGGATGTGTTTATTTATTTAATTTTCCTCTGCTTATTCTCGTTAGTGGTCGCCAGGGACTTGGGGCCTCAACAGACTACACTGTGGACAGTGGCTAGTTGGTCGCAGGGCTGACACTTAGAGACACTGACAACAACTGATTCACTCTCACATTCATGTCACCAGGGACATTTGCCAGTTTAACTATACATGCATGTGTTTGACGGTGGGAGGAAGCTGGAGTACCCGGAGAGAACCTACGGTAACATGGGGAGGACATGCAGACTCCTCAGAGAAAGACTGAAGTTGGCCGAGGATGTTTGAGTCGGCCGGGTTTTAAATTTAAAATTCTAAGTCCAGTAAGCATTATAGTTACATACTTTGCTGATACTAGTTAGTAATGCTACCATATAAGTTCATGAGGCTGTGGAATATATTGTCATGGTCTGGTTAATCACAAACACTAACAACAGACTCGGTAAAACAGGAAACAGAAAAAAACAGAAATACAAACCAATGAACTTAAAGCCACCCTGCATAACCTTTAGCCAATAGAGGGCGCAGACCCTTTACAGAAAGTACAGTCTGTGTTGTTACGACAGCGACACTTTTTCAAAAGAAGTGTATGCTCCGTCTGTTTGAGTTACGTAAAACATACCACTCACTACCATTCTATATTTCACTATGGTCCAGTTTGTACAGCGCTGTAATACACTGCTGAAAGTACACATCTGTCACTTCTAATTCCACACGAGAATGGATTCTCACTAAAGCTCCATAAGTTCCTAGTCTTTTGCGGTTTACATTTACAAAGCAAACAATTACCAATTAGCTAATTGTGTGTGCTTTCATTCTGTTGTATTAATGAATGTTCCAGTTATGTGGTCTTATCACAAAGCACTTCCCTCTTATCTGCTAAACAACACTCTTTCTGCTGTGTGTGACCTGAGTGTGCTGCAAGCAGCTGCAGACAGAGTCCACAAATTGAGTGGGAGAATTAATATTTTTCTGTCTGGAGTTCTTTTTAATGTGAAAACTATTTGTTGTGCACAAGTTGAAAACCACCCACTTTAGCAAAAAGAAAGGGCTGGCCTCTTAAATTAGCATTAACGTAAAAAATGAAAACAAAATTACAAACAAATTGTAGAATATCTGTTGAACGGGGGCACTTTGTCGGTAAAAGTGGGGTTAGTCTACTTGTGTCATGTCAAGAAACCACAGAAATGTAACTGATTTAATTGTGTTAAAATAGTTATTAGGTTTGGCAAGAATTGAGATGACGGAGACAGTCCCACATGGAATTTGGAATAGATGTTCACAGTTTATTATCTTGCAAGAGGAACACTTCATACAGCATTTGGTAGTACACACAGTTCATATGTCACTAATTTCTTAACAAATGGATGTACATCCTTCATTATTTGGGGTAAAAACCAGGTTAAATTTCTTAAACAGTTCAGCTGTGTTGCAGTAGTCATTATGAGCCACCAGAGGGCAGCAATGGCGGCACTCGATCAATAAATGACTTTGAGCCCCTGCGCCAAAAAGTAAAAGTGGCGAGTGAACATCTGCGAGCTTTAGCAACTTATTTTTTATTGATTGAGGAAGGTGTGCAAGCATCATTAATCAACAGTATCCTATATTTCTTGTAGAACTATATTTCTGGTTCATAATATTATTTCTATGTCTCTGGTTGGTAATTCATGCTAGTCTTAGCAGTTAACGTTAGCTAACCAAAATGTTCCTGAGGCTCAATATGGCACTGAGTTAAAAGATGTTATTTTATGTAAATGGTTTACATATGGATTTATAGCTAACAAGCAAAGATATAGTGAGTTTTACCGAAGGATTGGTCCTATGCTACTATGTTTCTTTACTTTCCTTAGTAATTATTTTTGACTACAGTAAAAACTGTACCATAGACATTATGTGTCAGTCTAATAAATGTAAATGCTTTTTATTTTTATTATCCCCATGGAGGAAGAAATATGATCAATCACAGGACATTATTTTATTTTATTTATTTTGCAACAATTGATTTAATGTTAATAAGGCGAGTAGACCAACTTCCAAATGTGTGTAATTGCCCTAAGCTTGTCGTCAGCTGCATAAATAAATCTTAGATTATTAAGCCTATATGATGCCCTTATGTCTGATTTTGTCATAGATTATTCCTATAACAATAAGTTCTCAGGTGATGAAACAGTTTTGCTCCACAGGAAAGGAAAAAGATTGAGTGCATTTATTTGTACTGACTCCATTTTTCTGTTTTGTGTTTCACAGATATTCAGAAGAGCTGACAAAGATGGTAAGTTCATAAGATCTATAAGATACAAGTACAATGACAGAACTGGGCCCCTCATAAACAGCAGTTTTTTTGTTGCATGCCCATTTTATTAATGTCATTTAATTCTGACAGTCAGGGAGTGTGAACTGTAAAGTGTCATTTAAATTCCCCTACACAAAGCATTTGCTCCTTATTTAATTTTTTTCTGTAGTCTATAGCTAAACACCTTGCTTGCTCCAAACCTGTTGTGAGCTTTTTCTGAGTTTAAAAGGGACATTAGAGAGCTCTGAGCACTCACCTTTGCTTCCTAATGCAAAAATTCAAGAGCATTTTCCCACAAGAAATGAATCAAATAAACAACCCTCCTGACTCACTGGTTCTTACTCAGTTAAAGGATGTGGGATTTATTACGTCTGAAGCTCCGAGGGGCTACCGGTCTTAATCTGCTGTCTGTATTTTTAGCATGAGGAAAGTTTACATGACTGTAGCTGTGCCAGTGCATGCGTTGTTTATCACCCCTGGCTCTTGCATCCCTCCTCTGTATTTAGCGTTTTCTGAATCCTCCCACTTTACATCTCTCCTCATCCTTCCCCACTCGTTTCTTTCAGCGCGTCGTTGACAAAAACAATTTAACTAATGAGGAGGGCGCATGAAAAGCTTTGCCTTCATTGCTGCCAGATGGCCATTTCCTTGTACGCTGTGAGTTTCTTTCTGTGAGAGATGTACTATTCACCCGATTACTTCTTTGCTTCCTCTCCAGTGCTACTTTACTCCCAAAAATGTCTCCGCACTGAAGACATGAGCTGCCTTTAATAGGTTTCTTTGGCAGATAGACAGTATAGATTTTCATTAATCAAACAACTTAAGATAATTCAGACAACAAGATAAGTTTAGTCCTGCCATCATTGTTGCGTATGCTGTTCTTTTTAGTGCTTATGTGCTTCTTTGAGGAATGATTGTTTCTTTAGAGTAGAATACTTTAGGTTAGGTGTTAATGCAGCATCTTATAAATAGACCTGACATTCTTCATTGTCTTTAGTCTAATGTATTGAACCACTTTCATCACATAATAAACTTATTATTGTTAGAGTGTAACATTGGCATAGACCATTCATATTTAGATGTGCAGCATTTTCCCCCAACTATTTGTCTAGATGAGGTACAATAGAGAACCAGAGAAGGTACAGCGTGATTAAACCTGATATGCAATGTAGGCTGGCTGTCTGATTGGCTCTTGTTCTTAGTTTAGATAAATTACAGAGTCAAAATTGCTCAAAACAGTGGTCAGTCATTAAACCCTGCTTAAAGGGGCAGCAGTAGACACCTGTTTTGTCTAGACACTACGTCAGTTTTATCCATTTCTCATGAAGGCAAAAGCTATTAGAAAACCCAGCACAACCGTGTGTGACTACAGTTCAAAAAGTTGACCATTTAAATAAGTCACTAAGTAAATGGATGAAAGAAGAGCGGGGCAGACAAACACCTCTAACTGATTTACTCAGCAAGGTTCAGATGTCACTTTTTCATCACGTTTACACTTTTTCACCTCCCAGTGGAACTAAAACTGGAAGCAGATCTTCCCAAATCACAAACACGCTGTATGTAATTGGAAAACTTAGTTTAACAGTCACCTGGGGTTGGAACAGCTTCTCTGTTTAGAAAAGGCAAAGCGTCTTTAAAGAGCCCTGTTTAAAGCCCAGTGAGGAATCATTGAGGAAAAGAAGGCTGAGATGGTTATTATGGAGAAAGGTATTTGATATAAGGAACACAGGCAGGAGGAAAGGAGCAGCTAACGCAGAAGAAGAAGAGCTATTTTTATCTGGCTCTCCTGGGAGAGGACCAGGGAAGTGTTTTAATGAGTGGGAGCGGGAGTGACGAGATGCTAACGGCCAGAGGAGCCAATTGTTAAAAAGAAGAGAATGTGCAGGGGGAGGTTGACGGAGGGAGAAGGCAAGTGTCTAAAGGGGGCGAGAGAACAGAAACACACTGGAGCAGAGCGAGGAAAGAAAAGGAATAAAGGCAGTGATTGTGTTTGTGACCACGGGGCAGTAATTGAGGTTTAATTGGCCCATGTGTGTCTTTATATTCAGAGCACACAACTCTGGGCTGGCCTCACTCGCCTCGAGCTGCTGAGACAGCATGGAGACACATGTATGTAAGTGTTAATGTGTGTGCTTTAGGCCTCTGCTTACATTTGTTACAAAAAATAGAAATGTGACATTGTGTGTAAGGTAAGGTTTGTTAGTAAAGGAATGCAATATTTTTATTTTTTCAAAAGTTAGCGTGTAACTTATACTATACACTCACCTAAAGGATTATTAGGAACACCTTTTCAATTTCTCATTAATGCAAGAATCTAATCAACCAATCACATGGCAGTTGCTCCAGTGCATTTAGAGGTGTGGTCCTGGTCAAGACTATCTCCTGAAATCCAAACTGAATGTCAGAATGGGAAAGAAAGGTGATTTAAGCAATTTTGAGCGTGGCATGGTTGTTGGTGCACAACAGTCAGGTCTGAGTATTTCACAATCTGCTCAGTTACTGGGATTTTCACTCACAACCATTTCTATGGTTTACAAAGAATGGTGTGAAAAGGGAAAAACATCCAGTATGTGGCAGTCCTGTGGGCGACAATGCCTTGTTAGAGGTCAGAGGTCAGAGGAGAATGGGCCGACTGATTCAAGCTGATAGAAGAGCAACTTTGACTGAAATAACCACTTGTTACAACCGAGGTATGCAGCAAAGCATTTGTGAAGCCACCATCACACAACCTTGAGGAGGATGGGCTACAACAGCAGAAGACCCCACCGGGTATCACTCATCTCCACTACAAATGGGAAAAAGAGCCTACAATTTGCACAAGCTCACCAAAATTGAACAGTTGAAGACTGGAAAAATGTTGCCTGGTCTGATGAGTCTTGATTTCTGTTGAGACATTCAGATGGTAGAGTCAGAATTTGGCGTAAACAGAATGAGAACATGGATCCATCATGCCTTGTTACCACTGTGCAGGCTGGTGCTGGTGGTGTGATGGTGTGGGGGATGTTTTCTTGGCACACTTTAGGCCCCTTAGTCAAAGTCAAGTCAAAGTCAAATTTATTTATATAGTGTCAACTATATAAATATAGTTTATATTGGCATTTAAACGATGCCCTTAGTGCCAACCGGGCATCGTTTAAATGCCACGGCCTACCTGAGCATTGTTTCTGACCATGTCCATCCCTTTATGACCACCATGTACCCATCCTCTGATGGCTACTTCCAGCAGGATAATGCACCATGTCACAAAGCTCCAATCATTTCAAATTGGTTTCTTGAACAAGACAATGAGTTCACTGAACTAAAATGGCCCCCACAGTCACCAGATCTCAACCCAATAGAGCATCTTTGGGATGTGGTGAAACAGGAGCTTCGTGCCCTGGATGTGCATCCCACAAATCTCCATCAACTGCAAGATGCTATCCATCAATATGGGCCAACATTTCTAAAGAATGCTTTCAGCACCTTGTTGAATCAAGGCCACGTAAAATTAAGGCAGTTCTGAAGGCAAAAGGAGGTCAAACACAGTGAGTGAATATATATATATATATATATATATATATATATATATATATATATATATATATATATATATATATATATATATATATATATATATATATATATATATATTCACTTTGATGATGGTTCACACTGGAAAAACAAAACTCTTTTTGTCTTTAGCCATTGTTTTTCTTTGGAAAACCAATCTTTGAGCTCTTTTCTTCCCTTTAGCGTTAGCCATGACACTAGCTGACCACTTTGCTAAAGCTCAGTGTTTAATGCAGTGTGGGCATTCAGGTGTGAATTAATTTCCCAAGCCACAACACATGCTTACTGTGTAACTAACATCCCAATTACATATGTACACCAAATGTCCTCTAGTGAAATTTATTAAAAATAGATGTACTTTTTCTTCTTTCAGCTGTCAGTCACACTGTAGGTTGTCCCCTACACAGAGTAATCTATTTCTGTTTATGTTATATTTGAAAATGGGAGCCAAGTGGTGTAGTCGGCATTTGTCTAAGACTTCATTCTTCACACTTGTATCGGGTTGTTGTAAGCCTAAGTGAGCAGTGCAACTTTACTTAAAGAGCCAAAGAAAACGTGAGTTCAACCAAGAGAGCGCTCGTTCTCGAGTCAAACTATGTCAAGCTTCAGCTCAAACAAAGTGAAGGACTCAAAACGGATTCTGAGGTGGCTTTCATGTTGTTGAACTTGTAAGATACTTTGCCTAACAACTCTATATTCTTTCTATTTTCATTAGATCTGTTCTTCTTATTTTATGTCCTTCAAGATATAGCTATTGTTATGTAACATTTATTGAGCTTATGGCTCGCAGAGATGCAAGCATGGTATGTTATTACGCGGGCAGGAGTGTTTGTTTCATTTACAGGCTTTATGTGAGACAACAGCAGTTCAAACGGTAGTTTCAGTATTATACTAAATGCCCCGAATATAATTTACATAGCGTCAGCGACTGGCTTCACTTCACTTTAGACCCAATGCAAGATTTCACAAGGCCATGGCTACTCAATTGTTATGACAGTAAAATGTTTAATAAATTACACGCCAAAAAAATAAAGTAAGAAAATAATATTTCAGAATTGATTTCTTATTATTTTTTTACATTAAATGTTTTGGTTGACAGTGAATAAAACAATCAAACAATGTATATAGAATGACTTTATAAGACAATTTCTAAAATTACCCACCCCCATTGAGGTTGTCAATTCTTTTTTGCAAAACTAGTGTGGCTGTTGAGTGTTGGTGTCCACAGCCATGCTAGGAGTATTTACGACAAATCTGCCTTAATTTTCTCTCAAGTGCATTATTTACAGTTGAGAGCTGTGCATTGGACAATGGCTAGAAGACTGGTTTGCTAATAAATCACGCAAGGCAGCTCAATAAAAAAAAATAACTAAACTTATTTTGTGATGTAGTAGAAATCTCTCTAAAACTTGAGCATACTTACTGTATTTGTGTTGTCATTGATAGGCGAGGACTGTTCTCTGTGTTTCATTGGCCGTAGACGTCTGATAATTATCATCGTCGTGTTTGACATAATGACAGTAAGCAGACAGAGTTTAGGGAGGCTTGTTTATCCGCACCATCAGGACACATATGTTACAAAGCTACAACTAACAGCAAATAGCAGGCTGCAGCTGCTTGTGCTGTGGACAGACTGGGCTTATGACCATTACGCTAATGGACCACAGCTGTAGTAGCATAAAACTAAGTATATGGTCCCCATTGTCTCTTTAACCTGATTTAGAGAAGATCGTAAACTAGACTCCATAATGAATGCAAGGCTAAGATATATTGTGTATTTATGCAAAATCCTACTATTGAAAAAAGAAAATCTTGAGATCCATTGTTAGCATCCAGTCCCACTGGAATATAATATCCTACATTCCTAGTGCTATGGATTTGATATATCTAAAGATGCCAATTACTTTGAGCATGTAGCACTAGAGCAGGGATCTTCATCTAAAATCAGTCATCCTCAGTTTAGTGCATTTTCCTTTCAGTGAGGGGTCCGGAAATTCTAAATAAAAGAATATGTGTTAAAAGATACTTTAAGTTAAGTCAAGACCCATTTATTTCACACCACAGCCTCTTAAACAATATGGAGATGAATGTTGATAATCCACTGTTGTCTGTATTTTATCCTTTGTTTACATGAAGAGGGATGTTTGAGTGTTTAGCTTTCGCCAAACACAGCTCACAGCCAAAAGGACATTGTTACAGAATCAAAAGAGGCTAAAGATAAGGCTCAAGACCTTGTTGTTTATTGACAACAGCCTGGAATCTTGCATATTATACCTTTAATATAATATATTAAAGGCTTTTTTTTTTTTTAGCTACGCTAAACATGTTGAATTTGCCATGGCTGTGTTCGTAACTATAATTATCCTGAGGACCCGCACGTGTAGACATAGCTGTCCTAGGAATGCCAGGTCAAAAAATATATTTTACAAAATGTGCTTGTGATTATGGAAAATGTCTTGCGTTCCGGATCAAATCCTCTCGAGGTCCTGTGCCGGACAAAGGCACTAAAGGACTAAAGCAGTCATTTTTCCTATACCCTCTTCTGTCACTTCTATGGTGGACATTGGTCACAGATTTATGGGTGATTCACTTACATAGACTGTCTTGTCTGACTATTCAACTACTTAACAATGACATCACAAATAAAGCATTGACTCTTTGCTGGTCATTTTAATCAAACCAAAGTGCAACTAAATACTTCACAGCACTCAACTTATCAAACTGATGAGCTCTGCATGCACTGACTATACATTGTGGCTCCATCTGGTTCCATTAGTAAGAACCGTTCCACTATCGTGCTGTTAGACACTGCAGCCTGACAGTTAGTCACAACTGTGCCATGTGTATCTAATTACCTGCAGTCTTTAATCACTGGCTGCACCGCTAACAAGCCCCAGAGTGTCAAACATCCGGGGACACACCAGAGAGAAAGACAGAAGCCGGGGACAAATGGGTGGAGGAAAGATAAAGAGTGTTTTTGGGAAGTTTGTTTATGATAGTTAAGTTTCCATTGAGGTATTTCAAAACATCTTATTTTGAAGTTTTGTCTGTCCTTGGATATAAGAAATAGCATCAAAAACCCTCACCATTTTATTGGATACATTTTTTGGGATTGGCCCGATGGTCATGATTCTGGAGGTTCTACAAGCTTCCTAAAAGTAATTGCAGATTTGGCTCTTGCTTGCTTCATTGATTACAACGTCTACCTTCTGTTATTGCTTGGACCATTTTCTCTTCCAGTGGTGCACTGTCAGCGAAGCTTCTTTATCGCTATTCTCAATGGCTGATTACATTTGCCTTGAAGGGTAAATATTTGTACACAATACTACACCCTTTGAGTAATTCTTGGTCATTTCAGTGTAATTACCTTTGTATTTTAGTCTGATTAATGTGCAAATTCATCTATATTGTTCCATTAGCAAATGATAATCTTGGTAAAATAGAATCTGAGTCTGGTTGATTGAAAACAGGATTTTGCAGGTTCGACTGGTGGTCTAGAGAGGAAAAAGGGACATGAGGGAGGAGACTAAAAGGGATTGAAGCCATCTTTGTTGAGCATCTTGGTCGTCTGGATTTGGATCAAAGGCTGAGACTTTGAAGACGCTTCCTTCACCTGATGCTTTGTAGGTCGGGCTGAGTCGGTCTGCTTTCAGCTCATTTACTGCAGTGTTTGCTGGACTAAAGTGTTTATGCTATAAAGATCAGAGTACACAGCTTCAAACAGGTGACTTTAGACTTAACCTGTATCGGTTAAGGATGAAAGTTGGGACCTTAAGTTTGAGTAGAGGGGTGTGATGGTTGAATCTGTCAGAGCTTTTAGATATCACAAATGGAAAAACGCCACATGTTCATGGGAAGCATTTTACTCATTCAGTGCCATAAACAGAAAGTCCAAAGTTACAAAAGTTTTTCATGATCCAGTAGAAGAAGATTACTTAATAATTCTACTAAAGATTTTTTGTTTCATAATATAGACTATAATTTTTCATTTCTACCTCCATCTTCCAAATTTCAGGTCCTGTCCCAAACTACGCCAATCCACTTCTCTGCAGTGGACTAAACGCTGCAGCACTTTCAAACTGTGTCTCACTGCGGCGTGGTGGGACTCTGGCTCAGGCCTTGTTTGGCAGCTTTGCTGAAACTGAGCTGAGCCGCTGGTGGGACGAGAGACTATTTTGGCATCCACCAGTTGTTTTCCTCCTATTCTTTTTTTTTAGTATCCTCATATACCCAGATAATCTGGCCTACTATGTCTTTTTAGCTGTCTGACAGAGTATTACAGTACTAAGTAGATATTGTCAGTAAAGAGGTCTCTAAATTGAACCAACCTTTAGGGTGTTTTAAACCAAATGCTTCACAATCTATTGTATGAACAAAAGCAGTTAATGGAACCACTGTTGTCATTGTACCCCACACAATAACCCCTGTCCCACTATTGATTAATAAAATGTGAAAGGACCAAGTTGAAAATAAAGATGTGTGTATCCCAGCTTGTGATTAGTGCAGCCATATTAAAGTTAAAGTGCTGGAGGTGTGGGAGGCAATCATTGATTCACTGATGTGACCTTTCCAACCACTCGTTTACTCAAACAGACACACAAACGCATAAAGGCCCTTTTGAGCCTCCGAACAAATGAGATCACAAAGCCCCAATCAAATAAAACCCAGGGATTGTTTGTTCTTTGTTATGAGTGCTGTGTCCGTGTGGATATGAGCACACATAAGCAAAGGAAGACTGCACATTAAGGGCAGCAAAAGGAAACTACAAACTGTATTAAGGAAGATGGGAAGAAAGAGATCAAAGCTTGGAGATTTGGAAGTTGGATTTAATGAGTTTAAAACCCCTTTAAACTCTTTCGAGTATTTGGCCTAAAGTGAATTTTTATCCATAACTCAAAAGTTGTTCAGAAGAGAATTACAGCAACCCATTTTCATTTAAAGCAACACAATGTCTCTGACAACTTCTCTGACATTGCATCTGACAAAGGACATTATCTGGATTATTTGATTATCTCTCAATATGTATCATTATATCTGACACACTGTATCAGATTTAATGTAATGTTATGCTGATCTGGCAATAGGGGTGTAGAAGTACATTAAAGTCACATTTCGGTTCAGTTTTTAAATGTCAGCACACAACTCTCAACTTATCCACTTGTCTTTGCTGTTATTGTTGTTACTGTTATTGTTGATTTACTATAGGTTTTAAATTGTTATGCAGCTATACAATACTACAGGCTCTGTAGTTTTAATGTTGTCTTAGGAGCAACAAGAGCAGAAGCAGTGATACTCTGCTGATTAAACTAAACTGATAGGCAGTAGTTTGTCTCACAGTGGAAACAGAGAAAAACTAAAACACCTAAATAACCAGTATTTAGCTCCTATATCACTCTAACCTCTCTAGTACACTCTGCCCTGGCAGTGAGCATGCATCTGAGAGTGCGTCAGTCAGAGCTGTGAGGGCGACGGGCGCTTTTTAACTTAGCAATTGAGTTTAAATGTAGCAATGTAAAAGTAAAGAAGCCAGAAGTTGTGCGCTGCTCGTAAGAACTTTGCAAAACAGTCCTCCACTTAATAATGAGGGTGTGGAAACTTGCTTCCACATGGGGACCAGCGTCAATTACTAAGCTATTAAAAATGTATTATTTATTGTCCCAAAACGGTACACATGTACACTGAACGTGCTGTGCCACAATGATACACTTCGACTACGTGCACCATTACAACACTATCTGGCGATGCATGTATGTGTTCTCATAGGGTGGTCAAGTTTGGATTTGCACTCCAAGTTTAGGCATTAGAAGCATTCAAGTTTAGTTGTGAACGGTTTCCTTATTATACAACATAGACACATTTTATTACTGACTAAAAATAACCAGATTTACCCAATTATTTCTAACAAATGTGCTTCTTATGGGTGCTAAGATGCACCTATATCTTCACTAATGGACAAGATTGTGACTTGGTAAACAGCTGCAAAAAAGGGAAAAAAAAGTCCTCCTCCCATTCTGTCTTCTTACTTGGTCCAGCTCTGCCACTCATTTTTATATTCTTTCTTAAATTTAAGAGAAAATAACTAAGTTTCAAAATTGGTGGTAACTTGCTTGTTAGTTTTGCTGCACTTAGTTAAGAGAAAATATATAAGGTGAGGTAAGTCGCTGAACCGTCATGCTGCACTTAGCGCCGTTGTTGCGCATGCCCTAAGCGTCAGAAAAATTCAGATGTCATCTGACTGCCTGCCCTGTATGTCAATTAAGTGATTGGATAGATAATTGGCTGATGTCTATTTTTTCGTTTTTTTGTCTCGCGATCTACCAGTACTACCTTTGACATATTGAGCACCCCTGATCTAGAAGATAGAAGACCATATAGTTTTATTTTGTTGCACAACCTGCAGTATAACTATTTATCATGAAAACTATAGTAAAACTAGAATATTAAACTAAACAATAATCACTGTAACAACACTATTTATGGCACCAACCAATTAAGTGTAAAAATATTTCATCACCTTTGAAATGTTTCTGAGTTCTGGAGTTGTCTCAGGAGTGTGTTTTTTTTTGGCAGAGACAGCAATTAAAGCACGGCAATGTGACAAATGCACTTTGAGAAGTAGCTTCCATTATCCCAGCATGATATGTTGGAGAGGAGGAAGTACCTGCTACAGCTGTGGAAGAGAGGCCCCTCAGCATCAAACACCAATAGGATTACCATGGCAATGGCGGGAGATGATTGGCAGAAACAAAGCTGTACGTGCTGGGTGTTTGTTCTTTCATGAGATTCATATTGCAGAGAAGGTTGGCAGCTTATGTGTCGTCTAATGAGCAGCGGTTGGGAGCTGCCACTCAGTTTCACTGGGTGTGTGTGCATAGGGGTTTGCTCTTTTGAGCACCAGGACCACTTAAGGCATGACATTTACATGCCACATAATTAACACTGTGGCCTTGTCGGGTGTGTCCCAATGTGAGTGTGTGTGTTGTGCACAAAATAGTTTGGTCTAGAGAATTCTCAGTAGAGCAGTTCAAGTTTAAGTTGGAAACAAAATACAATATACATTTTTTCAATTATTTTGTTGTAGTACATTTTTGTGAGTTGAAGGCCATACATAAATGACCAAATCTTTATATTGTAAACTGATTCATTAATAGGGTAGTTCATTACTGTACAATTTAATTCTGTTTTAATGTATTAGGCATATTAGTGTCTATGTTGTCTGATAGCATTCATCTGTGAACTTGGACTGGTTTTGGGACTTTAGGATTATTCCCTGGTCTTGTTTCAAAAATGGTCTTGGCCTCTTTCCCTTAAAGTTGGTCAGCTCTGGGCTTGGTCATCACATATTCCTGGTTACCATGGTTACCATGTTTATTGCTACTTAAAATAAACAGCACTGGCACTTATAGGACTGTACCTTTGACTGCTCCAATATACAAAATCTGGTGTCACTGTATATGCTTTGCACCACAACAGTATAGATTGGCATTTGAGTTTAACCTGTTGCCCATGGTTACAACATCCTATGGGGCCTTGGAGGCTGCTGTTGCCATGACACCAAAGTTAGCCCCCTATTCTCTTTCCAACTCCGCAAATTCCTCAGCTGAGTACTTGCCACAAACTGTTCCTACAAAAGTAACCTTACAGCAGTTAAGTTTCAACATTTACTGTAATACTACCTTATGTCCTCGCCTCTGTTGCACATTTACAGATTCTAAATTTAAATTGGAAATGACTTTATTTGTCCTCATGGGGAAATTCAGTTGTTAGGTCTCTTCAAATCTGTTTTCTATCGAAGGGACTCATTACTAGTTAGTAATCCGTCATAGGCCCTACACATTATTGGTAATGCTAATGTTATTCTAATAATTAATTTGATAATTTGGTAGTATCTAAATAATTACATGGTATTCAGTCTAGAGAGTATATTTGTATGTTTTACTTCTCTCCGTTTCTCAGGTCACTTAGTGGTATTAAGAGGTGTTAGTTAGTTTGTTAATAATCTCTAAATATAAGCATGCCATAAGTCAGTCTATACTGCATCTGTCAGCTGTGCAGTTGCTCATCACTTTTCCATAAGGTCAGTCAGTATATTTACTCAGTTTCAGTCTCAGTTTAAGTGTACGTACTCAACAACAGATATACTTTACAGGCATAAAAAAGTGCTTTATAATAGACGTATTCACTTTCATCTGCATCTTGTTTAACACCTATTTCTCAATACACAGGTTCAGTGGAGTGTTTGCTGATGACAGGCTTCAGACAAGAGAAACATTCTCATGGTCATTTCAGACTGTAGCATCTGATAAAAGAAGGCATTCAACCACAAACTGTCATGGTGCATGTAATCTGTCTCTGCCTTCTCTGACATTCATGTTACAAGAAAACACCAAAAAAGTCAAGAAGTCAAGGAATGATCACAAATCCTATTCCAGCTCTTTTTTTTTATTCTCCATGACTCTCCACGTTATCACTGGTTCTCTGTAGACGTACTCAAAAAGCTAGACGTAGGACGCGACTCTCCCTGTCAGACTGATCAAAGCAGAGATGGTCACCAGAGGGCAGGTTCAGATTACTCTCCCCAAATTGATATGGAGAATTCTAACACTGAACTGTCTTTAGGGGTCAAACGGGGAAAGGCATTTTCTGAGATCTACACACATCCAGTCCTATTTCATGGTTTTGAACTGCTCACGGCATCACTTCAGTCCCATAGAAATTTAATTAAAGTTTTTAGTCACTGTACAAGTGTGTGTCAAATCTGAGAATAACTTTAACAGTGCTTTTGGTTTAATCTGTGCT